>CM053506.1:106741503-106776284 GCA_028627145.1 Eidolon dupreanum
TAATGTTTATTGTTTTTGTTTTCTCTGATTATAAAATTAATACATTTCTAAACGGAAATTTGAGAAATATAGAAAATTATAAACCCAGGAGTGCTCCCTTCGGCTCCTGAGGCCGCTTGGACAGGCCTGGGCTGGACCGGAGCCACTGCGGCCTGGCAGTTCTGGGGTCCCCGGGTCCTAGGAGGGAACACGGCTCACTCACAGAGGGCCCCACTCCCTAGCACAGACCCGCTGCTGCAATTCCAGCCATCAGGTCCTCAAACGACCCTCACCCGCCCTTCCCCCTCCAGGAAGCCCTTCCTGATTGACCCCCAAGGCAACTTGCTCTGAAGTCACTGCAAGCTCCTCCAGCTTCCAGCAGGGGGGCTCCAGGCTCTTCTGCTTTTGCAGTCAGGGTTGGGGGAGTGGGGCGATGGATACCAGTGTGGGGCGCCCTCCTGTGAATGGCCAAGACTCCCCAGAAGGGAGGCACATGCCAGAGCCAGACAAGGACTGGGGTGCCATCACACTGGCCTTCTGTCCCCAGCCGGGCCTGGCGTGGGAAGGGGTTCTGTGGGGAACCCGAGCACGTCTCATAGTTACCCCACCTGGATCTCCTCACCTGAGACCCCCTCATTTCCCCAGTGATTGCAGCCATTTAAATCCGGGGGGGCGGGGACGGGTTCAAGAAGCTACTTTGAAGCCTTGGGATTGACACTGATTTCCACCCTTCTCCTGCACGTCCCTTCCCCGGCCCCCAGGCACTGAGCTGGGAAAAGACGCCCACTCAAGGGTTAACTGAGGCCGAAAGCAGCCGATCTTGCTCTGAAGCACCCCCAGCCCCAGGCGCTGATCCCCGTCCCGTGGTCACCACGGGGGTGTGGGTGCAGACAAAGCCGTGGTCATCCAGCCTGGGTTTGATGATAGGAGCACAAGGACCCCATTCTCTGCTGTCCCCAGCTGCGTCCCCTCCCCCAGCGAGCCTGACATCCAGGGAGGGCCCCCAGGGCGCAGGCTCAGCTGCTGGGGCTGGGGGAGATCCGCGAGGGGCCTTCCGCGAGGGGCCTGCCCTGGGGAGCCGGTTCTGCCTGAGCGGTGCAGACAGCTGCGAGTCAGCTCGCCCTGTCTTCACGGGAAGCCGCCTGCGTTTTTACAACTGATTTTTGAACCTAAAAGTGGAAGTTCACATCCAGCCTGTTAAACGTAACCTTGTTGGTTTCAGTCCAGCGTGACCTTTTGGAATCTGGCTTCCCGATTCCTGCTGTATGTTAGCAGTTCTTCCAGCTGCAGAGATGGTGACCTGCCTTGTGCTGCCTTCATCCCAGTGACTCGGAAAACAGGCTGGGCTCCCGGGGCCCACGGAGGAGGCTTCCCAGGCAGAAGCGGCCTTGGCAGCATCCTCCTGTGGGTGCTGTGGCCCAAAGTGCCCAACTGCGGTCATGAGGCCATTTTTCTGCTCTCATGGAAGTGGGGACACAAGTCTGTCCCATCCACAAGTGCTGGTGCCTTCAGGGACCCAGAGGCCAGCCACCCCGTGTCCTGCTTTTGCAGAAGAACCTGGGGCCCAGGTCCCTAGCCCCTCGGTGAGATGCAGGCTGGCTATTTACTGTCTCAGACTCAGTTTGCTGGTCTCTAAAGTGGGCGAGATCACTGTGACATCGTGTCTCAGGCTGTGCAGGATTGAATGAGTGTCGAGGACAGCGTCTGGCACCGATGCCCATGTTGGCATCTAGGCTGGAGAGGACCAGTGGAGTCTCCCGAAGCATCGCGCTCTGCCTCCCAGTCTGGGCCCTCAGCCAGGCGTCTGTCCCCTGCACTGCGTGTCACCTGCCCCGGCCGAGGTGCAGTCAGGCTGGTGGGTGGTGGGGTGTTGTGAGCACAGATCCCTTCCTTTCTCCAGGTAGCTGCCCACTGGGGCTCCCTCATTCATTTTCCCTCTAAGAAACACCCCTTTGCCCCCACTTGTTGAAAGCCCAGTCCCAGTTGCGTACCCCAGCGTGGCAAGGTAACTTGTTCAGGCCTGGAGGTCTCAGGCAGCGGGTGGCAGGGTGGCTGCCGAGCCGGGGCCTCCCCCAGACAGCGGGGCAGGGCAAGGGGAGGCCGCTGCGCAATTTTGTCGGGTGTTAGGGGAGAGCTCTCTGCGTCCCGCCGGGCCGCTGCCCCCGTGCCCCCCGGCCTGACCTTCCCCGCGGCACGGACAAAGGCCGGCAGGGCGGGTGGCGCCTTTAAGGCCGCGGCGCGGCGGGGTCGGTGCCAGGAGGCGCCGAGCGCGCCCCAGGGGAGCTGTGCCGCGGGCGGAGAGCGGGCGCTCGGGGCCCGCGGAGCCCCGCGGGGCAGCCGCCCCAGTCGCGGCCCGCGTGGTCACTTGCTCTCTTTTCCCGCTGGCTCGGGGTGGGGGCTGGGCGGCCGGGGTCCCCTGCTCTGTCCTGGCGCCGGCTCCACGCGGTGGGGGCGGGGAGCTCTGCTCTGATGGGGGTCCCAGAGTTGGGGAGCTGAGCCCGAGCCAGGGGCACGTCGGAGCCGCCATCTGGGCCCCGGACCCGCGGAGCCGGTGGACCGGGGGTGCTTGGCTTCCCCCTCCGCCCGGCCGGGGAGCACGAGAAGGAGCCGAGATGCGCCCGAAATGCGGCGGAGAGTCGGGGGTTCCGGGGCGGGGGTCGCCGCCCGCTCCCCAGCCCACGGGCGGGGAGCCGGGCTTCGGCAGGAAGCACCGCGCGGGGCGCCCAGCGCCCGGCGTGCGGCGATCGCTCTACCTCCCGGCCCCGGCCCCCTCCCCGCGAAGCGCGCAGAGGGGACAGATTAGATTTCGCTCCTCTCTCATCAATTTTCTGTTTAATGTCACCGGGCCCCATTGTGGCAGAGGGAAGCACGTCACCCAGGCCATAAATTTGCGATTATGGCGCCTCCGGCCGCCTCCCCGCTCTAGGGCGCGGGGCGGACTCCGGCGAGCAGGTCGCGACGGGCCCTCCCGGACACCCGCCGCGGATCCGCCGTGCGGTAGGTGCTGCGCGACGCTTCTCCCGACGCGGGTGCGGGGGCGGCCCCCGCTGCCCGCCCTGCGGCTCAATTTCCAAAGGGCTTTTTGTTTGTGGCTTGGAAGTAGGGACTTTGATTTCCCCCCATCCGCCTCGGGAGGCTTTTTGCATTGCAAATGCCTGCTATTAAAAAATACAAATACAAACTCAACAACATCAATTCTGGTAGAAGGAAAACCCCCTATTTGCGTCTGCGCTTCACCGGGGCGGGGAACGGGCGGCGGCCACCGGCCTGGTGTTTGCATATTGACAGGGTCCCGGGCTCAGCACCGGCCACAGACCCGGCCCAGTGGAATGTGCAGGAAAAGGCCTCGGAGGAAGTGGCGGGTGAGAGCTGGCCCCAGGGCAGGCTCCCCCAGCCGTCCTTGCTTGGGCCTTTGGAAGGGGGAGTTTTCTGGGGAGTCTCCCTTTGAGAGACTTTTCTGGAACAACTCTCCCCCTGTTGGGGAATTACCTCCTGCATGCGGTACTGACACCTCGTGAATTGGGGTGAACTATGTATTTGTTCAGGTCAGAAAAAAATTGATCTATTGAATGATTTTTAATTAAACGATTGACTGTGCTGTTAACGAGGGGCGGTGGAGCTCGGGCCAGGCCCGAGCGGGGGCCGTGGCCACAGGCCTGGCGGCTCTGTGGGAACGTCTCATGGGAATGATTTACTTTTGGTCCATATATGCGGCAGGTAACCAGGCCCAGGACTCGAACGCCAGCCCCAGAAATCAGAGGGAGGTGAGTGTGAGTCTGGAGCCTTCCCACGGACGCCAGCCCTCCTCCAAAGGCGGGCTGGGGGTGGGGAGGGGGCGCCCAGTCTCGGTGGTGGCCCAGGGAGAAAGGTTGAGGTTGCTGCAGGCCAGGATGGGGTGTGGCTCTGCCCGGAGGAGGCTTGTTTGACGGGGTGGGGAGAGCTGGGTTTGGGATGGGAGCAGGAAGCTTGGCAAGCGGCAGCTTTACAATAGGAAGGGGCGGGCCGGGGGTGTGCCGCCCAGGGCCCGGGTTTGTGTGTCAGAAGCAAGTCTGAATGGGCAGCGCCTTACCCTCTGGGGCCCTCTGCTGGGGCAGAGGTGGGAGGGGCCGTCTGGCCTGGGCTGGGGCTTTTCCAAGTCTGGGAACCTGAGGAAATCCTCTGGGAAGCCGGCTGCCAGGGTCCTGCCCACCGGGGTGCGGGGTGGGGGGGCAGGTGTGGCCCTGCGCTCTCGCTGCCCCAGCCCTGTCACTGGTGCTCGGAGGAACCTCGTGGGGCTTGCGCGGCGGGGGCGGGGCTGACGGGCTGTGGCCCCCACACACCCGGCGCCAGGTCCCAGCTCTCGGGCCATTCCCCTGGCCTGCCCGCAGCAGCTCTGCCTGGGCCTTGCACGGGAGAAGACCCTGACACCCAGCCTGTGCCCCTCCCCCGGGACCCTCCCCCAGAGTGAGACCGGCCCGGGAAGTCCAGCCCCTGGAGGCCCCATCCAGACATACCCTGACAGTGACACGTGTAAACACACCCAAACACAGCCGTGCAGAGCAGCAGCTGCTTACTCGGCACTTTCTCTGCGGGGCCGAGGCTGGTCGGAAGGGAGGCAGGTGCCCTTCCAGGGAGGGCAGGCTGCCAGGCTCAGGTTGGGGGCGAGCCTCCTGGAAACACTGAGTGACTGTCCCCTCCCTAGGCTCTACCAAAGCTTCTGTCCCCACGCAGGGCGGCTCCAGCCACTAAGCCATCCTGTCCCCATCTCCGCGGGCGGGGTCTCCGCTCCAGCCATCGGTAGGGGCCTTCTCGGAGGCAGGAAGACAGAGGGCCCAGTTTGGGTCAGCCTCCAGCAAGGAGGCCTCTCTGCCCCTTCTGTGGTGCACCCCACCAATTTCTGCTTCAGAGGGTGGGTATAGGTCCCCAGAGACCAGGCCTCCCTCCACCGACCTCTCGCACCCTTCCTGTGGGGAAGGGTCAGGGCTGGCCTTCCCGCAGCATGGCCTCACAGGGCACTGTTGACTCCTTTCCCGACATCCCTGGGGGTCCCCTGACTTCTCCCAGCCTAGAGCAGAAGGGCAGCAGGAGGCAGGAGGGGGCAGGACGGCAGGAAGTGGGAGGGCCGTGGGAGGCTCCTCCCGCCCCTGGGGGTCCGGGGCATCTCCCCATCCCCCTCTATAACAGTGATAACGATCACAATGTCACTAATAAAACGTCAGGGAGAATCCCGGCAACGGGGCGCTCCTGCCCGTTTATGAAAGTCACGTCAATTTAACCCAGATGGGTCTCCTGGTTGATAACCTTACCCAACCAGCACCTGAATTATACTTTCCCTGCGAACACACCGCGTTATATTTAGCCTCAAATTACCGCTCCGTGTTTAACAAGCACCTTCCCTGAGCCGTGGGGGCTGGGCCGTCTCCTGACCTGGTTGGATGAAGCGGCGACAACAGAACTAAAGCCCCCAGGAGGGAGGGGGCCGAGAAAGCTGTTGAGACTTCAAAGTCTTTCTCCCTGGCTGCTCTTGTTCCCTTTTAAAACTCACAGCCACATCCCCAGCTCTGTCTTAGAGCCCGTCTGTGGCCTGCAGAGACCCGCTGGGCCTGGGCATTCAGGATCCGTGCTCAGCCCCGAGCTGGGTCCTTCGCGGAGGGATCCGGCCCGGTGCGCGGGGCTGGAGCGACGCCGGCGGTGCCTCCCGGGGGAAGCGTGACCGGAGGACCCTCCTAGGCCTGGCGAGATAATGAAGGGGCTGTAACTGGAGACTCCGTTTCCATGGGGGCAGTCCCCTTCTCTTTAAGGAGGGGTCAGGGAGACCTTCCCTTTCCGCCCCCTCCCCCACAACAAAGCTTAAGCCCCAAAGATGGGAAACCTGGTAAAGAGAGGGCCGCCCTCAGGGCTGGGCGCAAACGCTAAGCAGCACCTCGGAGTGGGCTGGGTCTGGGGCACTCGGATCTTCCCCAAGACCCCTGCCCCCTCCAGGAAACAGCCCACGGCCCCTGTGAAAAGAACACCCCCCCCCCCACACACACACGTGGTGGCAGAGTCCTCCAGGAAAGGCTGGGGGCCCAACTCTGCTTCCTGGAGGCGGAGCGCTGCTGCGGGCCTGTCCCTCCGGCCAGGGCCCTTCTGCGAGCCTTTGATTTTTTCTACCCTCTTGAGAGGAAGGATGCAGACTCCTAAACCCTGCACTGTCCTTGGAAACTCAGTGGGCTGTGACAGCCACATTCTCCATGGAGGTGGGGGTAAAGCTACCCTTCTGTTGAGGGAGCGTGGCGGGTGCTGTGAACCACTTCTGCCCCTGACTCAGGCTCCAGGCCACCCCTCACCCCTCTCCCAAACACACTACTGGCTGGACAAGCGCAAACCCACGGTGCAGGGCCCCTCCAGGCAGGCCTGCCTGCGCCCGGGGCCCTGGCCTCTGGACCTGGACCCCTGCGCCTCTGGTGGGAAGAATTAAGAGTCAATTTTTGTCAAGAAATTGTTTCTAATTTGCCCTTTGACTAATGGCCCTGGGAACAATGGAGAGACGGCACACACTTGCTGGGTGCAGCTCTGGCCCAAGCAGGCATTCATTTGGAGCAGTGACTAATTCATGATTTTATGTAACTCGCCTGGCACCCCCCACCCCCTTGTGTTAAAAAATGATTATTTCACGATTTCAGACAGAGCAGGATCTGGGTCTGGGCGCAGGGAGACCCAGATCAGCTACACTGTCAGGGCGCAGTATGTGGGCAAGGGCTGGGCGAGGGTCTGGGGCAACGGAGGCCCCCAGGCTGCGTGTGGAAAGGCAGGTGGGGGTGCGGGTGGGAGTGTGTGTCGTGAACAGGCGATGGTGGGTGCTGTGCAAGTGTGTGCGGGTGTGTGCTGCGCACGTGTCTGTGTGGGAGCGTGAGGTGCCGCGTGATGCTCCAGTGTGTGCCTGTGTGTGCCGAGTTTATGCGTGTGCATGCATGTGATATACACACGGGAGGCTGCACATGAGTGTTATATGTGTGCATGAGTATAATGTGCATGTCCAGGTGTCAGGGCACAGCTGGCTGCATGGGGCTCGGTTTATCTTCCCCCCAGACCAGCCGGAAAACCCGAGTGGCTCGTGTGAGGCTGCGGAAGGCCTCACTCCTGCTAAGGAGGGCGTACTGAGGGTCCCAGGGGGTTCAGGGGTCCCCGGCTGTGTCCCAGGCTGGCCCTTTCATGTGTGAAACTGCAGGAGATTGCAGAGACCTGGGCAGCCCCGCTCAACCATGAGCCACATTATCATCCTCTCTCTCCTCTGCCTCTCCCTCCCCCACGGAAGGCGAGTCTGCAGATCCCCACACCATGTTTCTCAAAAATTAAAAACATTTGTTAGCTCTGGACAGCAGGGAGAGTAAAAAAGGAAACAGGGAGTTTTCCTCGGAGCTGATAGCGCGCCCAGCCAAACATGCCCCGGCCCGCTGGAGCCTGGGTCGCGCCGTCGTAGGGGAACACGGGAGCTTATTTTGGTAACGCGGGAGCTGCCGAGCGGCCCTGCGCCCGCCCTGGGCGGCTGCCAGCCCCTGCCGCATCCAGCAGACCCGTCTGCAGCTATTGCTGTAACAACTGTTTTGAAACAGTATTAAAAAAAAAAAAGCCCACTAGATTTGTTTTAAGAGACGCTGGCAGGAGAAGGGGGAGCGAAGCCGGCAGGGAGTTGCTCAAGGCCCAGGCGCACCAGCGGCGGCCAGAGCCACCCCACGCAGGCAGCCTCTCTTTTGAATGCGAGACAGGTGGGGCAGGGGACAGCATTCAGGGGTTCTGATAGCCCGTTCTCACCCCCTAAATTAGGAATCTGGCGATGGCGAGCTGCAAGGACCAGAGCCGGCTTGCGGAGGGGAGGGAGGCCCCAGACCCCGTGCTGTCCTCTGCTGTCCCATATCCAGCGGCTGGGGTACGGTTCATTAGCCAAGCTCCCGAACCCTCAATCTTCCACCAGCAGGCGCTGGGGGCAGGGTTTGGGCAACATCGACCCCCGCCCCACACACACTCTGGAGGAGAGTCGGGGCTGAAGAGGCTGGAGGCCCCCGCCCCTCCCCCACCGAGCGGTCCGAGGCAGGAGCCCCTGGAGGGCTGAAGGGCCCGGGGGTCGCCGCTGTCGCTAAGGTGTTCTCTCTCTTGGAGAATTTTTCTTATATTTTTTAAAATTTCAAACGGAATTTTAAAATTTAATATCAAGTTAAACAGAAAAGGTTCCTGGGCCGGAAAACAAGCTCATCGGAAAAAGTCAGTAATGGAGAGCTCCTCTTCCAAAGGCGAGTAGGAAACTTGCGGTCAGCGACAGGCGCTCTGCCGGGGGCCGGAACTCCGGGGCCTGCGGGAGGCTGGCGGGGCCCTGGGCCGCGCCAGGCCACGGGAGCAGGAGAGGCGGCGTGAGCCCGCGCGCTCCGGGACGGCGCGGCGAGCTCCCGCGCCTCCCGGCCGCGCGCTTGCTCCGAGAGCCGAGGCTGGCGGCCGCCCCCGCCACCCACCGCTCAACGGCCGCGATTTCTCCAGAGCCGAGCCGGGATCACGCTGGCTTTCGTCCGTGTGCGTGGGAAGCGGGCGTGCTCCGCACGTAGCCGCACGAACCCCGTCCCCCCAACACTCACACGCCGGGGTCACCGCTGCGACTTCACCCTCCAGAAGCCACGGCCCGAGCCTGGGGGTCCTCGCCAGGCGCCCCCGCCCTGACGGCCGCGCCCAGCCGGTGCGGGTCTCCCCACCCCCCGGTCCGCACCCGGGACCTAATTCAATCGTCCTGGGCCTAATGAATAGCCGCGCGCTAATCGGATCTCCGGGCGCTTTATGGATTTATGCGTGCCGCCTCTCCTCCCGCGGCCGCCGCGAGTCCTGCCGGAGTAGCTTCCGAAGGCGCGGGTCTTGGGACAGCCTGGGGCCGTGGAGGCGGGGTGCTCCGCCGCCGGGTCAGGGCATCGCAGGAGCGGGGCTCGGGCCCGCGCGCCCTGTCCTGTGCCCCGGCCCGGGCCCGCGGAGCCCCAGCGCTTACCTGCCAGCCCGGGGCTCTCCAGAGCTGCCCCGCTGGCCCCGCCGCACGAAGCGGGCGCCCACTCTCGGAGCCCCCACCCGCGGCCCGAGCCCCCACCCCAGGTCAGAGATGCCCGCGGGCGAAGGCCGGCCTGGGCCGCGCGCCCGCTTCCCCTTTCTCTCCGGATTCCTTTGATCCGCGGGCTCTTCGCGGCACTTCGGCTCCGGGGCTGCCGGGGTCGGCCTGCGGGGGTCCTGGAAACAGTCCCCAGCTTATCTCCTTTCATCAAGCGGCCTTGGGCCGCCTTGAAACCGCGGAGCCAGTAATTGCTTTTTTCAGGAGGCCCTGTGCGGACTGGACAACAGCCAATCAGCGCCTTGTTTACACTCGGTGATTGACAGCCTGCTGGCTGAGTGCCAACCAATCCCGGCGGTCCCGCGGGAGCGGGCGGGGGAGCCGGGAAAGGAAGGAGACAGAAGGCCTTGGGCTTAACCCCTTCGTATCCCTACCGGAATGAACTGGTGGAGACTCTAACGCGTGTGCCTGCTTTGGTTGGCATCTAGGTTAAATATTCTTATTTTTGTCTCCCAGAGGGGGAGGCAGAGATTCACGTGGAGAAAGAGGAGCAAAAATAATGTATCCATCGCCACTCAGACATCTCTTTGACTCCCGAGAATAAATAGCATTTTGTTGGGAAACCAAATTTTGAAAGAAATATTTATTTGGAGGATATTTCAAAAAGTGGTTTACAAATGATTCCAATGAAGATAATTGCTCCGTGGCTCTTTTTAACTGAGGCGAGAATTTAGCGGATATGCAGAACAGTGACATTGAGAAATAGCATGCAGTTTTCATAACGTACTTATCGAGATCCACATAGTTTTAAAATCTAGTTTCAGATGAAAAAAGGGCAATCTTTCCCTTGGCAACAAATCCCCGATTTTTATTTTGATCGGTGCTTCGTTTCAAAGCGTAGCTGATAGAAAAACTGAGGTTCCGAAGATAAATGGCCAGAGACGTGGGACCCTCTCCCCGGGGTCTGATCTCCGGGACCATAGGGAGAATGGACCAGGCAGGCGACTCTGGAGTCTCCCAGGCCACGGACGTACGGGCATTTCTGAGCTCGGATTGAGCAGGTGGAGGCCTGCGTGGTGTTAGGGTCGGGAAACCCGAGGAGGCCTCTGTGCTTGGAACTCGGGCCTACATGTGCACTGGTTCAGCCACCTGCCACAGATCCCAGGTATAAAAAAGCATCTGCTTTAACGGGTGTTGCTATTTCTTCTCCTGGCCCCTCTGTGTACCATAAACGAAACGTTAGATCTACCAGATTAAATTTTAAAAAAAAGAAATAAAGAAGAAAAAAGCCTCCCCCTCCGCGCGGACACGCGCTCCCACTCGCCCCTGCTCCCTCTCCCGCCCTGCGCCACCACATTCCCATTCAGCAGCAACGATCTGCGCAGAGGAGCTGCGCAGTCGCCGGGATTGAATTAGGCGCCATCGGGCTCGATAGTAGCCCTGCTGCTCCCTGATTGGCAGCTCCCTGGCCCGGCGCCAGCCTATTGGGAGGCCTGTTTACGCCGAATGAGTGGCACGAGCTCCCGGCCGCGGAGGACCGCGTGGCCAATCAGCGAACGGGCTGCTCGGGGCTGAGTGGCACGAGCTTATTAGTATGCAGGGCCCGTGGCTCGCCGCGCCGGGCTGCAGGTTTGAGAGCCGCTCTGGATGGGCTCGCTAGAGTCGTTGTTGTGGAAGCGGTGCATTTACAGTGCAACAGTCAGCACATTGAAAATACCAATAGGAATACAAAACAAAGTCACATTTACTGGTTTAATTGTATTGCATTCAATTGTATCCAGGAAACAGCCTCCAGTAAGTAACTGAAATTGCTTTCATTTTTTTTTGTTTTTGTATTTTTATTATTAATTTATTTTTTTTTATTTTGGCTTTGGGGATTTACATTTTTTAAGAGAAAATCAGGGTTGTGATGTTAAGAAATATATATCTTCCCTTTAAAAATTCCGTTATAATGTCGAGCAGGGTTTTTTTTTAAAGATGGACTATATATAAGCGATTTTTTTTCTCTGAAAATTCTTATCGATCGGTTTAAAATTCCCCCCATAATGCGTCCTTGCTTTGCTCTGAGCGCTTGTTGTCTCGATCGACACCCAGCATTAAAAATAAATAATCGCGACAGGACAGGGACCGTCAGGCTGCGTCCGGCGCGAGCCGCGCGGGCGGCTGCGGGATGACAGTCGGGGAGGTCCCGGACGCTGCCAACACGCGCTGGCTCCGGTGGCACCACGAACGAACCCCGATTGTTTGCCCCCCCCCGCTCCCCTCCCAGTTCCCCTCCCCAGAGCAGTCCCGGTCGGCCCCGCCCGGTCGCTCCGCAGCGCAGGGGACTGACCGGCTCGCGGTGGCTAAGGCCGCTGACCAGAGGGGCTTTCCGGCACCAGTTGGGTGCGGGGCGAGAGGCCGGGGCGGGACGGGTAATGGCGAGTTTTTCGGGTTTCGCTTTCCAGAGCCTAATTCATTTCACGATTTTTTTCTGGGTGGGGGTGCGGGTAGAGGAGGGGGCCGAGCGAGGCCAGCGCAGCGGGGCGTTTCCACCGCGCGCGTTCCGGGCAGCGCACGGGGCTCCGGCCACCGCCCGCGAGGCGAGGTCTGCCATCGGGTGCGCCCTGGGGTGCGGGGGTCCGGCGCGGCCCCGGCCCCGCGTCCTCTCTCGGGAAGCGCGTGGGGGGGGTGGCGATTCGCAGGGAGCGGGTCGTTCCGCCGCGCCAGAGCAGCCGGCCTCCTCTTTGCGCCTGGCCGCAGCCCAGCCTGCAGGCCGCGTAGCGCCCGCACACCCGAACGGGGTGCCGAGAGAGGCGAACCGGAAAGGTATCCTCGTTCTTGGCGGGCGGCCGAAGCGAGGGCGGGTTTTGAGGTGCATAAGTTAAAAGCAAAGCAAACCTGAGGGATCTCGTATCCTAGAGTGCGCGAGCTATGCGAAGAGGCGACGGGCGGCTCCGGGGACAGCGCCCCGCCACCCGGCAGGAGCCGGGGTTCCGAGCTTCGGTTTTTTCCCTAATGCCCTTGTCTGCGATGCTCCAGCCGGCGGCGGCCCCCTGCCCGCCGCCCGCACTCTTATTTTTTCCCTTAGACCGGCTCGACCCGGGACTGCGGCGCGGTCCTCTGCGGCAGCCTCCCCTGCAGCTTGCGGTGGGGCGGGGGAGGGGGGCTCGAAGCCCTGAGATCGCGGGTGGCGGCGCCTGGACCCCGGGGCGTAGGGCCCAGAACTCCGCGGCCGCGCGTCCCCACCCCGCTCCTAGCCTGGCTCGGGTTCCGTAGGCCTCGGGAGCCGCGCGCTGGCGGAGCGGGAGGCGCGGCGCGGCCTCTCCCCGCGAGCAAAGAACACAAAGGAAAGCCCCCTCCAATCCAGTGAGAATCGCAGCGGCACTGAGGGGCGACAATAATCCACCCCCTGTTTGCGTAAAACTGCAGCGGGGCCGGCGAGGCGCGATGAGTGGAGCCCGCGAGCCGCCCGCTGGAGGCAGAAGATGAAAGTTGCTAGCGCAGCCCGCGTCCAGAGAAGCCCAGCAGCTCGCGCTTTCCGGACGATTTTGAAATTTCTTACTGGAAACAAGAAACCTCACAAAAGAAAAGCGTGGCGCACACGACCCCCGCGCACGCAGCCCCGGCGCCTTTGAAGCCGTGGGTCCCAGGCCTCCCTCCCCTCCTTCTTTCCCTTTGTCCCGCCCCGCGCCCCCCGGCTCCCGCCTCACTGCGGCCCCAACTGCCTGGCGCGCGCAGTACAGGCCCGAGCAGCGGCGAGCCGAGTTATTTGTTAGACCCGGGGAGAGAGCCAGCGTTCCCCAGAGGGGAGGGAGCCCCAAACCCCTTTGTATGAAGCTGAGAGACAAAGAGGACTCTTTGTGTGGCACCCATTTATTTACAGTGCAAAAGCTCTTCGAATAAATATTAAGAAAGCTTATCAGCTGAGCAAATATGTATTCTCTTAATACATTATGTTTTCGGTTATAGATTAAATCAAACCAAATAGTCTGCAAATAAGACGTCGTAGAACTCGTAGCATTAAATATAGCAATTTAAAATGGTATTCACGAAATGGGAAACATCTTAATCGCTTTGTTATGGTGGGACGGCAAGAAAAAAAATCAAGGTTTTTTGCAAAGTTCACAATTAAAACTATTACTCCTATCCACCTCCCTTTTGTTGGAATTGATATCAAACATTAAAACAGTACAGATTTAGGAAATAAGGAGAAATGCGCAAAATGAAAGAGGTACACGGGGACGCACAGTCGTGCGGTTTGCGCCGCTTGCTCCGCATTCAGCGTCTGAAATTGTCCCCAGTTTAGCCTCGGAGTGGACTCTCCGCGTTGGGAGGGGGTGAGAGAGAAGGGAGGAGGGGTCATTTTTCTGTGGCCCCGCCAGGCGGTGGAGGTGAACTGTGGAAGCTCGGGTTCTGCAGGGACTCCCGCAGGGGAGAAGGTTGCGCCTGCCTAGGCCGACTCTCCGAGGGCCAAGCTGGGCGCCGCAGACCCGGAGTCCCCGAGCAGCCCGGCGGCGCGGAGACCGGCCCGCGGGCAGGCGCTGAAGGGAGAGACCCCGTGGTCGATTTGGGGCGTCGAGAGAACAATTTCTGGCGCTCAAAGCGGCCCCCACCCTCTAATCCTCAGAGAAAGATCCTGGGAGAATTTAATGGGGGGGCGGGGTGATTGTTCCAGCCTCGCCAGGAAGCTCCCGGCTCGCGGACAGCAGGCCGGGCACTGCGGCGTGGCGGCCCAGGTGACGCCGGCATCGGATGCAGACGCCCGGGGCTCCCGGGAGCTGGCTTGGGGTCCTGGCTTGATGCTGCGGGCTGCGAGACTGGTCCCTTTGGGGATGGGGGGGTTGGTGGGTTCAAAAGAATGGACCGAAAGACGCATGGGGGGATGGGAGAGGGGAAAAAGGGAAGGTTATAAAAAAAACTCCTGAGTTACAATCAATAAAATTACTCGCTTAATTAGCATGGTTATTCGGTTAAGCGGAATGCAGTAAAAGCTGGACCTCGCAATGAGGAGGGGAGAGGAAAAAAGCGAACGTGGACCCGCGGCCTTTTCCTCCGAGGCACCTTTGGGCAGCGGGGGAAGGGAGAGGGTGTGCGTGAGTGTGTGTGTGTGTGTGTGTGTGCGCGCGCGCGCGCGTGATGGCTTCGCAGATTTGGGTTTTTTATCACCCCGCGGAGCCAGCAGTCTTTCGCCGCGGTGCCCTCGCCGCGGGGACACGAAGGGAAAGCGGCGAACGGGGCGCCGGGCTGCCCCAGGCTCCTGCGGCCGAGCATGGCCGGGACGGTGTGTGCGCGCGGGGACCCGGGTGGCGCGGCGCGCGCGTGTGTGCAGCGGGGAGACGCGCGGAGCGCTCCGGCCTGGCCTCCGGGGGTTGGGGGTGGGGGGGGGGGACGGGCGGGGCGGGGACCCCAGGGTGAGCCGAGCCCCAAGTCACCGAATCTCCTCCGCTTGCTTCTGCAGACTATGGACCCGCACGGCGGCCGCTGGCTCGGCACGCGACCGCCGGCCAAGGAGACCAGTCCTCCGGCGTGCTGACCAGCCTCGCCGCCGCCGGTGACCCGGACGCCGCCTCCTCCGCGCCGCCCTCGCGCCGCCCGCGCTCCAAGCCGCCCCCGGGCCCCGGCCGCGCTGCTCGCGGGAAGAGGCGGTGGCGGCGGGCCGGGGCCGGGCATGGATGGCCGCGACTTCGCGCCGCCGCCGCATCTGCTGTCGGAGCGCGGGAGCCTGGGCCACCGCAGCGCCGCCGCCGCCGCCGCCGCCCGCCTCGCCCCGGCCGGGCCCGCGGCGCAGCCCCCGGCGCACTTCCAGCCCGGAAAGTACTTCCCGTCGCCGCTGCCCATGGCTTCGCACACAGGTCAGTGGCAGCCGGGCCGGGCGTGCAGGCCCAGCGCGAGGTGGGCACGGTCGGGGTCGCACGCGCGCCCGCGCCTTCTCGCCTCCGAGCCTTTGCGGAGAAGCCTGGGTTTCGCTTCCCTGCTGCGGCGCGCGGGCAGCCCAGGCGTGCAGCGGCTGCCCCGCAGCCCCGAGCCCGATCTTCGCGGTTTAGAGAGGCCTTCCCCGGGGTCCCCCGGGGTCTCAGGGGGGACAGCCTCGGAGCTGGCTCAAAATGAAGCCTAGCCCCTGCCACCCTCCCCCACCCCTTCTTGCAGAAGAACTAAATTCCGCGGAAACCTCATTTCTGCATTCTGCATTCACATCCTTAAGACATTCCGGGGCTGGGACAACGAGGCACTTTCTGCGGGAACAAAACGGCTGTTGTGACTTGGGAGTTGGGGGGGGGGCGCGGGGCGCGCCGAGGCCTCGCGGATTAGGGCGGTGTGCACAGGGGGGGAGCCTTAATAAGGACTGCTGGTGTCAGACGAGCAAATCCTGTTTCTATATAAAGCCTTGAAGTGTCAGGGCGAGAATGGGTTTGCAGGGCATGCTTTTGCTTTAACAAGTGCCTCTGGTATCCTGCTAAAGCGGACACCGCGTGGCCGCAGCGCGGCCCAGGGGGAGCGCGGCGCAGCGCCCGCCGCTCAGCTGGGGGCGGTCCGGCAGCTGCGGGATTGCGGGATTTCGGTGCAGGCGAGTGCAGACGAATTTGCTCCGAGAGGAGGTAGCGAGCGGGTGGCCTCTAGCTCCTATCCTCTGGGATTTCATGCCCAAGAGGGTCTGTCCTTCAGGCAAAGCTGACTCAGGTCTCCAGAGCAGCCCCCCTCTGGGGCGGCTTTGATGTTACAGTTGAGCTGGGTTTGCGGAGAAGCAGGCCAGCGGCAGCGTGGCAGAGGGCAGCCACCTCGCCCAGAGCCTGGAGGTCACTGGCCAGCCCCACCGAGTTTGCAGGAAGCGCACGGGGAGCCCATGGTCACCCTGGAAGGTTGGCTTGCCTTTGTTTACAGTTTGCTCTAAACATCAGAAATGTTTGCCTCTTTTTTGTTGTTGTTAATTTGGCAGTAACAGTTATTATTGCTAGCTTGATGAACTGTGAATACTAATAAAATTATATCTGCTTTAATGGGATTACAATTAGTGTGTGGATTAAAACGGATGGCAGAGTCAGGCTAGAAGGGAAAATGTCAGAAGGGAAGGCAGTCAGAAAGAAAAACGTAAATTTCTTTAAAAAAAAAAAAAAAACGCAGAATTGCTCAATTAATAGTGGGCTTTTAGCATTTACAACATGAGATTCAAAAAGTAAGACCTGGAAGGGAGTGGAGGGCCTGGCCCCCAGCCTTCTCATGGACACAGCCTTGGCCACCACCTCGTCCCTGTCCAGGGCGAGCCTTCTGCAAGTCTGCCCTTTTCCTTGCCTCCTCTTCCTTCTCTCTCTTTCTTTTTCCTTCTCTAGATTTATAGCTTGAAAGAGAAAAAGTACTTGCCTGGGCAGTTGGTGATTTAAAAATATCTGTCCCGGCGGTCCCGTGGTGGTGGCTGCCCTGCCCTTGCATTGGGGTGGCTGCCCACCCAGCTCAGCCCATACTGGGGAGCTGTGGGTGGGGGCTTGTGGCTGCAGGCACAGTGCCCAGTCCTATCAGCCCCATCTCCGGCCAGAGGCCCCTGAGGGTGGGAAGGCTGAGCCTGCAGGTTGGGGGATGGGGAGGGATCGGCTACACCCTCTCCATACGCCCTGCCCTCCAGCCTGGCAGGTACCAGTACCAACGGAAACAAGGGTCTGGAAGGCCCTTGTCACAGATAGGGCGCGGGCAAGCTGGGGCCGTTGCGGGGGGAGGCATGGCCAGGCCGAATTCCCCCTCCCTATCCACCAAGCCCAGCAGCCTGGCCTGAGCCCGGTCAGCAGCCATTTCCCCTTTCCGCCACTGGTTTCACATGTAGGCGCCACCGAGTCAGGTGGGAACGTGGTCGGGTGGCCAGAACCATTGTCTCCTTCAGTCCACGTTTGACCACGTGGTTCTTGGAGCGCAGGCCACAGAGGGCTTGGAGAGATTGGGTGGTGCTGGCCAGGTCTGTGTCCTTGACCCAGACCCTACTGCCTTCCCCATACCCTAGGCGCTCTAGAGGGCGCTGGAGGTCCCCAGGGTACCCCCAGAGGGGGGCTGCTGGAGGGCCACGTGTCCCCTGCTCCTGGAGGCCGATCCACCCCCTGGGGGACCCGAGAGACCTATTGTGCTTGGTGACGGGAAGGCTGGCTAGAAACATCTGCCGCTGAGAAGCCTTTCGAAATTGCTGAAAGCCAGAATATTGTATTGGTTTTTAAAACTTGGCTACATTAATTTATAAAAAAGGAATTATACCCCCAGTCACTTGGCTTTGGTCTGTATCTACGTATAGTCTCTTTTAGAAAGAAAAAAAAAGTATAATTAAGTTAAAAAAATTGTTTTTGCCTCTCGTTTGCGGATTTCCAAATGGCTGGTTTGGGGAACTTAGTCCCCACTTCCGAGGCCGGCCTGGGGTCTGCAGGCTCCGGCCGCAGCCGCCTGCCCGCCCCTCCCTCCGCCAGCCGCTCCCTGCAAGGAACGTGGCCGCTCGCTTCTCCCCGGTCGCGGTCCCTAGCGAGCGTGCGGGCCCAGCCGTGGGAGATGGAGCTTCTGGCTTCCACGGCTGCTTGTCCCTGGCACGGCCACTGGTCTGGGACAGGGGTCTCCCTCCCCGCCTGCTGCCTGTGCTGCTCTCCCTCGTCCCCACCCAGTGCTTTCAAAATGTCAGCTTGAGGGAGGCACCCTGATGGGACGTCGGGCTCCAGGCTTCTTCTGTTGTTTCTCTAAAAATGAAAGTGCCCGTAGCTTTGTCACTGGGCTGTAGGGTTTTATGGTAAAGTGCTGTTCCAGTAACCTTGTCACCAAAAGGTGCAATTAAAATGTTTGGAGTCATTATTTTTAGTGCAGTGTTAGATTTTGTCTCTAATACAGATGGTCCGGAGGCAAAGCTGTGAAATCTAGGGGGAAAAAAAAAGAAAAATCAACAGTGCAGCAGCCCCAGCCTCTCTGCCAGTGCTGCTGCCTGCAGGATTGGAGACCACGCCGCTCTCGGGAGCGCTTTAATAAGAAGGCAGCCAGGCCGGGGGAGAAGCCCGCCCCCCCTTCCGGGGGCAGCTCCGGTCCTCCATCCTTCTCTGTCTGTCCCTCCCCCACCCCCTTGGAGGATCACTGGGTCTCCACCCTCGGAAGGCACCACGGAGGTGGAGGTGCCATTCCAGTCGTCCTGGGTGGGTTGGGTTCTCCCCCGCCCCTCCTCTTGTCTCGGTTGGGGTGTCAGTGGCCTGGCCTGGCGGCCAGGTGCCCTGGGCCCGGGGTATGGGGCATCGACAGGACCGCATGTCCCTTCTGCAGGGAGAACAGCATGCATCTTCCTGCAGAGAGCTTCCGATCGCCAATCTCAGAAAAAAAAGAAAACCGCAGTAGAGGAAAAAAGATAATTTCCCAGTGTGAAAAGACCCCATCAAAGGTTCCCTCTCCCTCCCATGTGATATTTTTTTGTAAAGGAAAAAAATACATTTTCGTAAATACCTCATTAACTCAATGACACGATGGAGTGTTTCTGCAACAGTTACCAACATTAAGTAGGTGTGAAAAGAGTTACTTTCTGAAGCCTCTATCCATCCTGCTCTGTAAGTGACAGAACCAGACATCAAAGCCGCTGCCAGCCAGCCGCCCAGCCCGGGCTCCAGCACCAGCTCCTGGACCCGCCAGGCTGCGGCCCTCGTGCCATTTTGGGAATGTTTTTTTTTTCTCAGTGGGGCCTGCGCTGCCCCCTTGTCAGATCATTCCTATAAGGATATTCCTATAGGAATATCCCGGTCACGTGAGTAACGAGGCGGATTAGCTAGTGGCCTTGTGCAGATCATCGTACCTCTCCCCTGGAAAACACCGCACCCCCACACGCTCCCCTGTTATTCTTAGAAATCTCCCTCGTCTGCTGTGAGACTGGGCTCTGGGTTCAACAACAGACAGGACACGACGCATAGGAGGCTGTTAGCATAACATGGATGAGGCTAAAAATACTCCTCAGAAACACACATAAAAAAGCCAAATCCAACAACAGAACGAGCTAAAAATATCTCAGGCTTTGGCAAAAAGCACAGAGTTAAATAAATTATACAAGAGCCATTCATGGGAGCAAGTTCACTTTCTCTCTTACGGGAACTTGGTTCAAGCTAATAAAAATAATAATTTACTAGCCACTGAGCTTTGCATGAGTTTAAATTTAATTGGTGGGGCTTCTGGCGTTTGTCACTTCTTGGCGATTTAGTGGGCTTGCCCTGGCCTGGGGCTGGGTGGGGAGGCCTCGCCTGAGAGGGGCCCTAGAAGCAGGAGCAGTGTCCCCCGGAGGCCCAGGACCTGGGTTCGAGGGCAGGGTGCCCAGGAGGGAGAGGAAGAGGAGGGCGGCAGGGGGGTGGGCAGGGAAGGCGGAAAAAGGACAGGCCAGGCACGGCTATTTTAATTTGATAAATGATCATACACCTTTAAGAGTGTGTTTTAACAATCAAGATACACTCCAGCAAGTTGATAGGATGTTCGCTGTCAACTTACATATGTCATCGGAGCAGGCTGTGAGCGTAAATAGCGCGTGGACGCAAGCACCGTGCTGCCGGCTCTCCCCGAGCCCCCGGGTCGCACCCCTGTCCCCTGGTGGGTGCTTCTCTCGCCCGCCTGGAGTCTGGGGGCAGCAGCCACGGGAGGACAGGAGTGAGGGGCACTTTGGGTATTTCCTCTCTGGGGAGTCCTCAGGTCCCCCCACCAAAATAAGAGTGTGGAGCGGCTTGCTCAGGCAAACGACGGCAGGTGTGACCTGAGCCTTGGCTGGTGTCTGCTCAGGCGGCCGATGAGTCTTAAGTTCAGCCATTTCCCAAGAATGTTAAACTCCCACCCTGGGATTAGGGTCAGGGTAACCCCCTTGCTCTCTCCTCTTCCGAGGTCGCCGCCCCCATCTCGGACAGCCCTCCCAACTCCCAGAGGACTACACTTCCCAGAATGCCCCTGGTCTGGGTCCAGGGTCTGAGCCTGGGACCGGCCCTGAGCTGGGAATTCCCAAGCCCAGATGGAGGTCGGCCAGCACCACTGGGAACGAGTGCTTTCCAGGCTGGCCACCCCCAGCGCCCCCTTGCCCTTCCTCCTGGAAGAGGCCTCTAGGCCCCGCCTGGCTCCCCGCCTACCATAAGTATCTGAATATAGGCCTCAGTGATGGGTGTGACCTTCCCCCACCCCCTCACGCAGCTGCCCTGATGGTGTTAGCCAGGGTCCCCAGGGGATCCCCACCAGCCGCTGTTATCTCAGCCCATTGCACATGCCCTGCTTCAGAGTGGCCTTCTCAAAGGGGCCCTGGGCACCCCCGTGAGAGGCTGGCATGGAGGGGGTGCAGGGCCTCTGCCTGGGGGGCATCAGGGCTGGTCTCCGCCTGGGAAGTCCCGTGAGACAATCCTGCACAGCGGTCTGCACGTCCCCCAGCCTCATCCTCAGTAGCAGCACCTGGCCTCGTCGGTGCCATTGACCAGCATTCATCCCGAATGACTTCTGGCCTTTTCCTAAAAGAAGCCCTTTCAAGGACAGAGGCACTGCCCGGGGCCACTCTGAGGGGAGGACCGGGCTCCCCGTCGCCTGTCCAGAGAAGGGGCCCACACCGCCGCTGCCCGCAGCCTACCCCGGCGGCGTGGGAGACGGGACGGCCTTCCCGGTGGGCCTTCGGCCAGCCTCATGTCGCGTTAGCCACACGCGGGACTTCAGGCTTCCGGGTGCAGAGCACGTGCCCTGTGTGTTTGGTGGACGGCTGACTTGCTCTGTGCGGCCAGCGACCAGCTCCGGGTTTCCCCGGTCCCCATGGACCTCTGAGGCCGCCTGTGTCCCACCAAAGTCAGTGTTACAAGCAAACACCAAAATCAAACCGGCCTCGATACTCACAAACCCCCGGCAGCCGGGTGGCCCCGCAGCAGGGCCTGGGCCCGGGAGCCCGCGGGCGTGGGGCCGCCTCGGCTCTGTCGGCCCTGACGCTCTGCCCGCTGACGGCTTTATGGGATAATATACCGTTCAGATCACGCAGGCCTATTTGTCAGTGGGCCGCCCTGTTTGTCGTAATATATAGTGTTACTGCCTCCCGTGGACCTGTGAGCCGCTGCCCGCCGTGATGGCATGGCAGGGGCCGGGCGTGGGCTCGGAAGCGGGGGGCACCGGCCACCGCCGAGGTTGGTGCTGGGTCCGCGGCGGGTCCAGCCCTGGCGGGGTGGTGTCTAGCGCCCAGGCTGGGAGCCAGCCAGGCGGCAGCCGCAGCCGCTGCAGCTGTCAGACGATTAGGTTCCAGATCTGATCAGCTAGGAAGCGTTTTTTTCTGTTGTTGTTGTTTTCCTCCTGACCCAGAGTGGGGGAGGAGGAGGGAACAAACAGGTGGGTTGGGTTCCCCGACCCCTCCCCTGCCCCAGGCCCCCCCCAACAAAGAGTCCGGTGTCTCTAGATGCAAAGGCTTTGCAGGCTGGGGGGGCCGCTGTGCGCCTGCAGGAAGTGAAGATGAGGAGGCCCCTTCCGTCCTCGTCCTCGGGGCAGGGACTCGGCTTTCCACTGGAAACTTCTAGAAATGGAGGGAAGGGGGTGCTCAGTGGATGGGTGTGCTGCCCCTAGAGGCCTCTGAGCAGCAGGCTTGGGTCCCCAAAGGGCAGCCTCTGGGCAGCGCCTTTGTGGGGCCCGCCTCGCCCCCAGAAAGGCGAATCCTTGGCTGTGTGAAATGAGTGAAGCACCCGGCTGCTGTCCCTCGGCCGGGGCCCCCTGCCCGTCCCCCAGGGACTCTCTTCCCTGGGGCCTCCACAGGCGGCTCCGGGAGTGGGCACCATGGCCCCTGGTCGCAGAGCCTAGCCAGGCAGGGGCCCCCCTCCAGGCGGGGTGCTGGGAGCGTAGCTGAATTGGGGGCTGCCTGAGCCCAGGCGTTGGGGGTGGGGAAGGGGCTGCACGGCCAGGCAGGCGCCCACCCGGCAGCTCGCCACAGCGCCGCGTGGCAGGGTCCGTCCGGGACAGCAACGGGCATCGCCGCCCGGGCCCGCTGCAGACCGCGACCACCCCGCCGAGCAGCGGCGTGCTAGGGCGGAGCTCACGCCCACGCGCACGGACGCACGCCACAGCCCGCTCACGTGTGCCCCCCGCCGGGCAGGTCACACTCGCACACACACTCTCGCTCACGCTCACAACTGGCCTTCGAGGAGTCACGTTGCAGTGGCCCCCGGGAGAGCCAGCCCCCGGGATGTGTGTTCCGGTCTGTCTCCACTTCCCGCCACCTGCTCCGTCCTTCGGCTCCTGGCTGCCTGCCGGCGTGGAGCCCGCGGGCCCCCGCGACCCTCTGGGGCCCACCAGGGGCCCCCACGTGCGGGCCTGGGTGCCGGGAGCTGCCTGCCCTCACGGCAGCCCCTCCCTTCCCGCTGCCACTGCGGGACTCACTTCTGGGCTCCCCGACTCGGCCCCTTCCCCCAGCACCTGCCCCAGCCTCCTGCCCCCTGTCCTCGCATGGATTCTCCCAGGGGGGCCTGTCCTCCAGGATCCCGTCACCTTCCCTCTCCACTCCTGCCCTCGAGGTCTCCCTCCTCCGAGCCCCTCCCCACCTTAGCTCAGCCCCCGCCTGGCACCTGTCTCATTCTGTGGTCCCCAAAGGTTCCCAGACTCTGTCCTGCTGCACCCAGCCACCTGTGCCGCCCTCTGCTGCCCCGGGCAGGCTTTCTGCTCCCGGCCCTGGCCCCTGCTGGGCGCCCCGCCGGCTCTGGCTCTGTCCGGCGGCCTCCACAGCGTGTGGCCTGGGTGCCCCTGAGGTCCTGGCCTCACATCCGTTGAGCGCAGCCCCCCTGCCCTGCCCGTGTGCCCCCAGTCCTGCTCACACTCCGCCTCTCAGCTCCTTCCCGGGCCTCCAGCCACCCCCCCCCCCCAATCCTGCGTGGTCCTTGACCTCCTGGCACTGAGCGCCCTCTGCAGCCTGTCCCAGCAGGCCTTGCAGCAGCACCCCCCCCCCGCCACCCAGCACCCGTGGGCCTGGCGCCCCTCCCCACACTGGCCGCCTTCCCTGTGGGGAGGGTCCTGTGTCCCTGCTCCCTTTGGATCCCCAGAGCTGGGCCTGCTGTCGCTGGCCCCCCTCCCACCTGGACAGCGAGGCCAGGGGGAGGGGGATGTGCCTGTCCACACGTGGGTGGCACGCTTGCACCTGTGCACACGAGGAGGGTCCGTGCATCCTGGGAGACTAAGGCAGGAGGGCGCACTGGGGCCTGAATCGGCCCCGGTCTCTTCACTAAAACCGGGGTGCCCACCCCCGAGCCTGGCCACCATGCGGGGGCCTTCGGACGCGCTCGCTGGCAGCGCCCTCCACGTGTCCCCCGCTGTGGCCTCCTCCCTGGGGCCGGGCCAGCACTGCCGCGCCTCGCAGGGGCATCCCCTCATCGGCTCGGTCCCCAGGCTGCGTGCCTACGTTTTAACGAGTGTCAGAGCTAAGCAGGCTGGCTGAGTGAGCTGTCCACGCCCTGTTGGTGCCACACCTGGCGGTGGGGGGCAGGGGGCTCCACTGGACAGTCAGGGCGTGGCTGGGCAGGGGCTGAGCACCGGGGGTCCACTTCCTGTGTGTCACTTACCTGGCCCCCAAGCCTGGGGATGGAAACCAGCAACTTCCCTGAGTCGTAGGGCTCTGGCAGGTGGGGGGGTGCTGGGGAGAGTGCCCCTCTCCATGGGGGCTGTGTGGGTGGCTATCAAGCAGCGAGGGCAGGGGCTGTGGGGGGCAGGCTACCACCAGGTGAAAATGAGGGTGCAGGGGCGCCGAGCAGGGCGGAGGCAGGACTGTAGGTCCCACCGCTCGCTCTGCAGCCTCTCCGTCCCCGGGGGCAGAGACGGGGCCCGAGAGCTGCCCTTCCCAGGTCGCGTCCTTCACGACCCCGCTTTGCTCTTAGGACCAGCGTTTGGCCGGGGACTCCAGCAGTCCGTTGTCCCTGATCTGCCCCTTAGAAGCTCTGGGACTGGGCGGGCCGGCCGCTTGCCCCTGTCCCGGCCTCCCACCTCTAATGGGGTGGTGGTCGAGCCTTGCCGCAGGGTGGGTGGGGCCCCGTGTCTTCCAGTAGGAGCCACCAGTCTTCCCATCCCCCGCCAGCCTGTCCTGGGAGCCTACAAGGCCAGCTGGCCACACACCCGCACATAGCCCTGTCCAGGACGTGACAGAGGCCTGGTGAGGGTGGCTGGTCCCTGGGCCTCACAGGATGGCTGCTTCCCCGGGGACAGGCAGAGCAGCACATGGGGGACCCCCTTGGACCCCACTCATGACTCGAGCCCCTCAGCCGCTCCCTCTGCTCTCAGCCCTGAGCTCCTGCAGGCTGGTGCCTTCGCCTGACCCCAGGCCCTGGGGTCCAGCCACACCCCAGCCCCCCCACCCTCCTGCCTCTGTGTACTCGGGCTTCTGGGGGTGTCTGGGCCTCCTCACGGGTTTGAAGTCATGGGGGTGGGTTGAGAACAGCCGTGCCCTAAGGCTCAGGGGCCGCTGGGCTCTCCTCCGCGTCAGTCAGGACACTGGGGGACCCCCAGCAGGTCCCCGGGCTGGGGGTGCAGAGGTCCTTGGATCCCCTCGGGCACCCACATTAGGTGCGGGGGGTGCTGCCTGTAACAGATGCAGAATGCTCCGGGGGGGGGGTCTCAGCACCCCAGGGGTGGTTCTTGCAGAAGGAATGCTTCTGCGGGGGTCCCTGTCACCCGGAACTCGGCTGTGCGTGTGTGGGGGTGCGGTGGGCCTGGGCCCAGGACCCAGCTTTGAGCTGCAAGTGGACCTGGGCTTTCTCTGCTTCCTGCCCACCTGTCGTTCCTCCTGGTCCTCAGCCCCCACACCCCCAGCGTGAGTGCAGAGCCCCCCAGCGAGACTCCTCGCTCCCACTTTTCTGCACCTCCAAACTCTGACCCCAGACAGGCACCGGTGCTCAGACCTGATGGGTGAGCCTCTGTGACAACAGATGGCTGGGTTGGCCCCCAGGGAAGAGGCCGGATGGGGGGTTAGTTAGTGACTTGTGGATGGCTAGGGGTCTCCTGTCCTCTGTCCCTTGCTGCTTAGATCCTGACTGAGCCCAGGCTGCCAGGGGACTTCGGGGTCAGCGCTAGCCTTCGCACCCCTGTTCCTTTGTCACTCTGTCTTCTGTCTCCAGGTGCCTGTCTGTGGTCCCAATCCACACGGAGCTGCGGGAGGCCCCGGGGGGCGGTGGCTTGCAGATGTGTGTCCTCTGCAGACATTTCAGACTTCAGCCCCCCCTGCCCCTTCCCCTAGGACGTCCCCGGAGCGTTGGGCGGTCTCCGGGCCTCCGTACAGCCCCTGCCTGGCAGACCCTCCACCCGGGCCACAGGCGGCCTTGCCGCCCCCGCCCCTGACTCCTCTGTCCCAGCAGTGTTGGGGTCCCTGCACCTCGGCGGCCTTCGCGTGTATGCTGGGGTCGCTTTGCACTCAGAGTAGCACTGGCCCAGATGCCTCTCCCTGTCACAGCTCCCCATGGGGCCAGAACCCAGGTGTGGAGTGGACAGGTACGGAGCGGACGTGTGAAGGCGAGGCCGGGGCGCCCGCCTGCCTCCTGGCCACGGCTGCACCTCGCAGGGGGGCGGTGGGGACCCCAGTGTCCCCGGCCTGGGTCCACAGTCCTCCTCGCCCTGTGTGGGATGCGGGGGAAGCAGCTGGACTCTGAGGTCCCCCAGGACACACGGCGTCTGCCTGGTGGGACAGCTGCCCTATCCAGTCGGCCTGCCGCATGCCACCGCCACCCCGGCAGCAGGTCACTCGTGGCCAGTCTGCCTGAAGCCAGTCCCCTTTCTGAGACTTTTTGCATCCCTTTGGGTCTCCTAAAAATAAGCTTTTAATTTATTTTAAATTAATATTAAAATTGAACCTAAATTAAATTGTAATGCATCTTTAGGCTGACTCTTAAAAAGCCCTCAGCGTGTGAGAGGACAGACGGTGGGGAAGGGCCGCAGAGGCCCGCACGAGGCCAGCCCGGCCTCCGCGGCCCCTCGCGGACCCGACGGTAGAAATCCACGATCAAGCCCGAAGGGCCCTTGCGTGGGGTGATGGGCACACAGCCCTCAGAATGCCAAATGAAAGTGAGGTGCAGGGTGTGGGGACCCTGCAGCGCCCTCCATGGCTGCTTGTCCCCGCCGTGGTCAAGGGCCAAAGTGACCGCGGGCCTGGCTTACAGGGGACGCTGGCTTCGGGGGTCAGGAGTCTGACCGCAGGCCTGGATATCTGACCTGTCTGCAGAAGCTCCAGGAGCTGCTGCCTCCCCTCCTGGTCCTCCCTTTACCTTCCGGAAGGTTCCCTGTCTGCTCTGGGCTCCACCGTGAATGCTGCACCGCCCCCGCCCTCACGGGCACCGTCGCTTCTGGTGTGTGAGTGAGCGCGTGTTACACGCGCCCAGCTCAGCAGTGTGAGACGGCAGACGTTTGTTCTCATGGCTGCTGTGGGCGGGAATCTGGGCCAAGGGGTCGGTGGGTCTGCGGGCATCTTGGGGCTTGGCCCTGGGGGACCGCCTTCCGAGCTGGGCCGTGGGGCCCAGGCCCTCGGGGCCTCCACGGGGCAGCCAGCAAGACGGCCACGGCCTTCCTGGAAGGGGTCGCCCCTCACTTTTGCTGTTTTCCGTTTATAGAAGCAACTCTGAGTGGGGGGGGGGGTGTCTCGAGGAGAGAGGATTACATAAAGGCGTGGATACCAGGGGTCAGGGGTTGCTGGGGGCCCAGGGGACCGGCCGACCCTGCTTGGGCAGGGTCCACGCGGACTCCTCCTGAGACCGCAGCTGCCTTCGTACGCCAGCGACACTCAGGTCCCCTCTGCCGCCCGGGCCCTCCCTGTGCCCTCCCTGCCGGCCTGCAGGGGGCCTCTGGGGAGTCCTCCTCCCCCCCACACCCTCGCCGCCTCACCTGTGGCCTGGCCAAGCCACTGGAGAACTCCCTCCCTCTCAGCCTGTCCCTGGTGTCCGGCACAGCCCCCTGCTCTCCAGAACCCCATCATCACGCCTGCCCCCTCTGAAAGACTGACCCCCCTCCGCCGGGTAAATGCGGACCTGCCGTCCCCCCGCGACCCCAACCCGCAGGCCAGGCGGTGCTGTCCGTGGTGGCTCAGCGCCATCTCTCCACCTGCAGGACGTCT
Source organism: Eidolon dupreanum (assembly GCA_028627145.1). Lineage (NCBI taxonomy): Eukaryota > Metazoa > Chordata > Mammalia > Chiroptera > Pteropodidae > Eidolon > Eidolon dupreanum. Next base: position 106,768,548 of record CM053506.1, read on the forward strand.
GCTCTGAGAGGCGCTACCAGCTGGCCGGGGAGCCTGCTCCGAGCCACAGAGACCCCAGGGCCGCCGCTGGAGGCCGGGGTGACCTGCGGCCTCCTCCGAGGCCAGGCCGGGCGGGGGTGAGGGTGGTGACCCTGCGCGTTGCGGACGCTGTGTAGCTGTTTGTCTGATGAATGGGCTGGGTTAGGGTTTCAGCCTCTGGACGGAACTCGGGGCCCGGCCCGGGGCTTGGGTGTCAGGGTTGCCGTCTGCCTTGGCCAGTGCTTCCTCCTGTCCTCATGCCAGCGGCCTGTCCCAGTGAGGTGAGCCGGAGCCCCGGGCTCACCTGGGCACTCCCCCGGGGCCGCCTGGCACCCACGCAGGTCCGGGGCAGCCCCACCGGGCCCTGCGTCCCCTGGGGAGTGGGGGCTGGCCCTGGGCCTGGCGCATGGACCAGCTGGCTGGAGGGTCCTGGTGCTTCTTGTGGTTGTGTTTGGGGGGGCCGCGCGCCCAGCACAGAGCCCCCCACCTCTGGCAGCAGAGTCCTCTCTGCACATGACATGTGCTCAGAGCCTGGGGAGTGAATGAGGCGAAGGGTCAGTCTTGAGGCTCAGCACCAAGTCCCCTGCCGTCCCCGGCCTCTGGGGCAGGTGGGCTCCAGGTGCCAGAGGCTGAGCAAAGCCACTGGCTTGCCCTGTGGTCACGCCAGGAGGGTCGAGGGAGCACAGGCCTCCGAGGTGGAGTCCAGAGCTGGCCTGCCGGGTGCGTCTCCCCAACCCCGGACGTTCCTGCAGCGGAGTTTGGGAGGCTCAGCCTGGGCGCTGGTCTTCTCTGTTGGAAGCTGCTTCTGGGCGGCCCTGAGCCCCCTCCCCCGCCACCCCCCGCGCCCCCTGCAGGCGGGCTGTCCCTCCGGCTGCCCGGAGCTGCTCCTCTGTCCCAGGGGACCCCGATCTATGGGGTACGGTTCCCCACCCTAGAACCTGCTTACCTCACAAGTTCCCACAAATACCACCGTTCACAGATGTGCTTCGTGTCTGCCCCTTGGAGGGAGGGGTGGCTTGCCACAGTAGCCTGAGGTGGGGTGCAGAGGGTGGCCCGCTGGAAATTTGAGGGCGAGGCTTTCCAGAGGTCTCTGCCTGGGTCCTGGTTCACACGATGTCCCCAGCTGCTGGGAGCGAGCCGGGCGCGTCGGCTCAGCTGTTGGGCAGGCCAAAGTGCGTCTCCCCTCGGCGTCCCCCTGGGGTTAGGTCTCACTCAGGTGTCTCATGGACCAGTCACAGCGCTCTCTTGGCGGGACGTGGGCTCGGCAGGCAGCCTGGGTCCCCTCTGCCCCGGTCCTCCGACCCTGGCTCTGTGGCACGGTTTCTCTGAGGCATAAGAGCGTTTTCGTTCATCGGACCCCTTGTCCCTGCCTGTCACGCTCATGCCCCACAAAGCGTTTGCTGTCTTTCCGTGTTTGTCACGATTTGCCTTCCTCTCTGTGTCCCCGGTGTGCACGGCACCCTGGCTTCTCTCCGTCCTTCCTGCTGGTCTTCCTGGTTTGAGGGCCCCCTACCCTGAGCAAACCCCTGAGGGGAGGTCGGGCCCAAGCTGGCCCCTTACCAGGGCCGGAGGGTGGCCGGACACTGACCAGGCCTAAGGCCGTACCGGCCTCCAAGGGGAGCTAGAGTCAGGCAGCCATGTCCTGTGTCCCTCTGGCCCCCTCGACTCAGCCTGCCCCCTCCTGTTTCCTTCCTGCCTTTCTTCCACCTTCTTCCCATCCCTGTTTTTCCATGGGTGAGTTCCTGGGACCCTGGGCTAGCCTGGGCCCCGCGCCAGGCACCGGGCCGGGTGTGGCAGGGAACAGGCGGGTTCGAAGCCCCTCAGAGGTGTTGCTGGATGGTTACGTAGGTGGATGGACAGACACACGCATCAGCGGATGAAGCCGCAGGCTGGGCTGGTGCACGGGCCAGTGGCCCCAGCCAGCACCTGCCTCCCCCACCCCAGCTTCTCCTGCCATGCTGGCCCTGGAGCCTCGGTCCATTGTAGCCACCACGAGACCTCTGTCCGGTGTCGCTCTCGTGGGGTCAGTGGGAGGAGGGAGATCAGCCTCGCTGGACGTCGGTCTGGTGCCCGGCCATGCAGGACGCCCTAGCTGGGCAAGGGCTGGTCAGCAGAGTGAAGTCGCTGCCCACGGGCTTGGGGCCTGCCTGTGATCCGGCTCCCTTGGGGTCCGTCGTGGCCAGACCAGACCACACCCTGCGAGCAGACCTGCCTGGCACCGCGGGGCCCTGTGTCCCTGTGTCCCCGTCTGGCACCGTGGGGCCCTGTGTCCCCGTCCAGGCCGCCCTCTCGTCCTCCTCGACCACGGCGGAGACGGGCGCATCCAATGTCGGCTGGAGGACCTGGGGCCCTGGGCCCAGGGGTCGGGACGTGGGACAGCAGGGTGGGCGCCTCCGCCCTGCCCAGATGGGCCCCCCTCTGAGCGACGAGTGGGCTGGGCGTGCGTGTGCTCGAGCATGCGTGTGCTTGTGTGTGTGTGTGTGTGCACGAGCGTGTGCTCCGGGGTCCAGGCCCGGCCAGTTTCTTTCCATGGTGCAGTGTGATCCTCCAGCTGGGGAGGTTGGAGGGGTGGGGCTGACCTCCCCGTGCCCCCCCCAACTCGGGAGTGTCCTGGAAGGGGAGGTGCTGGCCGCCCGCCAGGGACCGTGTGAGCGGGAGGAGAGGTGGGTGACTGAGGTGTGACGAGCAGGAGGGAAGGGCTGGGAGCAGCCCTCTGCCCCCCCACTCCGCCCGCCCAGGGCCCCGCTGAGTCACTCTCAGCCCCGAGCCCGAGGGCGGCCCCAGTGGGGAGCGTTGGCTGTCCCCCCATCAGCCCAAGGGCTAAATTTACTCTTTTAATAAGAACCAGACTTATATCCGATTTCGCTTTCCTTTTATTAGTTCTGTGCTGTTGGTGGTTGGGCCCGTCCGCTGTCATCGTTGCCTCCCCGTTCGGGGGCTGGTGGCTCAGCAACCACAGAGTTTTCCTATTATGGCCTGAGAGACGCTGCCCTTGGGCCAACCGGGGCTTCTGGAAGGTTCTCCCAGGCTGGCGGAGAGGGGCTTTCCATGCGATGTGCTCATGCTTCTGGGCCGCCCCCGCCCCCGGGTTGGCTGGCGGGGGGCTCGGCACGGCGTCCTGTTCCTGCCCGCACGCCGAGGCTCTGGCCCCTTCCCACCTCCCTCTCCCCGTCTGTCCTCTCCCCGTGCTGGTCTCAGCGTCTGCTTCTCGTCCAGCCACCTCCACAGAGCCGTGGATGCATCCGGGGTCGCTGGGTGGCTCCTCGGGGACCCCGGTGCAGGGCAGCAGAGGTGGTTCGAAGCAGAGCAGGCCTCGTGCCGTGAGACCGGGTGAGTGAGGCGACCGCCCGGATCTGGACGATTAGTGGGCCCCGAGAGCCTGCCCGGCAAGCTGGCCGATCAGAGAGGGCTTCGTGCCAGGCTCCGCGGCTTGTCCACTGCAGAGGGGTCGGGCCGCCGTGGGGAATCGGCCTGCCGCGGCGCCTGCCAGCGCACCCCCAGGATCCGCGAGACTCCCGGAGCCGCATCCGGGTTCAGGGGAGCCTGGGCAGCAGGGCTCTGAGTTGGGGGCCTTGGAGCTGCAGGTTGGTGCAGACTTTTCCCGAAAGTAAGCCTGGACGTGCCCCCCACCCCCATCGCACTTGGAGAAGGACATGGGCGGGACCTTTGGCCTGCTGCCCCTCGCATGACAGAGCCCAGGCCAGGAGCTTGTTCCAGGTCAAGGCCAGTGAGGGCACCAGTTTGATGGAGGCCTGACCCTGGCAAGTTGTCTTGGAGGGCCCACCCAGCCAGCGACCCCCTTGTGCACACTCAGAGCCAGGCGTGCACGCCCGTATCTGCAGCTCCCATGCGCCTCAGCGGCCCGTGCGCACACAGCTTCGTGCCTGGGGCACCCTGGGCTCCAGCCCGTGGGGGCGTGTCCCTGAGGGGTACCTGCGGGCCGGGGAACCTGTGCACACCCACCCTGGGTCTCAGGCAGCAGTGTGGCCTGGCCTCTCGGGCCCCTGCTGTGGCCGCTGCGGGATCCTGGTCCAGGCGTCTCAGAGTGGCCCCTCCCACCAGGGCTTGGCCTCCCCATTCGCTGTCCCCCTTCCTCCAGGAGGCCCCCCCCCCCACCTTCAACACATGGACACCCAGCCCTGACGTTCTCCTCTGTCCCCCGCTCTCCTGGAGAGAGAGGGGTGTGGGCCCGGGCCACGTGGTGGCTCTCGATCCTGCCTCCTCCCCCTCCCACTCAGCTCCTTCTGGGGCCTGGCTCTGCTCCAGGGGGGCGCTCCGAGGGCCACCTGTCGCTGCCAGGTCCCAGCCGCACCTAGTGTCCTGGGGGGAACCCAGGGACGGCCCCGGGGGAGCCAGGTGTCCCCTGCGCCCAGGCAGGCTGTGCAGGCGACCCGGGAGGCACGATGCGGGGGAGCAGGGAGCCTGAGCAGGTGTGAGCGGGAGGGTGGGAGCTGGCGCGGGCGGCGGGCGTCGCCGCCAGGCAGCGAGCGGGAGCCGGGTGCCAGCAGCCCGTCAGCTGGGCTTCCGGAAGTGGCGGGAGCGGGAGTCTGGGAAGGGGCTGCTTCTCAGAGTGGCCGCCAGCCATCTCTCAGTGAGGCCTTTTTATTTTTCTTTTTACAACCCATTTCACAGTTTCCAGAAGAGGAGGGTGCGGGCCGGTGGCTTACTTAAGTCGCCGAGAATGCTAGCTGCGCTCCTGCTGGGCGCCGGCTCCAGCCCCCGCCCCCGGCCCCGCCCCGGCCCCGCCTCCCGGCCCTAGAGCCCCCGCCCCTCCTGCTCCCTCTGCCCTGGGCTGGGGGTCCCCGCGGAGCATGGGTTCCGGTGCCCGGGCCCACGACAGCCGGGCAGGGCGCGGGGGCTGGAGTGAGAGGGGCTGACGGGCACAGCGGGCCCCTGGCCACCAGGCCCGGGCCTGGCCCTGGGTGTGCCTGCTCCTCCAGCTCGCCTCGCCGCCCGTCAGACCTGTGGGCGGTCTTGGGGCAGCCACTGGACGCACCCCGGGAAGCAGCTGGGCTCTAGACAGGAGCCCATGGGGCTGCCCGACATCTGCGACATTTTTGTCAAGGCAGGTGGACCTGGTGACAGGTCGGCGGAGGAAGACCCCAACCCACTTGGTTTGGCCTGGCCACATAGGGCCACCTCTGCCACCTACTTGGTGCCGGCCACCATGCACAGTGACTGTGGGCAAAGGCTGGGCTCAGTAGTCACTTGAGATTCTTGGGGTGTCAGGGCATTCCAGCCTGGCTCCATCCCGCTGGGACAGCCAGGAGAGAAGTGGCCACCAAGCCAGGGGCCAGGTACAGCCTGTTCATGCCTTGGGGTGTGGGGACGGACAGGCCTCGGGGGGAGGTGGGGGCTGTGCCTGAGGAGCTGGGCCGTGAGGGGGGTGTTGACCAGCTCCCCCGGGCGGGCTGGCTTCCGGAGTGGTTTTCTCAGCCAGCCTGGGGCCTGGGCCAGGCCTCCCTGGGGCGCTGGGCATTGCCGAGGCAGCCCTGGGGCTCGGGCTGGGGCTGCTGACCCTGGCTGGGCCGGCCGGGGGCAGATGCTTAGGCAGAGTGGCCCGCCTTGGTGGCCCTGCTGACACCTCACACAGCGTTCAGGTCCCTTTGCAGGATAACCCTAAACATGTGCCCTGTCCCTGACCCGGGGTCGTGGCTACCTCATAGGGTGACCTCGGATGAACAGGCCTCCTTCAAACCCGCCCTGGGACCAGGGGGCCCATTTCTTTGTCAGCCGCATGGCGGGCCCCTGCCCGGGATGGCTGCAACATAAGTTCGCGTGAGGACTTTAAAGCCCCTGGTGCAGACGGTGTCAGGACCCGGGCCCCCAGCCCGGGGGTCCAGCCTGAGAGCCCCTGTCCCTCCCCGTTTCTTGGGGCTCCCACTGTCCCCTCCCATCCTGGTAACCGCAGCACTCCGTGGGCAAGGACCTTGCCGGGGAAAGAGGCCTACACCCCAGTTCCCGGCCAGACTTGGCCACTCGGCCCCAGCCCTGGCCAGGACCCAGGCCACCTCTGCTCAGCTCCGTCCGGGGCTGGCTGCTGGTCGGCGGGTGGGGGCTGGGGAGGTGGCAGCCAGGTCTGCCGCGGCTCTGCTGGCCGGGCGCGGTGCCATCGCCAAACTCCTCCGAGGTGGAGGTGGCACGGGAGCCGGGGTGCTGTGTGCAGGGGTCGGGAGCTGGCTGGAACAGGTGTGGCTCCAGGGGCTGTGGAACAGGTGCAGCTCCAGGGGCCAGCAGCCCCCTGCTGACGCCCACTCAGCGGTGCCCCCAGCAAGGCCCTCATCGCCTCCGACTTCCACCCGGGCACCGCAAAGGGGAGACGGAACCCTTCAGAGCCAGGGCCGCGGAGCCCCCCTGGGCAGGCCCGGGCGAGGGGCGCACCTGTGTGAGAGGCCCTGGCAGGGCCTGTGCCGTGGGGGGCGTAGAGGAGGGAGAGGTCACCTGGCACCCGACCAAGTCTGCAGGGCGAGCGTCCTGCACCTCGTCCGCTGAGCGTTTCGTAGCGAGCGTGTAAAGATGTGATGTCGTCGTGACAAGCGCGTTCTCTTTCAGTATGGGAGGAAAGGGGAGTGGAGATCCCCAAGAGATTGCCCGGCCCACGGGGGGCCACTTAGGGCCCCGCTAGCCACCCACGTGGCCGGGAGAGGGTCAGGCCAGGTGGGCAGGGGCAAAGGCAAGCCCTGGAGAGCCTGGGAAGGAGGCCCGGGGACTGGAGCACCGTCCCACCCCCTCATTCCCCACACTCTGGGGAGAGGTCCCTTCCTCGTGGACTTAGACAAGCCAGCTGTGAGGAAACACTCCCACACGGCCCCTAAGCAGGGGGACAGGCCAGCGCAGGGCGAGGCAGGCCCCAGGCTCGGGGTCTCTGGCCACAGGAGGAAGCACAGCCTGTCACTGGCGTGTCCCCGCTCTGTGGAGCCAGCACCAGGGCTGGCCGAGCTGTGGCGCCCCCTCCTCACGGCCCCCGTGTGGTGGAACGCCCCCCCCAGGTGGTGTCAGATCAGGGCCCCCACCTGAGGCCAGGACCAGCCTCCTGAGAGGACGTGTCATTTCCTGAGCCCCTCACCAGATTTGAGTTTAGGGTTCCAATCGGGTCAGACACCCCGCAGGTCCTCAGGCCTGCTCCCCACCTGCCCCTGCCTCAGGCGGTAGTCCTCAGAGGCCCAGGTGGCGAGTCTTAAGGAGGCGCCTGCTGCCCCTACGGGGGCCGGAGGCATGCGAGACCCTCAGGGGGAGCTGCCTTGAAGCCTTGGTGTCGGGGACTGATGGACTAGAGAGCGCTGTGGCCGGGCCGGGGGCCAGGGGCCTGGCCCGCGTGCCGTGGGAGCCGGCCAGGTGTGGGGTTCTCAGGCTGAGCTGGAGAAAGCCTTTATCCAGACCTGGCTCCTGGGCCCGGCCACTTCCCACTGTCCCTGAAGGAGCAGGGTGGGGGGACCTGCCTGGGGGACCCGGGGCGGGCGGGTGAGGCAGGAAGAGGCCCCACTCATCCCACAGGCATGGCCCCCCCAGGGTCCCTGGGGCCCCCCGCCCTCGCTCTCCCACCCTGCTCCAGGCCCGCCCAGGAGGCCAAACTTCCCTTCCCAGCCCGGCATCCCCTCCCCCGGCTGGACGTGCCTGTGGTCTGGCCGTGGCCCATGGCAGTCCCAGCCCTGCGGTCCGGGAAGCCCCTGGCTCCTGCACCCCTTCGCCCCCTGCCCCTGGGTCCTCTCCGGGTCTCCC
>CM053506.1:106776784-106856396 GCA_028627145.1 Eidolon dupreanum
GGGGTGGGTGCTGAAGGCGGCAGAGCGCCGTTCTGCAGGGCTTCGCAGTAACGCGGGCGCCAGGCCCCCAGGTCCCCAGACCCCCAGACCCCGGGCCTCCGCATCCCGAGCATGGCTGTCAGGCGTCCGAGTGGGCAGCTGCTCGCGCCTCCGCGTCCTGGGTGCCGGAAGACGGAAGCTTGGGGAGCTCGGGGCCTGAGAAGGGCCCCGTGGTGGGGGTGCCGTGCCTGCCCAGACTGACTCTCGCCCCTGTGTCCACAGCCAGCAGCCGCCTGATGGGGAGCTCCCCGGCCTCCTCCTTCATGGGCAGTTTCCTCTCGGGCGGCCTGGGCTCGGCGGCCTCGGCGCACCCCGGCGGCCCCGCCCCCTCGCCCTCGGAGCCGGCGTACCGCGGCTCCCACCCCGCCACCTCGCAGATCTGGTTCTCCCACTCCCACGAAGGTAAGTCGGGCCTGGGCTCCCGGCAGCCCCCGCGGCCGGAGCCGCTGGCTGGCGCCCAGGGCGGGTGACGGGGCGGAGGGCTCCCCGGCCGTGGCCGGTGAGACCCCGCCGGGTGCTCTGGCGAGGGGCCGTCTCTCGGCCGGGGAGCCCCGGGGGAGAGGTGGGAATTGGATGGAAACGGGTGGGGCTCCGCCCAGCAGCGGTCCTGACCAGATGTGCACCACAGATGGGCAGAGGGAGGGGGGCGGGGCGGGGGGGCGGAGCCGGGCGGGGCTGCACCCTCCACGTGGGCCGCACCCGCCCCCCAGACTTGGGGAGGCATGGGCTCCAGATGTGCCAGCTGGGAGGGAGGGGCGGGGAGGAGGGAGCTGTCAACATACTCGGGCTGCCACCCTGGGGGCCTGGCTGGAACGGGGTCCCTCCCAGGCCCCTGCCCCCTCCCCGGGAGGCGGCCCCGTGCACACAGTAGGTGCCTCATGAGTGAGCGTCCCTCTCAGGCTGCGAGGCTGGCACGAGAGCTCCTGGAGACCATCCAAGGACTCTGGGGTCCCCTTAGCTTTCCCAGGGCAGAGCACCCTCGTGCTCCCCACATCTGCTCCGTCTCTTGGCACGGTGACGTGGATGGCGGCACCAGGCCCCAGCGTCCCCAGCCTGCAGTCGCTGGCCCTGCTCGGCCGCCTGTCGCTCAGGCGTGGGAAGGGTTAAAGCGGGCGCCTGGCTCGCAGGAGGTAATTGCAGTTGGCACCGGGCACAGAGGGCTCTCCGCTCCTGGCACCGGCACCGCCGCAGCTCAGCGGCTGCCGAGGGGCGGGCGCCGTGTTTGCGGAGTGCAAGGACCCACACTCCACACCCTGCGCTGCCGGAGCGCGAGAGAAACCTCTCTTTGTGGAACGAGAAAGGGGCTGTTTTCCAAATAGGACAGGTGACGAGTGAGGGACAGTTGTTAAAATAATCTGGGCTTTAAGCGCCGAGCCGAGGGCACGTCGGCCGGGCGATAAGGAGCCGCTGTCTTCCCCAGTGCAGGGGAGGCGGCCGGCGAGGGCCCTGGCCCGGGCTCACCCCCGCGTGCCCCTGCCGAGCCTGCACCCTTAGCGGCCTCCGCGGGGGGAGACCGGGTGCAGACTGCCGGGCCCCGGTGTGGGGCTTCCTGCGCTGGCCGTGGGAGGGCCCCACGCGCCCCGGGCACCGCTCCCCCCGGCCCGTCCGGCCCTTCCGCCTTCGGTGTCTGCTGTGAGACTCCTGGCCCCCGGCCCGTGAGCGGGAGGGAGGAGGGCGGGGGCCAGCGTCGGGCCGGCAGCAGCCGTGTGTGTGACCACCTCAACTGAAACAACGGCCACTCCCTGCCCAGCCCGGCCGCAGGTGCAGGCACAGCAGGCTGCTGACTTGGTTTCCCCTCTGCAGCGGGGGGCCCTGGTCAGGGCTTGGGAGTCTTGGTAGCAACTCTGTCCCACCCCTGGGGACCTCACTGGTGAGGACGGCGGTTTGTGGGCAGTGCCACCTGCCATGGGGCCCTGGGAGAAGGCGCCCCCATCCTGCCCCTCTGGGGGCTGCTGGGAGGGTGCGGTGGGAGGTGGCCTGTGATACCACGCTCAACGGCCTCGGGCCACTCACTTCCCCTGAGTCAACGGCTGCCTTCCCAGAGTGGTTTGCAGCCTTGGGGCACCCTGCCACCCTCAGCCGGCACCCCAGGGAGTCCACCTGGCTGCGTGGGAGGCCGGTGGGGGGGGTGGCATCATGGCCCGTGCTCCGTCCTGCGTCCCCGAGACGCAGCCTGAGCAGGAGGAGGGCTCGATGCTGGGCCACCCGGAGGAGGCTCCACCCCGAGGGCTAGCGGTCACCTGTCTGCCAGCCCCGGTATACCAGCGGGCTTCCTGGGAGGACATGCCACGCCCCAGTGAGGGAGAGCACACGTGTTAGGGTGTGGGGGGGACAAGCACAGAGGGACCCGGGATGCAGGGAAGCGGGATGTGGCCTCGGCTGCCCACCCAGGCTCCAGAACAGGGAGCTGAGGATGGGTGGGGGGAGCACCCCCCCACCTGCTGGGCCCCACCTGCGGGCAGCGCGTGTGTCTGCCCTGGGGCGCGGACCGGGCCCGCTGTGCCGCAGGGGGCCCCTCCCAGCTGCCCTCCTCTGCCTGCAGTTCAGCGGCCCCGCCCCGGGATCCCCTTCCTTGGGGGTTCCCCTGCCCTCCGCCCTGCCGTCTGCTGCTGCAGCCTCGCTCCCCGACAGGCCACGTGGTGCCGGCTGCCTCGCCGCGGCGCTTGGAGCATGAAGGCCAGCGGGCGGGCGGGGCGGGCGGGTGGCGGTGCCGGCTGGCTGGCTGCCCTGGCAGCGTGCCTGGCTGCTAGTTTGACCGGGTGCCAGCTGGCTCCCCGCGTGCTGGGGCCTGCTTCTCTGCCGTGTGTGTCGGAGGGAAGGGGGGCACGGGACACGACCAGAGAGCGGTGGTCCGCAGGTCGGTGGGCTGCCTGGGCGGGCTGCCGGAGTCTGGCTCAGACCCCGGTTTGTCCGCAGCAGCCCCAGGAGCAGGTGCCCACAAAGCCCGGCCAGGGCTGGGCCTTTGAAGGGGTGAGAGGCCAGGATGGCGCAGCAGGTGGGGGCCAGATGTGGGGAACGGGCCCTGGCCCCCCCCAGCAGGCCCCCACCTCTCCACTGGCAGACCCAGCCTGCCACGCGGGGGCAGCTGGCGGGGCAGGGGCTGGGGCTTCCTGCCCCCCCGGGGGACAGCTGGGGGGCAGGGAGGCAACGCAGCTGGAGGAGCTGCGGGAACATCTGGTTCTGAGCAGAGAGAGCCCCGTGTCCAGGCCTCTGCCTCCTGGCCTCCGGGGCTCGCCCGAGCGAGGGACCCTGCTGGAGGCTGGACGTTGCCCTCTGGGACTTCGGGTGGGGGTGGGCGGCGGAACTGGCCCCCGGTAGGGGTGAGCCAGTGTCCAGCCAGCCTGCCCCTGTGGGTCAGGGGGAGGGGGAGGCGGAGGGCGGGGGCAGCACAGCTGGTCCTATTGTCAGTGAGCGGCCCCTCCCTCCCCACCCCACCCCACAGCTGCCTGGCTGGGACCACCCACAGGGCTGATGAAAGGGGTTTCTGTGCCTGGGTGTGCCTGGGGGCTCCGCTGGGGAGTGGGGGCCGGAGCTGCTGTGCTACACAGCCTGGACAGCTCCCTCGTGCCACCTGGAGGGGCAGCCTTGGGCGGCCGCGAGCGCACGTGGGCCCCAGGCGTGGCTGGCCTCTCTGGGCGCCATACCCACTCGAATGGCCACTCCATCAGGCTGGGCCAGGCTCCCGTGGGGACGGGCCGTACCAAAGAGCCATCGGCACCCCTGCTGTCCACAGCTCCCTGGCTCCCTCAGTGCCGCCAGCTGCCCCTCTGTCCCCTCTGAGACCTCAGGGCTGGCCAGGGCTGGGAGCCAGCGGGAGGCAGGAGCACATCTGTGAGCAGGGTGGGTGTCCCACCCACTGTCCACCACGCCTGTGTGTCCACCACGCCTGTGTGTCCACCACGCCTGTGTGTCCACCACGCCTGTGTAGCCTGTGAGGTCCTGGCTCCTGCAGCCCTGTCTTCCAGAACCATCTGAGGAGCTCTCCAGCCATCCACCCCCTCAGGGGAGCAGGTCCCTGTTGGGACGAAGTCCCTGTCCCCAGACTCCGTCAGCTCTTCCGCTCTGCTGGCCTGTCTCGGGGTGGCTAAAACGGCCCCTGAATCTGCCCCCACGGGACCAACCGCTGTCACCCCCTGGTGCTCTTCAGGCTGGTGACATCTCCCTGCCCACGTGTCTCCCCCGTCCCTGCCTACCTGTCCCCTGCCATGGGGGGGGAGGCTGGGCCAGTGAGGACATCCGGCCGCTCTAAGATCTGAGGACAGCATGGAGAGGCCCGTTCCCCAGGTCCCAGCAAGGCGCAGGCGCCCCGCCAGACAGACAGACAGACAGACAGGCCCCTCCAGGCCGCCCCGCCAGACAGACAGACAGACAGACAGGCCCCTCCAGACAGACAGACAGACAGGCCCCTCCAGGCCGCCCCACCAGACAGACAGGCCCCTCCAGGCCGCCCCACCAGACAGACAGACAGACAGGCCCCTCCAGGCCGCCCCGCCAGACAGACAGACAGACAGGCCCCTCCAGGCCGCCCCGCCAGACAGACAGACAGACAGACAGGCCCCTCCAGGCCGCCCCGCCAGCCAGACAGACAGACAGGCCCCTCCAGGCCGCCCCGCCAGACAGGCCCCTCCAGGCAGCCTTAGGGGGGCCTGTCCCCCACCAGGGTCCCAGCCGCCTGCTCCCCTCAGGCCGGCGGGCCGCAGCCCACCACGCGCCAGCTCCGTCCACTGCAGCTGAGGGCGGAGGCCGGTTCTGACCGCTGTGGGGCAGCGCCCAGCAGAGGGCACGCGGCCAGTCCCGCCTGCCGGGCCTGGGGCCTGCCGCAGCAGCTGCCCCGTGACGGGGGCCTCGGGTCCGGTCCGTGGCTCCAGGCAGGCCAGGTGGCATGCCTATGGCACACAGGGTGACGGTGCTGTGTCCAGTTCCTGGCCCCGGGGTGGCCTCGCCCTGTTTACGCTTCTCGGCAACACCAGCAGTTGTTACCCAGTTTATGGGTGAAGAGACCAAGGCTTGGGCAGGTGTGGTGGGGTTCAAATGCAGAATCCGCCCGGAAGGCACCCCCCCCAGCTCCCCCGCACCCTGCTGCCCCGGCGCGGGCCCCTGTGCCCTCCGAGCCACGCCTCCCTCAGCCCTCCCCGGACTGGGAGCAGGCGGCCGCGGGCCTCAGGGCTGTGCCGGACAAGGCCCCGGGCCCCTAGCAAGGGGCATCTTCACAGCATCAGCCTCAAGTCCAAGCGTCCGGCCGGGTGGCTGGACAGCCACGGCCCCTGAGCCATTTCCCCACCTGCGAACCTCACCTGGTGGACGGAGCAGGCCACGCCACAAGCTCCTCGTGGAGCCCCCCGGAGCCCTTGCCCAAGACCCCTCTGTCCGCACACGTCCCCAGCTGTCCACTGCAGGGCCGGGCCTGCCGCTTTCTTAGGCCGACGTTCGCCGCGGGGCCATGTGTGTGGGCAGCTCAGGGTCTGACTGGGCAGGAGAGGCCCGTGTCACTGCCTGGCCAAAGGTTCCGCCTGTCTGTGGGCTCAGGTTGTTCCCATGGCCCCAAGCCCCCGGGCCCCCCCAGTCACGATGACCTGCATGTGTCCAGGACGCCTTGGAGCTTGGAGCTCCGGGCGGGTGTCAGCCCCTGGGAGTCGGAGCTGCGGTGTGGGACGCCGGCGAAGATTGTGGGGGTCACACCAACTTGCTCCCAGCTCCGAGCTCTGAGGCGCTGTTCTTTCCCCAGCCCTCCTCAGTCCTCGGGCCCCAGCTCCCTTGAGGGACCTCTGCCCGGCTGTGCGTGTCTGCGCTGGGGGCCTGGGATCGCTCCTCCCTGTGGGGCATGTGCGGGGAGCCCGGGACTGCCCGCGGGCCCCCTGGATCCCCTGGGCAGGCTGCCCGCTGTTCCTGTTCCAGCAGCACCCACGGGAGCCTGGCACCTTCCCCCACTCTCAGCCGCTCCTCTAGGCCTGGGGACAGAATGCCGGTCCCACATCTGGGCAGCCGGGGCAGTGTGTGTGCATGCGGCGCCTGAGCCAGGTCCCCTCAGGCCGCGTGGGGGCCCGATTTGATGAGATAGAGACAGGAATCAACGTGAGGCCCGGCCCCACCTGCGGCAAGCTGAGGTGTGGGCACGCCCGGGGGGGCCGGGCCTCCCAAGCCCACTCCGGCCTGAGGAGGCGTGTCACCGGCTCTTCCCGGGGAGCCAGGGGTCTGAGCGGCCAGGGAGGGGCCGTGGCTGAAGCGGGGAGCGGTTGGCTGGGGCAGGGGGCGCGGGGAGGGGGCTGTTGCAAGCCCGCCCTCGGATGCCGGCGTAGGGGTGGCCGGTGCCCTCCCGCCCTGGGGCAGGCGCCCCGGCCACGGCGCCGTCGGGCTGCGTGTGGTCCCAGCCCAGCACTCGGGGGGTGGCCGGCGCTGGAGAGGCTGTGGCACTGTGCTGAGAAGCCCTGGCGCTGGGTGACGGGCGGCTCGTGGGAGACAGCGGGCACCCACTGGGTGTCAGGCCTGGCGTGGCTGGCAGGAGACAGCTGGGGGTGGTCTGCTGGGGCCCCGCCCCGAGGAGCTCTCCCCACTGCCAGGTGCTGAGGGTGGGCCTCATGCAGGGGACCTGGGACCGCGGCCTGGGCAGGTGGGCAGCCAGGTGTCCACCCCGGGTTCCGTGGGCCCCACCCCGTAAAAGCGCAGATTCTGGCCCCAGCAGCCGGGGGCTCAGCGGGGGGCTCAGTGGGGGGCTCGGCCAGGCGTGTTGGGGGAGGGCCTGATGCCAGAACTTTCTAGCAGGTGAACCTCGGGATCTGTGTGGGTGTCATCCCCTGGGGGAGCACTGCTGCTTGTCCGGGCTCCTGCTGCCGATGGCCTTGTCCTCGTGGTGTGGGGGCAGGGGTGGGGGGCTCCCGGGCGACCCTGCGGTGGGGGGGTCCCCTGACCCCCCCCCAGGGCTCCTGGACACGGCAAGTCTCTGGGGAAGAGGTGCAGAGATGCCCGGGAGAAGCGAGGTGCCCTACTGCTGCGGGGTGGGCTGCGGCGCCTCGGGCCAGCAGGGCGGGGTGGGGTGCAGCACCCCTCCTTCCTCTCCAGCTGGGCGGCTCGCAGCAGGCCTTGGGTCTTCCCGGTCTCCCCACCCCTTCTCTGGGGTGGTGGGAGGAGCCCACACCCTCTCACTGATTTCCCCTGTGAAGTGTCCCTACCTGCCCTCCTGCCCCCTCTGTCCTTCAGACCCTGGGCTCTGCACGGCCCCCAGCAGGGTGAGCTGCCCGCTGGCCCATGTCCCCCCCGAACTTCCTGGGCTTGGCCGGCCGAGGCCCAGCGGTGCTGGGAGGGGCAGTGCTGTGGTCACCTTGCCTCTTGGGACCTCATGTGCTGCCCCTGCCCAGCCGTGTGGGTCGGGGTGCTGGTCCCGCTTCATCACACCCCATCAGGCATTGACCTTTTGACCCCTTGCCACTTATGTCACAGGGTTGGGTTGAGCCTCCCAGCAACTCAGCAGTGGGGCCCGGACGGGGGTGTCCTCAGAGAGACATCCACTCAGGCCCCAGGCCTCCCAGGGCTCGCCGGGGCCCTCCAGGACTCCTGGGCGTGGGGGGCGCGAGGGGACGGGGGACGGCAGGCCAGGGGCCTGGCTCCCCTCCGGGACAGGTGCTTTGCTGCAGGTGCCACTTGTCAGTGAGGGTGGTG
This sequence comes from Eidolon dupreanum, assembly GCA_028627145.1. Lineage (NCBI taxonomy): Eukaryota > Metazoa > Chordata > Mammalia > Chiroptera > Pteropodidae > Eidolon > Eidolon dupreanum. The sequence continues at coordinate 106,784,477 of CM053506.1, forward strand.
ACAGCAGCCCCAACCTCCAGGGCTGTGGGGCGCGGAAAGGGGCCCCGCACCGTGCCCCACAGGCCGGGCCCTCAGGCCAGGGCCCCAGGCGTCCAGCCTCGCCCCGGACCCCGCGTGCAGCAGCCGCCCTGTCCCCCGCCCACCGCCACGCCCGGCGCCTCCCGCTCCTGGGCCCTCCCCCAGTCTCTCACGGCCCCTTCCAGGCGCTGGCAGCCCTGGCTTCTGGCTTCTGGTCTCAGAACAGCTGTTCTGATTCATAAAAACCTTTTTTCGTTTTCTTTCTCATTGCAGGGAGTGCGGTCTTGCTGAGGGGAGAAAGGGTCTTTCCGTGGCTGGCGGGAGGGCTTCTCCCTGGCTGCTCACCCCGCCCGTCCGGGCCTCTCCTCGCTCCCCACCCGGCCCGCACCCCTCCGTTTCTTCTTCCGTCTTCCCCATCTGCCCCTGCTTCCTCCCCCGCAGCCCTAATCCCCCTTCTGGGGTCTCAGAGGGCGGGGTCTCTGCAGGCTGGAGGTGGCGGACAGGCCCCTGGTAGACATCTACGCCCCCACTCCTGGTGGACGGTCGCCAGCTCAGGGTCAGAGCAGGGGGACATGCAGGGCCTCGTCCGCACACCACCCCCACAGGGGGCCCGCAGAAAGGGGCGCACCCCTCAGCCGGCTGAACGCCTGCTGCCCCCACCTTGGTGGGCGGGGGGCCAGGACCTCCACAGGGGTCACGGGGGTCCACCCCTAGGACACGCAGTCTGGGAAGGAGGAATTTACAGACTTCTGTTTACCAAAACGAGGCCCCATAAAGCATTTAACGGCAGCCAATTAAAAGGGGACAGCTGCGTGGTTTAACCGCTCCCCCACACGACACACGAGGGGCCCCGGCCTTTGTCACGCCTCCCCGGGGCCGCGTTGGATCTGGGAGGCCTGCTCTGCACGTGTCCCCACAGAAACCAGGCCAGTGGGACTCAGCCTGCGGCCTCACGGGAGCAGGGCTGCGGGGGGGAGGTGGGGTGGCCCTGGGCGCGGGGCGCGGGGGGCGGGGACCCGAGCAGACGGCTCGGGCCTTCTCAGAGCCTTCAGACGCCCCTCGTGTCCCCTGAGCTCGTGGGACCTGGGACACGTTCTGCCTGCGGCAAGAGCCTCTTGGGGTGGCGGCACCCCACAGCCTCATGTCGGACCCACTGGGCTGGCAATGTCTAACTGTGGCCTCAGGGGCTGCGGGTGGCCTGCCGCGGCCGAGGGGCCTGCTGGGGTCAGGCGCAGGGTGCCCCACTTGGATGGGGGGGCCTGAGTGCCCCTGCCCGACACCTGGACGCTTCCCGCTCTGAGCTCTGCCGCTGGGCTGCTCTCCCACGCCTGCCCCGAGCCAGAGCCCGGCTTCCCTGGGGTTCCCCTCCCTCCGCACAGCAAAGGTGCCCAGGAGCTGGGCGGGAAGCCACTCACGCTAGCCGGCAACTCTTGGGACAGTCGTGGGGTACCCAAGGGAAACTCCTCTGGGGCCCGTTTTCTGCAGGAAGATCTTTCAAGCATCAGCTCAAGGCTTGAGTTCTGGAGCAAGGCAGGGTCCTGCCTGTCCTGGCCACCCCAGCCCGGGCCCTCTGCTCTCCCCTCCCCCTCCTGCTGGGCCTGGTGGGGAGGGACCAGCCATGAGGGGCCACAGTCTGGGTGGCTGGTCAAGCCACACTTCCCCGTGCCCGGCCGGGGTGCCCATGCCTGGGTGAGCCTTCCGGGCCCATGGCTACTTCTCTGTCCTATCCCTTCTGGCTGACAGGCTGTGTGTCCCAGGGGGCCAGAGCCCCCCAAGATCCAAGGCAAGCCGGTGGGGCCGGCTGCAGGATGCTGCTGGGGTCCCTGGGTGGGCAAGGCAGGGCTGGGCCAGGCAGACCCCTCAGAGAAGGAGAGAGGGGCCTGCTGGAATGACTCCGAGGAGCCGGGAGGGCTGGGGCTGCCGCAGGGTGCTCTTGTGGGGGCGATGCTGCTACTGCCGGGGACCAGGGGCCGCCGCGGGTCCCAGAGCACAGGAGGCGGGGCCGTGGAGAGCCCAGCGCCCCCGGCCTCCGGCAGCCGGGAGCCTGCCACGCCGTCTGCACCTGTGCCAGGTGTGGGCCGCCTGCCCCTCCCCACCCCGGGGCCTTTTGGGTGCTGTGGCTGGCGGTGGTGGCCAGGAGCTCGGCCTGTGCTGGGCGGGCGTCCGTCCACCGTGTGTCCCCCACGTCACCTCCCTCCCGAGACAGCTCCCCGGAGCCTGCCCGGAGCTTGCTCGCTGCTGCGTGCTGCCGGGAGGGAAGTGGAGGCACCCTGCGGCCCCCTCCCCACACGCGGCCCGGGGCGCTCGGTTTGCCCTGTGTGGGGGGTGGCGTTGGGGGCGCTCGGTTTGCCCTGCGTGGGGGACGGCGTTGGTCGGGGGCGCTCGGTTTGCCCTGCGTGGGGGGCGGCGTTGGTCGGGGGCGCTCGGTTTGCCCTGCGTGGGGGGCGGCGTTGTTCGGGGGCGCTCGGTTTGCCCCGCGTGGGGGGACGGCGTTGGTCGGGGGCGCTCGTGTGCTGTATCGATGGGTTGATCTCCCGCAGGTGCCAAGCGGTGTCCCTCCTGGGCCGCCCACCCGCCCCTCGCCTCCCTGGGTTCACGTGGGCCCTGGGGCCTGGAGGGGCCTCTGCAGCCGGTGTCCTTGCTTCTCTAGCTCCAGGGTACCCCAGATTTTCGGGGAGTCTGGCATCAACCTTCCTACCCATGAGCCACTTGGATCACCATGGAAACAGCAATGTTCTCTATGGGCAGCACCGTTTCTATGGAGCCCAGAAAGGCAAGTGCCAGGGCCGCGAGGGGCTGTGTGGGGCCTGGGGCACAGGGCATCCTGGAGGGGCGGGCGGGGCAGGGCTGGGGGCTTTTGGGGTACCAGGGACAGGCAGCCAGCCTGCTAACTCCTCCCCTCTGGGCCTGGGCCTCAGTGGGTGCAGGTAGGAGGAGGGTGGGCCTGCTTCTCAGACCCCTGGAGGATTAAAACTTTGGGTCCCAGAACCCCGGCCTAGCAGCAGGTTTGGGAGCATCAGGCAGGTGCTCTGAGATTCGGTCACGCCGTCTGCAGCTCCCCTGGCTCAGGCGGAGGCCTCTCAACTGACTGCAGCCAAAGGGGTGGTGCCCAGCTCTCTAAGCACCTGTCCCCGTCCTGCACTCACCCCAGGGGCCGCTTGGGGAGGATGCCATCGGGTGGGGTCAGGGGAGTCCCCCAGAAGCCTGTACTTCCTGCCTGGCTGGGCTGCACGAGGCCAGGCCCCCACCCCACAGTGGGGCCTGAGATCAGACGGCGCTGGTGTGTGTGTGCCCGTGTGTGCATGCATGTGCATGTGTGCGCGCGCATGTGCGTGTGTGTGCTCACGTGCGTGTGCGCACACGGGTGCTGAGGCAACACTGTGCCCCAGCAGACAGGAAGGTTTCTCACACCGTGGGCAGGAGGGGCCTCCAGGAGGTGCCTGTGGAGAGGGGACATTGATGTCGAGCTTTGCTGATGAGAAGTCAGGGCTGGGGGGCGGGGCGGGAGCCCCAGCACACACGTGCACACGCCTCGAGGGCACGGAACCCTGGCGCGCTGCAGGACATGTGACTGCCCGGGGGTGGGACGGGGCCAGGAGTGGCCGTCGCCTCGGTGCCTCGCCTTGGGGGTTTTCCTGGGTGCAGTGAGGTCTCATTTGCATTTTAGAAAGAGCTCCCTGGGGTGCGCCTCGGAGGCTGAGGCAGGGAGACCCCTGGGCTGGTTACCATGTTTTAAATGTGGTGACAAGGGACATGAACTTGAGCCCAGACATAGGGTCTCGTGGGGGCCCAGAAGGGACATGAAGGTCAGGGGGTTCTCGATAAGGACCCCAGCTGTGGGGGCCACCTGTGCAGGAGCAGATCAGAGCGGAGGGGTGAGGTCAGCTCCCATGCACAGCTGTCCTGGCACCTTTGGGCCTGGCAGGGCAGCGGAAGGCCTTGGCCCTGGCCCAGCCCAGGGCTGGCCAGTTGGGGCTGCTGTAGAAAGACCCTGCCTGCCCACGGGGCCAGGAAACCTCCCTGCCCACCCGGGGGATGGGCAGATGCTGGCCTCTCCCAGGTGACCGGGTCGCTGGGGCGAGGCCCGGGCGCCCTGCTGCCCAGAGGCTGGCACCCCACAGAGCAGCTGGGTCCCCCTCACGCCCACGTCAGCCCCAGCATGCACAGCTACCTTGACGGCGTCTGTCAGGGGTGAGCAGGTGGTCCCAGCCCCAGAAACCTGGCCGGCGAGCCCGGGCCTGGCCCCCACAGGCAGTGGGCCCTGGTGGGCTCTTGGCGTCCAGTGCCGTGGCGGGGGGACACTCCAGCTTTGGGAATGGGCTAATTAGCTTTCTCCCAGGCTCCCCTCTCCCCCTTGTTTTAATTAGCAGGAAATTGACAAGGAATTTACATGACTGAGGACAGTTTTATAGGCTCCAAATGATTCTCAGGTTCCCCCTTGTCCGCTGCTGCTTGGCTCCAGGCCTCCCATGCTGCCTGCCCCTCACCCCAGCTGGATGCTGAGGGGCTCCAGACCCCAAGGTCCCCAGAGATGGTAACCAGGCCCCAGCTTGGGGAGCAGTGGGTCTCCCTAGGGTGGCCGGGGACCTTTGTAGAAAGCATGGCCTGGGCAGGAAGGGTTTGCCCCAGGCTGAGAGCACAGGCTGGACAGCAGGCCACGGCCGAGCACGGTGTGGCAGGGGTGCACCCAGCACCCGCCAGGCCGGACGGGCCCAGAGCCGCAGGGACACTGAAGGCCAACAGTGCGCTGGGGTGGGGGCAGCCAAACAAGACCATTTTCGTTTCTCCCTCCTTTAAAGGATCACCCTCGCCCCTCGTCAGAGATGCCCACAATTGCGAAGCAGAGGGGCCGGGTCCCCAGATGTGCATCTTCCCTGGGCTTACCTTCCTCCTGGGGGTCTTAGGGGCCAGTAAGAGCCGAACTTGGCTGTCCAGAGCACAGTCCCGCCCACGGCAGGGTCTCAGAGGACTCGCCACGTGGCCGGGCATCCTGGCACCGTGTGCTGTGCGGTGGCCACATGCCCCGTGCATTGCTGTCCACTGAGCCGTCAACCGTGAGCCAGCTGCCTCCTTAGCTTTTCGGGTTCCAACGGCTGTAGAGACGAGACCAGCTGACACTGCCCCAGCACCGTGGGGCGTGGGGGAAGATGCTGCTGCCCCAGACCTCACCGGCTGGCCCCGGTCAGCGCACAGGGCGGCCCGCTCCCGCCCGCCCTGTGCTGACCCCCACAGGCACTGGCCAGGCCGGGCCTTCCGGCGGGCTGGGCGTCGTGTGTGACGTGGACGGAGCTTCAGTCTGGGAAGTCGCGAAGTCCTGGAGGTGGATGCGGACGGCTGCACACGGTGTGAATGCGCCTAAGGCCACGGTGCCGCCTGCTTAGATGTGGCGGAAGTGGCCAGTTCTGTTCTGTATGTTTTACGTGAGCCTTCTGCAGCGGTGGCCTTGGGTCACCGCCAGCCGGTGTTGCAGAGGCCCCCAGAGCACGCGTTTGGGGGGGTCGCTCTCCGGCCCCACCCGGCCTCCCGTTGACCCTGGTTCTCTCATGCAGATAACTTCTACCTGCGTAACCTGCCCCCCCAGCCCGCCCTCCTGCCCGCCAACCACAACTTCCCCGGCGTGGCCCGGGCCGCCCCCGGCCACCCCATCGGCTCCTGCAGCCGCGACCGGGGCGAGGCCGGCACGCTGCAGAAGGGCGCCAAGGAGTTTGACCGCTTCCTCGTGGGCAAGGAGAAGGCCGGCAAGGCGGCCGAGGGCAAGGAGCGGCTGGCGGCCGAGGAGGACGGCGGCAAGGAGCGGCACAAGCCAGGGCCGCCCCTGCCGGCCGACGGGCCCCCCTGCGAGGGCCGCCCCAAGCACCTCGCCTCCTGCCTCCTCAACACCAAGGTGCTCAACGGCGACATGGGCAAGGCCGCGCTGGCCAGCTGTGCGGGCGGCGTGCTGGTGCGGCCGGGCGTGGGCATGGCGGCCCCCGGACGCTGCACCAAGGAGGCGGCGGGGCCCGCGGAGCCGGGGCAGGCCTTCAGCGAGTGCCTGGAGCGACGGCAGATGCTGCACCACGCCGTGTCCTACACGGTGCCGTCCGGCCTGCCTGCGGGGCCGCCCCCGGCCCTCAGCACGGCCGCCGGCTCCTTCCCCTGCCTGCAGCTGCACGCCGGCCCCGACGGGCTCTGCCCGCTGCAGGACAAAGTCCCCCGGGACCTGAAGGCCAGCGGGCCCACCTTCGTGCCTTCCGTGGGACACCTGGCCGACAAGAGCCGCCCCTTCCAGGCGGCCGAGGCCTGTGCCGTGGCCGGCGAGGGCAAAGACCGGCTCCCGGAGGGGGTCTTGGCCCCCGAGCACGCCGCACCCTACGGCGTCTCCTACGCCCACCTGAAGGCCGAGGGCAAGGGCGAGCGGAGGCCCGGGGGCTTCGAGGCCGCCCTCAACCCCCGCCTGAAGGGCTTGGAGAGTCTCCGCAGCGTGGGCCCCGAGGCCCCCTTCCCCGGGCTGCCCCCGGGCGGGCTGGACAAAAGCAGCTACTTCGACTTACCCATCCCCTCCCAGGACTGTGCCCGGCCGAGTCTCCCAGACCCTCTGGGCGGGAAGGTCACCCAGGCCTGCTGCACTTTAGACAAGACTGTGAGCAAGGAGACCCCCGCGGGTCCCCCCGGGGCCCAGAAGGTGGCCCGGATCCGGCATCAGCAGCATGCAGTGGCCCCTGAGGTGGAGCCGGGGGTCAGCGGGGCCGAGGCCAAGCGCAAGTCCCTGGAGCTGGCGTCTCTGGGCTATGGCGGGCCCCAGCTGCCCCCGTGGAGTGTGCAGTCGGGCCAGGGCGCCCCCATGGCCATCGGCGAGGAGCGCAAGGGATCCTACCTGGACCCCTTCGGTGGCAGCCTGCAGCCGGCCACGCTCCTGCCACAGGACCTGCCCGCCCCGGCTGACGAGGTCTCGGCCATGAAGAACCTGCTCCAGTACAGTAAGCAGGCGCTGGTCGTCAGCCAGAAGGCGCCCTTCGTGGGCCTGGGCGGCCTCAAGGCCAGCTGCGCCCAGCAGGACGTGAAGTTTCCAGCCTCCAAGGGTGCGGGCCAGGCCCCCGGCGAGGGGGACAGGCCCGACTGTGCCCGCAGCAGGGAGCCCGACGCTCTGCACGGCGACGGGGAGGTGCGGCAGCCGCCCGTGGGCATCGCAGTGGCCTTGGCCCGGCAGAAGGACACGGTGAGCCGGCCAGAGACGGCCTATGGCACCAACACTGGGCGGCAGGGCCGGGCAGCCCCCGCCTTCAAAGGTACAGACCCGCCCCGGGGAGGGAGGCGTGGGGTGTGCTGCTCACCTGCCCTCATCCCCCCTCCCAAGGCTCCCGGACCCCGGGCCGTCCCACCAGACCCTCCCCGCACCCGCCGTCTGGACCGGCCCCACCCGGCCCCCATGAGCCCGAACCCTGCCCTCGGCAGACCCGAGGCCCGTGGGGCTTCCGGCTCCTGGGCTGCCCCCCAGCTCGAAGTGGGGTCACCGCTCCTTTTAGCCACTGGATTTGCGGCTGCCCCAACCCTGTCCCTCTGCCGTCCCCGCCCGTGCAGCCGGCGGTGGGCCCCGCCCCACCCACGCACTGAGCCTGGAGGCGGAAGAGGAGAGGGCCCGGCTGTGTGAGGACCGCCTGGGGCTGGCCGGCCGCGAGCTGCTGCTGCAGTAAGAACCGGGCCGTGGCGATGCGGGCGACCGCTCGCACCTCTGGGCTGGCCCGCCCGGGGTGTGGGACAGAGGGCGGGGGCCAGGTGGGGCCAGGCGGGGTGGCCTGTCGGGCGGGGCTGCGTACCCACCCCGCTCTCGTTCGTGCCGGGGTTCCTGTCCACGTTGGGGGGAGCTCTGCTCACAGGCCTGCCGGAGCCTGGGCTCGTCCGCAGACCCTGCCTCCCGGTCGCTGGCCACGGGGTGGGCTGGAGCGGACGAGTGGTCCGGGGGCTGTGCTGAGCCCTCCCCCCGTGACGCGCAGGGACAACAAGGACCTCGTGGAGTTCCCCCGGATCCACCCGTCGGGCAGCTGCCCTGGCGACCTGGCCCCCCACCTCGTGCTCGCCGGAGGCTCCTCGCTGCAGAGCGGCCAGCTGGGCACGGAACCAGCCCCCCACCCCCACCCCGCCCACCCCCCCTGGCTGCCCCGCACCCGCAGCCCCTCCCTGTGGATGGGGGGCCACTCCTACGGTCAGTGCTGCGGTCACTGGGGGGGCAGGGCAGGGAACCTGGACGGGCGTGGTGGGCAGGGCTGGCCTGAGGCTGACGCCCGTGGCCCAGCGTGGGGGACGCGGGAGCAGGGGGGACCCCGGCCGCCTGCCGGCCCTGCTGCCTGACCACCGCACCCCGTCTCCAGGCCTCGGGCACCCCGCCCTGCACCAGAACCTGCCCCCCGGCTTCCCCGCCTCAGTGCCCGGCTCCATGCCCTCGGTCTTCCCCCTCGCCCAGGACGCCCCCACTCAGCTCGTCATCCTGCCCTCGGAGCCCGCGCCCCACACCGCCCCCCACGCCCTCGGTAGGGGCGTCCGGGCCAGGCCGCCTGCACGTGGGGTGTGGGAAGCGAGTCTGCAGAAGGGAGCAGCCCCCGTGGGGCGGGGGTGGCGAGGGGGGCGAGGCAGCAGGGGGCGGAGAGGCCGGCTCGGGGTGGGGGGACGCAGCTGGGCGCCCCCCTCCCCCCCCTGCTGGGGCTGACGGCTGCTCTGGCCCTGCTCACAGCGGACGTCCTGGACCAGGCCTCGCTGTGGCCCCCCGTGTGTGGGGGCCGGGGCCCCGCCCCCCACGTGCAGCACCCAGGCCAGCTCCCCGTCTACTCGCGGTCCCACTTCCTGCGGCAGCAGGAGCTGTACGCCCTGCAGCAGCCACAGCACCCAGCACAGCACCCAGCACAGCACCCAGCACAGCAGCCGCCACAGCGGGCCGCCCAGTTCCAGGTACCCACCCTGGCCGCCCCTCGTGGGACCCGCGGCACGGCTCGCTCGCGCCCGCCCTGCTCCAGCACGGCCCGGCCCAGGGGTCCCCACCCTGGTGCCCCGAGCGGGGCGGAGCTGGGCTGAGCCTCTCCCCACCGACAGCGGAAGCCCGAGGACCACCACCTGGAGCTGGAGGAGCCCGCCCAGGAGAAGGCCCTGAAGTCCACCCACAAGCCAGTTGCCTTAACCCCCACGGCCAAGGGCGCCCCCTCGCCTGCCACCGCAGGCCCCGCCAAGCTGTCACCCTGCTGCCACTCTCCGGCCCCGAAGCCCCCCCTCAGCCACCCCGCACCGCCACCGCCGGCGTGTCCTGCCGCCCCGTGCACTTTACCCGTCTGCCCCACCGGCAGCCCTGGGCCTGGCCCCCAGCTGCCCGGCACCGAGGACAAGGCTGGGGAGGGCCGGCAGGCCGGAGCCAGCCTCAGCACGTTGGAACCAGGTGAGAGCAGGCGGCACTGGCCCGGCCGGGGCACCTGCGGACGTGCCCTCACCTCCCTGGGCCCCGGGGGGGACCCGGGGCAGCGTTGCCTGTCCCCTGCTCTGTCCTCAGTCCTTCTGGGTGACCCGCACGAGGAGCACTCAGCGTCCCACCATTCCCTTCCCAGCCCCTGGCAGAGGGGGCAGGACAAGGGTCAGGCCCAGCCGGGCCACACTGGGGCCCCGTGGATGACAAAGTGCCCAGCCGGCTGGAGACAGGACAGCGCCGCGGGGCAGGGGATGTTGCGCTCGGCCATCGGGGGCGGAGAGGCCGCCCACTTGGCCCTGAGCGGGGGCCGGCGGCCTCGGTGCAGGCCCTGGCCGGCCTCGATCCGCGGCCTGCCCGCCCCGCCGCCTGCCAGCTCCCCCACGGCTGTTGGATTTTGTCTGAATTAGGCTGAGTGTTTACACTGGAACCTCGTGCGGCGAGCGTAAAGCCCGCCCCAGTTCCACAATACGGACACCGAGCCAACGGAGGTTTTTTTTTAAGGCTTTTTTTCCCCCCTTTTTTTTTTATTGCAGTTAATGGGGCGTAATGCCTCTGACAGGCTGCCGCACGCTCTGGTTCAGGAAAAGCCCTGATTCGAGTTATCTTGTGTTAAACCACCCCCTCTGGTTAGCCACACTGAGCCATGCAGAGCTGGCCCCCAGGGACCCCCGTGCGCCCCCCAGGGGTACGGCTGCAGCCATCCTGGCCGGGGAGAGGGGCCTGGCCCTGCGACCTCCCCCCTAGGTGTGGGTCTGAGGGGTTCAAGGCCCCATGTGGGCCAGGGCCACCCTTAACTCCAGTCACTCTCTCTGACACCCCTCTTTTGCAGACCTGCCTCCTGGACACATGTGCCCCACGGCCAGCTCGGGCTTCTCCTTGCCCCCCAATGTGCATTCATCTGACCTCTCGGACCCCGAAACTATGCAAACCACCGCCCCCAGGGCCCAGCCTGAGCCAGTGCGGACGTTCCCGCCTGGGCCTCCGTCCCCCCGCAGCCCCCGGAGCCTGGAGGAGCCTGGGCTGCCGTCGGGGGCCAGGGAGGCCACCCAGGACATTGCTGCCACCCCCCACCCTGCCGAGCGGGGGCTTCCGAGGATGGCAGCGGACCGCAGCCCACTGGAGGGGCTACAAGAACTGCGATGCGGGGCCCTCCTGGAAGGAGGGGGCCCCGAGGCCACTGGCCAGGCTAATTCTACTCAGGGAGGGGCCCGAGAGGAGAGGACTAAGGGGGAGGGGAGGGTGGAGGGGGAGCAGGGGCCGCCATTGGGGGCCGGCCCCCAGGCCCTAGAGCAGCAGGCGGGGAGGCCCTGCTCCCCGGAGAAGGCCGAGCGGGGCGAGCGGCAGGCGCCCGGGGAGGCAGGCGCTGAGGAGGCGGCCGAGCTGGAGGAGGAGGAGGAAGAGGACTGGGGGTCGACGCCCGACCACGGCCACCTGCCCAGGGCGCTGCCAGGCCTGGACGCACTGGTGGCGGCCAGCATCGACCTGGGGGACCTGCCCAGCGCCAGCCCGCTGGACCCCCAGCCCCCCGCTGCCCCTGGGCCACCCAGCACAGCCCCCCTGCCCCGTAGCTCAGGGATTCACGGCATTGCCCTGCTCAGCGAGCTGGCCGACCTGGACATCCAGCCACAGGGGAGTGAACCAGCCCTGCCAGGTGAGCACCGCCTGCTGCCCCATCTGGGGCCCCGGGAGCTGGACCTCGGGCATGGGCTCCGGGCCCGCCGGCCAGACCGCAGCCTTCAGCCCTGCTCCATCGGCCTGCGGGGTGTCACCATCCCCGCCACCCACTGGTCCATGGACACGAGGTCCTCGTGGCCGGGATGGTACCCCGGCCACGGCATCAGAGGGCAGCGCCTCGTGGCTGCGATGTTCGTGACGCCTTGAGGGGGGTTTAAGCTTGTTCCATTTCACGCACGGGGTTGCCAAGGCCCACGGTTGCAGGGGTGCTTGGTGGCTGGACTGAGGACTCGTAGCCAGGAAAAGGGAGAAAGCTTGTGCCCCCCGGCCCAGGGCCTGCACGGGACACCTCGCTCTCGCCTCCCAGGGTCCCAGGAGAGGCTCCCCGTGGCCTCACCAGCTGGGGGCTGGAGCACGGTGGCACCTGGCTCCAGGCACCCCCGAGGCCGCGGGGTGCAGGCGGGCTGGCAGCGCTGCCCTGAGGGCCAGGGGCCCGCCACACGCCTGCATTGCCCAGGTGCTCCGCCAAGCATCCCGCCCCCCCATCTTAGAGGGCGCCCCATGGCGAGGAGCAGCCAGGCATCGTGCCACGCTCATATTTATAGAAAGAACCCAACAAAGCTCTTGGCTCAGTTTCCCAAAGTACGGTGTCCCGCCCCCCCGCCAGCCGCCAGCGTTTTCTGTGCTGTGTGAAAAGTGAACAACCTCGTAAAGGTTCCCTTGCAGGCCTCTGTCCGTCACGCCTCTGCTGCCCCTGGAGAGGCCACCGCCGTGCCGAGGCAATGAGCAGAGCCCCCTCCAGGCAGGCTCCCCACAGGACCCTCAGAGGGCCTCGCTCGGGGTGCGGGTCTGTAGGGTGAGGCGGGGTGCCCGGGCGGGGCTCCGGCTGCCAGGACCCAGCGTGAGTGTGGCCGGCGGGAGGTGTGCCAGGCAGATGCCGGGCGCCGTGTGTGGCCACCCGGCCTGCGTGTGAAAGCCTGCTGGACGGGCGCCCGGTCCCTGAATGACGCTCACGTGGAGACCACGTGTCCCAGTGTGGGTGGTGCAGTCACCCCGACGTGTGGACCACGCGAGCTGCCACGCAGGGCCTCGGCCCCGGACCCCCACCCCGCCCGCCCTCTGCCCCAGTTAAGTGGCCAGTCTGCACAGCTGTTCCCCGTGAGTGCAGTGGCCGCTTGGCCTGAAATGAAACAGGAGACAAGCTTCCTTCTCCCGACAAAAAGCAGGACTCAGGGAGAACGGGGCAGACCGGGCAGGGGGCTGAGCCAGACGAGGAGCACAGAGGGAGGTGTGCAGACCCAGAGGGCCAGCGGGGCCTCCCGCCCCTCCTCCCTCCAGGGGACTCCCTGAAGTGTCCCCCAGGCAGGCGGAGCAGTGGGCGAAGGGCCAGCAGGAGCCCTGGGGGGAGCAAGGAGGCGACCAGGTCCGGGAAGGTGGTGGCCGCCGGAGTCCAGGCGGTTTCTCCCGGCTGGGGCTGGGGCCGGCCCCGCCCTCACCAACTGGCCGCCACAGCCTTCGCTGTCCCCAGCAGCGGGCCTCGGCCAGGAGTTGCTCGGCTCGTGCCGCCTGGGCTCCGGTCCAGGTTGCTCAGCGGGGTGGGCTGCCCTGCCCCCAGACTCCTCCTTTGAACTGCCTGGCGGCCGAAAGCCCCGGCCATTCCTCTGACCGCCGTGGCCGTCTGAGTCGGTGGAACTGCAACCTGCCTGGGTCGTGCCTGCAACTTTCCAGGCACAGGAGCCCCCCAGGCCTGGGGTGTGGCCGTTACCGTCTCTCCCCACAACCCTGGGGACCACAGAGCCATGTGGCTATTACTTGGGGCCCAGAGCAGACGCCCTCCCCAGCCTCATTCTAGGGACTGCAGGGTCTCGGCAGGCTCGGTTTGAGGGCCGAGGGAGGGGAAGGGGGGCACAGAGGGGCTTCCCTGGGTGGCAAGGACCCCGAGGGGAGGGAGGCCTGTGGACCTCTTCACTGAAATGGGGCTTGCAGCCCCTCCCCCGGCCCAGGGCGCCTTGGACCCCATCTCTGGGCTGAGCGTCCTGAGGCCTCGGCCCAGAACTGCTGTCCCGAGGTTTGAGCCTCCGGCGTAGTCCATTGCTGAGGCGCTGTCACGGTGGTGGCCGGCGGCCCGGCCCCTGCCCTTGGAGTTGACGCGCATTACGAGGGGAGATGCCTTGGGAAAGTGTGGCATCGCCTGCCCTCTGAACACCCCACCCAGTCTCTCGTTTATGTCCCTGTGGCTTGTGCCCTTGTTCTCTTCAACCGCTGTAATCTGTCACTGCCCCCGTTTGATCTGCCGATCGAAGCGTCAGACTCGACCCCTTCGCACCGACGTGGCCTCGTCCCCCTCCGAGCACTTCCTGTGTAACTCTCCGGCCCGCCCGCACCTCCCCAGCTCCTGGCATCAGCCGTTTCCCCCAGGAACCTGGTTCCTTTACTGTGTTAGGAGCCAGGGGTGTCGCTGTCCTCAGGCTCTCTTGGAGGGCAGAGCCAGCTGTATGTCCTGGGTACCACAGCTGCCCAGGCTCCCCTTCTGACCCCGCAAGACCCTTTCTTGGCTGTACCCCCTCTCTGAGGCGGCCTGCCGGGGCCTGCCCACCCCCCGTCTCTGCCCCCAGCCCCTCCGGGAGGTTGCCCTTGGTCCTGAGTCTCCACTCCGGGCCTCACTGCGTGAACATGGGCCTGGCTCTGACCTTGCACGAGGCCACCCTCCCCCACTAGAGCCAGGACTGGGCAAGAACGCACGGGCAGTTTCTGTGAGAAGCGCGACGGACACGTGGCTTTCACAAACGGGTCCTGCACCAGGGCTATGCCACCCCTCCACCTGGCCCGCAGTGCCCGGGGCACGTCCCCCCAACCCTGCCCCTCATCCTTGGTCCTCACATCTCAGGGAGCCAGGCAGCCTCAGCTCTGGGCCCTGCTGAGATGCAAGTTGACATCAAGGGTCTCTGAGGGGCAGTGTGAGCCTGCCGCCTGTGTGCACACACTGACCCTCATGTCCCCTACAGAGGAGGAGGACGTGCTAGCCTTCAACCTGCAGCGCCTGGCCACGCTGGCCTCCGCCTGGTCCCTGGTGGAGGCCGCCGACCTGGACGGCTCTGCCTGCCCGGCCCAGACCCCCACCGCCGACCCCTGCAGGGTTCCCGCGCTCACCCCCAGAATGCAGATCCTGCAGCGCAAGGACACCTGGACCCCCAAGACCAAGCCTGTGAGTGAGGGGCCCTGGTCACCCCACTGCCCAGTGCACGAGCCACCCGGCGGGCCGCCCACCTGCCCCGTGGGGGGGCCCTGGCCGGCTCACAGACCCCGGTGCCCCTGCCCACCAGGTATGCCCACTGAAGGCCGCCATCGACCGGTTGGACACGCAGGAGGTGGAGATGCGCGTGCAGCTGGCGGGGCTGCAGCGGCGCTACAAGGAGAAGCAGCGGGAGCTGGCCCGCCTGCAGCGCAGGCGCGACCACGAGTACGCGGGGCCGCCCGGCGCGCAAGGGCAGGGGCTGGGCGCGCCTGGGGGTGGGCGCCGGTGGAGCCCCGCCCAGGGCCGCTGCCCTGCGGCAGGGGTCGCCCCCGTGTAGGTGTGCCTGGCGGAGCGGGGCTCTAGGAGGCATTCGCCCAGAGAGAAACCAAGCAGAGAGGGGGAGGGGTCCGTGGGAGAAGCCCCCGCAGAGCCCCGTCCTGGGGCATCGGCGGGAGCGGGGTCAAGCCTGAGGGGGCTGGGGGCCAGGGCAGAGCGCAAGACAGCTGGAAGGGGGTGGTGCGGCGGGGGCAGGCTCCCTGGGCCAAGCCTTGGGAGGGCCTGTTCCCCGCTGGGCCCGGCAGCCGGAGTGGGCAGAAGCCCCTGACCCCCCTCCTTGGGCACCAGGAGAGACGAGAGCTCGAGGAGCCCAGCGAGGCGAGGTCCGGGCCGGCCGAGGAAGCGCAAGCACTCCGGCTTGCTGCCCGCCCTGCGTCCCGGGGGCCCGCTCCCCAGGGCCGACAGCAAGAAAGTCAAGTGAGTCCTGGGTGCAGGGCCACCACGTGGGGCCTCAGGCCGGCGGCACACGGGGGGGCCTGGGCTGTCTGGCCCCCTCCCTGCTCCCCCTGCCGACCCAGCACTGCCCCCCCTAGAACTCGGCCCTGGGGCGTGTCCAGCGCAGAGGCCCCTCCCTCTGCCCGCAGTCAGCCCCCAGCACCCGCCCCCCCCGCGCCCCTGGACCTAGAGCGCGGCCTCGCCGGCTCCGCACACCTGGCCGTGCACCCCCCGCCGGCGCCCCCGCCGGCCCCCTCGAGCGCAAGGCAGCGTTGCGTAAAAGCCTCTTTATCTGCAGTGTATGAAGCCGTTGGTCACGCTGCGGTGCTGCGCACGGCTGCCGCGCGATGTTATTATCCATTACGCGCCCGCTGCAGTCGTTGGCGCACTCCCGGGCCTGGTATAATTGTCCTTCCCGGCTACAAATTGCCTCTCCCGGCAGGCCCATTTGCATAAATCCTGCGAGCTCCTCCAAACGCGATTGGCGCACGCCTGTGCGCACTGCATCAATCTGATGATTTGGTAATAATAGTTAAATCGGCACTAAATGGTTCCTTCAATTAAGACAGAGGCAAAAAATTAATCTCAGGGCTTTATGTCACAAAACATTAGCAAATGCAGAGAAGGTTACGGGAAGGGGGAGCTCACGTCGGCTGCGGGTACAGCCCGTGGAGGGGACGTGCCATATGGCTGGGGGGGCCTCCCCTAGCCATCCCTCCGCCCTGCCCAGGTGTCACCCGGCAGGGGGCCCTAGGGATCTTCCTTTGAGGACCAGCCAGTGCGTGGGAGCCACTGGCCAGGGTGGGGCCCGCCGAGGCCGGGGTCTGGCCCTGCCGGGGTGTCCTGGCGAGGCAGCCCGGTCCTGCCTCTTGCTGGGCTGCCTTCTTCCCTGACCCGAGGAGCTGGGCCCTGGCTGGAGGGCTGTGGCCTCAGGACAGGCAAGAAAACCAAGTCCAGGGCCCTCCTTCCCCAAGAAGCGGAGCTCACCCTGCCCCGTCCCCACCCAGTGTGAGGCCCTGCCCTGCAGGGGCTGTGGCAGTTAGGCCCAAGCAGGAAGTGGGAGGCCTGGGGTCCAGGGGCCAAGCAAGCATGGCTGCAGGCCGGCTTCCTGCCCAGCCTACTCTCTGGGCAGGAAAGTAAAAGGCGGCAACCGGCCCACAGAAGACCAAGGCCGGACCAGGGCCCTCGGCCTCCATCTGTTGACTCATTCCATGTGGGTGGGGGAGGGGGCAGGTGAGTGGCCCAGCCCCCGTCTGCCAGATGACAGGCAGCCACGCTCCCAGCCTCAGGCCCGCGGGGCTCGGGGAAACTGCGGCTTGGTGTCAGCAGCTTTCCAGGCCCCACCTGGGAGATGGGCAGGGGGGTACAGGGTCCCCTGCCTCAGGACCCACATTCGAGGGCAGAGGATGAAGCTCAGGGGCCTGGGCCTAGCAGTGGGGGTCCCTGGGGGCTAGGAGGCACAGCCTGGACACGAGTTTCTCTGTCCACTGCCCCCATCCTTAGGGGTGTAGTAGAGATGCTGAGAGAGGACCCCATTTCCAGTGCTCACCACAGGCTTACTCAGCCTTCCCGAGAGGCACAGTGGTCATGGTACCTATTTTCCTGCTGGGGATACCGAGGCCATGGCCCCGGTCACACAGTGGCCCAGCTGGCTGCAGAGCCCTGGCCCCTGAGCCCTGGGCTGCCCCTCCCTAGCCAGTGGGCAGGGAGCTGGCTGGAAGGGAGGTGCCCGGGGACCCCGCCCCCACCCCCCAGCAGCCCCAGGAGCCTCGGCCGGGAGAGACGGGGGAAGGTGGCCTCCCAGACTCACGGCTGCACCACAAGGACTGTGAGGGGTCGAGGCCCAGGGGCCCAGCTGTGCCTGCATCGGGCCCGTGCCCACCTCCCACCCGTGCCCCCAGGGCGGTGCGGTCCAGCCTGAGCCTGCTGTGCGCCGAGCTGCAGGGTGACGAGGAGCCCACGGAGAAGCGGAGCCGACTGCAGACGGGCGTCTACTTGGGCTCGGCGGTGAGTCCCCGCCAGCCCCCTCCGCTCGGTGCAATGGGCAGCCCGGCCCTAAGCCGGTGCCCAGCAGGGGTCCCGGTGTCCAGACGAGCAGACCAGGGCCGGGTCAGTGTCAGGCCCCCCGGGTCCTGCAGGGTAACTCGCCTGGCTGGGGTCCAGCAGGAGAGGAACGCTGGGGCTGTGGTCACAGAAAGACTTGCGGGGGTGAGAGCCCATGCGGCCACCGTGTTGGCTGCGCACCTGGGGTGGGGGTGGCAGGTGAGGGCACGGTCCCCCCCTGGGTGGCCCCTCCACAGGACCCAGCATCCTCTTCCTCCTCGGGCCACGGGCACCTCCTGCCTACTGTACTCCAGGGCCCTGGGAGGGACAGGTGAAAGGTGGGTCTGAGCACTGTCGCTTTGCCCACCCCTCCCAGAGGAGGGGGTGGCCTCCCGGCCCCTGGCCTGGGTGGGATGGGCAGTCTGGGGGTGTGGGGGGTGGGGGACAGCCCCTCAGGAGGGCAAGGCCGTGCCCCGTTCGTGCCTTGGGTGGGGCCCAGTGAGTGCAGCTGCTGCCTGCTGTTCGCAGAAGGTTCGGTGCAGGAAGAGCCGGGGCCAGAGTGAGCTGGCGTCCCCAGTGGCCCACAAGGTGGCCCAGCTGAAGCCAAAGGGTAAGAGCAAGGGGCTGCCCGCCGGCCTCGGCCCGTTCCCGGGGGGGCGTGTCCGGAAGAAGCTATCCCGAGCCAAGAGCACCAAGGCGTCTGGGGCAGCCAGGCACCCACAGCCTGACAGCGAAGACGGCGGCAGGGAGCCACCCACGTTCCCAGCTCAGCCGGCTGTGGCCACAGCACACAAGGCAGGCAAGTCAGGGGTCCGAGTGCCACAGTCAGGACCTCTGGGCCACGGTCACTCGGGGCCGGGGCAGAGGGCAGGCAGGGGCTGAGACAGCCACCAGGGAGGGCCTCTGGCTGGTGCAGGAGGAAAGAGACCCCACTCCAGGGCAGAGTCCAGCTGCTCCCGTGCCCCACCCCCACGCGGAGGGCCAAGGGGAGGGAAGGGGGGCTTGCTGGACACATCCGGGAAAGGGGGCTAAAAATAGCCCTTTTGCCTGCTTCAGCCTCCCTTCCTGCAATGTCCGGCCAGGCTGACCCGCAGGGGTTATCTGGCCCCCAGCAAACACATCCAGAAATGGGAGCCTGAACAAATAGATGCTTCCTCCCACCGCCCTGGCCCCTCCCCCAGGTCTCGCCTGAGCAGGGGAAGCGGGGGGGACCCTGCAGGACCGGAGGAGGTGGGGGCTGCCCTGGGGAGGGGTTGCCTGCCCCGGGAGCTGTGCAACGGGGCAGGAAGGGGAGGTCAGACAGGCTCACCGCTCCCAGTCCCTGTGCAAACACCCTCACCTGGACACCTGGCCCAGGAGCCCGGTCCCCAAAGCAGCCTGGGGATGACAGTGACGGGGCTCCACTCACAGCCCCCCAACATATCCACACACACTCGAATGATCAGCTTCCCTGACCTCACTCCACATGGTACTGCTGTGACGCCCGGTCACCTGGCTCCCTCTCCCCCCAGGCAGTGGTTATGACAGCGAGAACTGCGAGGGTCTCTTGGGGACAGAGGCAACCCCCAAGGAGCCTGGGCTGGCACTGCATGCTGGGGCCGGCGTGGCCGTGCTGGGGCCCTCGCCCTCCTCCGTGGTCAAGATGGAGGCCAACCAGAAGGCCAAGAAGAAGAAGGAGCGACAGGGCTTGCTAGGTACGCGGGCGGCAGGGGCGGCTGCGGCAGCATGGGGCCCAGGACCCCTGCAGCGGCCGCCACTCCCTCCCACAGGGGCCTGCCGCCTGTCCAGCCCGGAGAGCGAGGTCAAGATCAAAAGGCGGACGGTGAAGGCCAAGGGGGGCACCAAGCTGGAGCAGGCCCCGGGGCGCAGGCCCCCAGGAGCTCCAGGCAAGAAAAAAGCCAAGGGCAAGGCCAAAGGCGGCCTTCGGGCAGAGCCAGGGGCCACCCCGGGCAGGGACGCCCTCTTCAGCCCCGCCCGGGCCTTCGCCTGCCGGGAGGAGGGCAGCAGACTGGCCAGCGAGCGCCTCAAGAGAGCCACACGCAAGAGCACGGTGCCGCAGCCGGGACTGCGGGTGAGAGGCGGCCGCCCCTCGGCAGCGGGCACGTCAGGGTCGTTGGCCGCCCGGGGCCAGTGGGGGCCCAGGGTCCTGGGCCCGGTGCAGTGGGTGCCACCGAGACAGGCCTCCGGGGCCCTCGCTCCTCCCCGGTCACCCTGGGCGGCCGCAGGCGGGGAGGCTGGTGCCACCCTCAGCCCTGCCCCTTTCCCCCACCGACAGCGGAAGAACGGGGCCCTGTCCATCGCCCTGTCACCCCGCAACGCCAAGGCCATCCTGGGGAAGGGCAGGAAGGCGGGCAGGATGACAAGCAAGGCCGCCGGCAAGCAGGTAGCATCCCCACCCCACCCCACCCCTAGCGCCCCCCGCCCCCCCGGGAGCTGACCCTCTGGCCCCCCAGGGCAAGGGCCGGGCGGTGAGCCGGCTGCTGGAGAGCTTCGCTGTGGAGGACGACTTTGAGTTTGATGACAGCAGCAGCTTCTCGGAGGACGAGGAGGGGGAGGAGGCCGGCGGTCCCCTGAGCGCGGAGCAGAGCGCTGCCCTGGGTGAGCGGGGGGCGGGGCCGGGCGCCGGGGCGGGGCAGGGGCGGGGCAGGGGGCGGGGCGCCGGGGCAGGGGCGGGGCCGGTGCCTGGGGAGCTGCGGGGTGCGCTGGCGCTGACTGCCCTGTCCCCCAGCGCGCTCGTGCACCATCCACAAAGAGGACTTGCAGGACGGGCTGCCCGTGCTCATCCCCAAGGAGGACAGTCTGCTGTACGCGGGCAGCGTCAGGACCCTGCAGCCCCCCGACATGTGAGGCCAGGCTGTGGGCAGGGAGGGACGTGCGGTGGCGGGCTGTGGCTGTGGGCCACAGGCTGGTCTCACGCCCCCGGCCCCCGTGCCCCTCAGCTACAGCATCGTCATCCAGGGCGAGAGAGGCAACCGGCAGAGGGTCTACTCGCTGGAGCAGCTTCTGCAGGAGGCGGTGAGGGATGGTCCCAGGCCCTCAGCCCCGGGGAGGTGGGCCTGGCTGCACCCCGTTCCTCCCAGGTGCCCCCGCGCTGCCCGCTCATACTCCCCCCCTGGCTGTTCCCGCAGGTGCTCGACGTTCAGCCACAGTCCAGCCGGTACCTGCCGCCCGGTACGAGGGTCTGTGCCTACTGGAGCCAGAAGTCCCGTTGCCTGTACCCAGGGAACGTGGTCCGAGGTGAGCCACACCCAAGGCCCCCAGTGGCGCTGGTCAGCCCCTGCCCTCAGGGGAGGGGGCACAGCCCTGGACCTGGAGGTCATGAGCTGGTCACATGGGCACCGGCTCCCCTGGGGTGAATCGTGTCCCCCCGCTTCCCCCAGGCAGGGGATGTAGGGCCCCTGGGCTCTGACAAGTGGGGGGGGCGGGTGCAGGGCCTCAGCCAGAGGTGCATCTGCACACACGTGCGTGGGGAGGAGCCGGCCCCACATCCCGTGTGTGCCCTGGGGTGGGGGTGATGGATGGCCATAATATGGTGGCTCCAGCCACGCTGCAGGAGGCAGAGGGGACTGTGGCAGCTCCAAGGTCGAATGTGACCACGGAGCAGATCGTCCCAGTGTCATTGGTCAGGCGCCCCCCCCAGGAGCCCCTCCTGTCAGGCAGAGGGGCCTGAGTGCGGGCCGCAGGCTCAGGTGGGCCCCGTCCACAGGTGCCTCCAGTGACGAGGAGGAGGGCCTGGACTCCGTGGTGGTGGAGTTCGACGACGGGGACACCGGCCACATCGCTGTCTCCAACATCAGGCTGCTGCCCCCCGACTTCAAGATCCAGTGTGAGCGCGAGTGGGGCTGGGCTGGGCTGGGCCCCCTCCCCCTCCCGCTTCCGGCCCAGCAGCCCCAGGCTGGGTGCAGGCAGGCTCCCCGGGAGAAGGCGGAGAGAGGCGGTCACCCCGGCAGTGCAGCCCTGAGGCCACTCGTCCACTCTGCAGGCACAGAGCCCTCGCCAGCCCTACTGGTGTCCAGCAGCTGCCGGAGGACCAAGAAAGCTTCCTGCGAGGCACCCGCACCCAGTGAGCCCACCGCCCCCAGCCTGCCCCCCAAGGTGCACGACAGCCCCGAAGCCTCGAAGATCCCCGGGAAGAAATCCGTCAGCAAAGACAAAGCTGGTACTCGAGGGACCCTGAGAACCGGGTGGGGAGGCACCCTGGGGGCGAGGGGCCACGAGGGGCCCAGGTGGCATCTCTGACTCTACCTGGCCGCCCCCCCCAGGCAAAGCGGAGCTCCTCAGCTCAGGTGCCAAGCCCCCCTCGGGGGCCTCAGACTACTTCCTGGGCCGCCGGGGCAGCCCGCTGCTGAGCTGGTCGGCGGTGGCTCAGACGAAGCGGAAGGCGGTGGCGGCGACAGCAGGCGGCAAGGGGCCCGGCGTGCTGCAGAGCCTCTTCCAGCTCAACGGCAGCACCAAGAAGCTGCGGGCCCGCGAGGCGCTGTTCCCCGTGCACAGCGCCGCCGCACCCGTGTTCGGCAACGGCTTCCGCGCCGACTCCTTCAGCAGCCTGGCCAGCTCGTACACGCCCTTCGTCGGCGGGGCCGGCCCGGGCCTGCCGGGGGGCGCCCACAAGCTGCTGCGGGCCAAGAAGGCCGAGCGAGCGGAGGCGGAGAAGGGCGGGCGGCGGCGGGCAGGCGGCGAGTTCCTGGTCAAGCTGGACCACGAGGGCGTGACCTCCCCGAAGAACAAGAACTGCAAGGCGCTGCTCGCGGGCGACAAGGACCTGGGGCCCAAGCTGGGGCGCCCCCTGCCCAGCCCCAGCTACGCGCACCCGGCCCTCATGGGCAAAGACAGGAAGGGGCGGGCGCCTGTCCACCCACTGCCCATGGGGCTGGCGCTGCGTAAGTTCGCGGGCCAGGCTGAGTACCCGCTGCCCTGTGACAGCGACTGCCACAGCTCCTACTCGGACGAGGAGGAGGTCGGGCCCGGGCTGGCCCCCGGCGTGCCCTCCCGCTTCCTGGCCCGCCTGTCCGTGTCCTCCTCGTCCTCCGGCTCGTCCACCTCCTCCTCCTCGGGCTCCCTGTCCACGTCCAGTCTCTGCTCCTCCGACGACGACGGCTCGACCTACAGCTCGGACGACGAGGACCGGGCCCTGCTGCTGCAGACCTGCCTCAGCCACCCTGTGCCCGCCCTGCTGGCCCAGCCTGAGGCCCTGCGCTCCAAGGGAGGCGGCCCCCACGCGCACGCCCAGCGCTGCTTCCTGTCCAGGGCCGCCGTGGCCGGCGGGGCCGCGGGCACGGGCCCCAGCGGCAGCAAGTCCAAGCTCAAGCGCAAGGAGGCCCTGAGCTTCACCAAAGCCAAAGAGGTTTCGCGGAGGCAGCGGCTGCCGTCCGTGGAGAACCGGCCAAAGATCTCCGCCTTCCTGCCCGCCCGGCAGCTCTGGAAGTGGTCAGGGAGCCCCACGCAGGTGAGTGGGCGGCGGGCGGCCGAGCGGGGAGCCCCAGCCCCGGGAGGCTGGCGCGTGCCCCCGCCTCCTCTCCCTGCCTCCCTCTTGGCATCGTTCCGTTCAGTTTGGGATTATTCCGTTCAAAACGCCCACCATGACCCCACGAGGCGGGGCCCCTGCCGCCACCCCCGTCGGGGTCCTCGCCTGTGCGGTGTGGTCACGGCCGTGACCGCGCCACAGCACGTGTCGCCCCCGCGTCTGGCTTCGCGGTGCCACTCGGGAGGGTTGCCCCGAGTGTCTTTCCACGTGGCCGTCACGTGGACGCAGACACGTCTCTGCTGACGCCCTGCGGTGGACACGTGGCGGTTCACGCTTTTCCCTTGTGCGCTGCAGTGGACGTCTCACGGGTGTCGGGCCTCCCTGCCCTCAAAGCCAACACTCCTTTAGAGCCACGTACGATGATGTCATGGCCGCTGCGCAGGGCCCACCCACCCCGGGCCTGCCCTGTCTTACCGGCAAGGTGCCCACGCCCACGCACTCGCACACAAGACCGTCCTCCGCCATTCCCCCTCCGGCACCGCCCCCGCCGCCGGGCCGGAGGCCCCCGCGCCCCCTCACCGCGCCTCTGCCCGGCCTGTCCGCCCTGCAGAGACGCGGCATGAAGGGGAAGGCCAGGAAGCTGTTCTACAAGGCCATCGTCCGCGGCAAGGAGACGCTGCGCGTGGGCGACTGCGCCGTCTTCCTGTCGGCCGGCCGCCCCAATCTGCCCTACATCGGCCGCATCGAGAACCTGTGGGAGTCCTGGGGCAGCAACATGGTGGTGAAGGTCAAGTGGTTCTACCACCCCGAGGAGACCAAGCTGGGGAAGCGGCAGAGCGATGGGAAGGTGGGGGCCCGGGGCGCTGGGGGACCTAGGGGTGGGGGCTGGGGGCGTAGGACTGCGGCGGCAGCTGAAGCAAGGAGAGCACCGCTCTGTGAAAGCCCCCCTCCCCCATGCTGCACGACCTCCCAGCCCAAGGGTGCCACAGGCCCAGGAAGCCGCACGGAGGGCTCCAGCCCCGGCGCGGGGTCCCCTGGGCTTCTCCCCAGCTGCGTCTCCATGGCTCCCCGTGAAATGGGTCATGGTTTTGCCTTATGGGGGGCCCTGACCGCGCAGCCCCTCGCTGTCCCACAGCCCCCCCGACAAGAATCCGTGGTCGCAGTGCGTTTCCCCAGCTGGGCGGCGCAGGCCCCGACGTGCGGGGTGCGGGGCCCGGGGCCCATCGGAGGGGCGGCCGCGGGTGGGGGGCGGGGCGCGCTGGCCGAGGCCGGCCCCCGACGCCCAGCGCCCCGCCCCCGCCCCGCAGAACGCGCTGTACCAGTCCTGCCACGAGGACGAGAACGACGTGCAGACCATCTCCCACAAGTGCCAGGTCGTGGGGCGCGAGCAGTACGAGCAGATGACGCGGAGCCGCAAGTGCCAGGACCGGCGGGACCTCTACTACCTGGCGGGCACCTACGACCCCGCCACGGGGCGCCTGGTGACGGCCGACGGCGTGCCCATCCTGTGCTGAGCCCGCGCCCGCCCGGCGGTGCCGGGGCGCAGGGCGCTCGGAGCCGGGGAGGTGCGGGCCGGGCGGCGCCGGCCCCTCCCCGCCGAGCGGCAGGAGGGGCGCGCGAGCGACCGCGCAGCCCTCGGGCGAGGTCCAGGCGGTCCTGTCCCTGTCCCTGGAGAGCGAGGTCCTGGGCGTCGGGAGCCCGTCCGCCCGCCCAGGGACCTGCCCGCTCTGTTTTCCCTGCACGCACCGGCAGTTCACGAGAGATTAGAATCCAAGCCATATTTTCCCTAGTACCTCCGACTGTCTCCCACCAGGGAAAGCAGAAATCAGGTGTGTTGTCTATTTATTTCTCTGTGTAAATATTGTATTTCTGCGGGGAAGTTTTATGAAAAAAAGTGGAAAAGGATTTCTTTTCCCCACATGCGTGACGAGGGTGTGTGTGTGCGTACGCGTGTGTGCACGCGTGTGTGCGTGTGTGTGTGCGTGTGTGTGTGTGTAGGGATTTTGTTCTGGGGAGTTTTCTTTGAAAATGCACTGTTCTCTCAGCCTAGCTGAGTTCCGACGGGGGGCGTCTGTGATGTGGGGGTGGCGGGGGGCCAGGGGCCACAGCAAGGGCGGGCCAGGACTCTGGGTTACTCCCGCTGCTCTCTTGGGGGACTGTGTAAGATGGAAGTCACACTTGAGTTTATTTCCTTTGAATCCATCTCCTGGGAAACAAAAGCATTGAGAGGAGGATTGGACGATGAGGGTCTCTCGGGGAGAGGGACCTGCAGAGGCTGAAATGAAAACCAGGTCCCTGGCCCGGGAGCGTGACAGCAGCCATATGTATCTTACCTCTGTTTAAAACAAAACGAAAATGAACAAATATTTTAAAGTATTGATACGAAAAAGTGATGTTTTGATTTTATTTCTCAAATATTCCAAGTTGTTTCTGACTTCCCTCTGTCTGGCCTCCGCTCAGAGCAGGGAAAGGACCAGCCCCACCAACACGTGTTGGGGCTTCTGGGCCTTTTCTGCGGCCACTTGGCAGGGCTGATGGCCTGGCGGCTGGTGCTTGGGGTAAGAACAGAGGTCCCTCCTGCCCGCAGCCGGGCCCTGGGTGCAGGAGCACCCGTAGGGACTGTTCGCCCTTCTGCCCAGCATCCGGGGCACCAGGAAACCCAGAGAACTCATCACCTCTTCACTTCTCCTGAGGCCAAGGGACAGAGAGGGCAAGCTAGACCTGTGACCCAACGGCCTTGTCCCCAACAGGCACTAAGGGCCAGGCGCTCCCGTGTCCCACCCCATGGAGAGTCCCTGGCTCTCCAGGAGCCTAGGAAAACCCCCTCATTTGCCACTGCTCCTTAGGATAAGCTCTCGTGTGACCCACAGTCACAGTCCAAGCGATGTCGGCAGGTGCCCGGCACCCCAACCCCAGCCCCTCTCGGCCCCCCTTTCTTTCCAAGCAGGAAGCCATCGCAGCCCTGCCTGGGGGGCACCGTTCCTCTCCTGGTGGCAGCAAGGGACGTGCAGGGACTCGGAGGGGGTCCCCTGCACCCCAGCTTACCTCTCCCGCCCGACTCTCCCTTTGTCTTGGCACGAGTGCAATATTTCATTCCTGGCGGTCGTCTGGGGAGACAGCAGCCGAGGTCCGGCCCGCGGCTGGGGAAGCAGAGGAAGATGCTGATGGAGGAGGCCAGGCCAGCAGCCAAGTGGGGACAGTGGGGACAGCCCGGTCTCGGAAATTGGAGTCTAAGGCTATTTGCGACCCCAAGTACCAGGCCGTGAGCGCAAAGGAACAAGCACCCTCTCCTCGGCTCTCTTCCTGATTCCTTTCCCTCTTCTGCCGGATTTTCCGTCCTTTGCTCTCCCTTTTCCTCCGTGTGCGTGGGATGCCCCCCCACCTGGCTCCACCTGGCAGAAGCAGGGCTATTGTAAATGTGTAAACTAAGAGGAGGGTTGGGGTTTTTTTCAATGTAAACACTAAAAACACACAAAAAACACAAAGGTTTTATGAACAGCAAACTCTATGTAAAGGCATTTTAGTATTAAATTTTTTATTGATAACTTGCTTAAGAATAAATATATGAACTATTGTACAGGTGTTCGGTGGTCCGGAACCCTAACTGCCTCGGTGGCTGTGTGCGTGTCGCCCAGGAACTCCCAGAGGCCCCAGGGGCTGGGCATCCCTGCAGATGCCTGGGACTGGGGCATCCGGGCCAGGCCTGCCCCACCCCACACTGGCCAGGGCGGAGCCCCTCAGGGACATGTGACCAGGACGGGTTTGGAGTGGACTTGGCCTTTGAGACACCCCTTCCCCAGGATGAGGGTCCCTTTCCTTATAGATCTCGCTTGTGTGGGACAGATGTCCAGCCTGAACCAGTCTCTGTGGCTGGGGCAGGTACCCCTGCAGGAGAAGAGGGAAGGGTCGACCCCACAAGGCACAGGCACAGAGGAAGGCTGGTCCCCAAAGCGCTGTGGCCCTGGGGACCAGTCTACAGGCCAGACAGCAGATGCCCTCAGCAAGGAAGCAGGAGTTAGTTTATTCAACTTACACTTTCTCCACCGACGTCTGCACAGGGGTAAAAAGTAAACAACACTCCTGATCGTTAAATGGGGGACTGGCTCCCCAAGGTTGGGGGTTTCAGGAAAGGGGGTACATCTGGAGAGCTGGGGTGCCGCCACAGTCAGGGAGAGCCACACCCATCGAGGCTGCAGGCTGGGGACTTTCCGGAAGTCTGCCTCTTAGCTGGAGGACCAGCCGTTTCACACCACCGCCAGGGCACTTGAGGACCCCTGGGAGGGGACCCCAGGTCATGGAAGGTATGAAGGGGCAAGGTCAGCATGGAAAGTGGGGCTACGACCCAGACACAAACCCCCGTCAGGTGCGTGAGGAGCTGGGGGCCATCGGCACATGCGTGCACATTACCCCCCCCACACGCACACACGCACACACACACACGCACACACCGCCCGCCCACAGGCTCTGGGGCCGCTCCTCGGCGGCCTGGGTGCCTCCTTCCACTCTCTCATTTCCTCTGCTGGACGGGCTGGGTCAGAGAGAGCAGAGGGGGCAAGACCCCTCCCTACGATGCAGGACGAGGCCCGAGGCCACGTTGCCCGGCCAGGAGCGGGGCCGGGGCCCGGGAGGGAGAGGCCCCAGCAGCGCCTCGCTCTGCCGTTTGCCGCCCACACGCGAGGGCGGTGGGAACGGGGCTCCCACCCGGGATGCCGGGGGCTGTGCGGGGTGGGGGCCGCACCTGCGCCGGCCGGGCCCTGACTGGGTAGCCTGAGCGCCTGGATCTAGCTGTGACTGCCAGCAGCCACGTTTTGCCCTTGGACGCCGCGAGCCCATGAGGCAGCAGCACCCGCCTTGCAGGTGAGTCGAGGGTTTCTGATGGCCCAGGTCCAAGGAAGTGGGAGACGGTGACCAGGGGAGGCCTTGGTGGCCGGGTGAGCGCCAAGAGGACCTAACAGGTCGGCAGCTCTGAGCGAGGGAGCGCCTGCCGACTCAGGTGTCTGGCTTGGGGACCCTCAGTAGACAGAGGAGTGGGGACTGAGGCCAGAGACCCCTGCGGGCTCAGGAGACCCAACGTCAGTTACGGGCTGGGGCGGAACCCAGGTGGAACGAGGCCGAAGCAGGGAGAGGCTGGGCCACTGCCAGGGCCCCAGCGGGGACCCGCCAGCCTCCTCCCAACCGGCTGTGGAGCAGGGCACACAGGGAAGCCCTGAGGCAAGAGGGTGGCATGCGGCCAGGGCAGGCTGGGTGACGGTGCAGAGGCCTGGCACTGACACCCACTCAGGAGCCGGGAGGGAGCCTTCTCTGCTGGCAGATCGTGGGGTCGAATCCTCTACTCAGCCCCTGACACCAGCGCCCTGAGAGAGGCAGAGGGGGATGGCTCTCCAGCCCGGAGAACCTCCCGGGGGCCCCAGCACTGGGCTCCCTGCCGCAGACAAACTAACAGGGACGGCCAAGGCAGCGAAGTACCAACCCCCTCCCCCCAGAATAGTCCCGGAGGGCTTCCAGGAGGAGGCGACACCTGGGTCCTGGAGGAGGGCAGGGCAGGCAGAGGGCAGGTGGAGAGCACCTGGCAGCCAGAGGTCCAGGGGGCCTGAGGCTGGGCCAGAGTGTGGCGGAGGCCAGGTCACAAGGAGCCCACAGTGCAGGGTGGGGTCTGCAGTGTCTGCGGGACTATGGGACACACCTGAGGCCTCCAGGCAGAGGGTCCCCAGTCAGATGAGCCTGCTTTCTCTGTGACTCCGGGGCCAGGGGGCACCCGGGGGAGGAGCTTGCACCCAGAGCAGGGCTCTAAGGGCCTCTGGTGAGGCGCAGGGGCAGAGGCCTGGGCTGGAGGGCGATGGGGGAGCGCAGGGGTGCCACCAGTAAGCCCGGGCATGTAGGCAGGTGGGGCTGAGCTGGAAGTGACTGCAGGGCCATGGCAAGCGGGGACTGTGGCAGAATTAGGGGAGTCCCCAAGGGTCGGTTCCCAGGAGCCCCACCCCCTCCTCCCTTCCCCATCCTCCCAATGCTTGGCCCCCTGCCCCCGGGACAGGGCCAGGGGAAGGCACCGGGTGGGCCCGTGAGGCTGCAGGGCCTGGCGGGCAGACATGCAGGACACACTTGGATCAAGACGAATGAGCCATTATGTGAAACGCTGAAGCAAGATAAATGATGGTACCGGGTGAGTGGGATCGATGAAAGTGATGTTTCATCGGGTGGGAATGACAACCTGGCTGATCGCAATTCGTTTTTAATACCACAAGCCAATTTGGGACAAGGGGCTTTAATTGTTCGGGCCCCTGCCCGGGCAAGATGGCCAGGTGGGGCGGGGAGCAGACTCGGACCCAGGCTGGAGACGGGGAGAGGTAGGTTGTGCGGTCTGGCCAGCCAGGGGCCATCTGAACACTCAGCCAGCCAAAAGCCAATGCCCAGTCTGGACCCTGGTGGCCTCCTGGGTCTGTGCAGTGGCGAGAGGCTGCTCTGGGTGGGGACGGACCCGCCTCTAGGGTACCCAGGTGCCGACCAAGGAAGTGGACACAACACCGAGGAGTGACCCTGAAAAGCCCCCTGGGCTCCCACCAGGAACCTGGGGGTCTCAACCTCCACATTCCACTGCCCCTGCCCCCTGCTGCCACCTTGCACCATTCCCCAGGGGGCCTGGTGACAAGCCAGCCCCAATCCAGAGCCGTTTCTCCTCTAAAATTCAGGCCTTCTACGCCCTTTCCAGGCACCGGCCTCAGGCCACCTGCTCAGACCCAGAGCTCCGTGCCTGAGCTCCAGACACTGAAAGGCCGAGTCCCCCCTCAGTGTCCAGCCAGGGACAGAGCGCCATCGGCAGAGGCAGTAAGAGGCCTGAGGGGCTCAGGCTTCCAGAGAGGAGGACGGGGGAGGCAGGCAGGAAAGCACGGCGGGCAGAGTTCGGCCTGGCTCTTCCCGCTGCGCCTGGGGTCCCAGAACCCTCATCTATGAACCGGGGTCGCTGACTAGTACCAGTGAGGCTGAGGTGAGGTCTGTGGGAAGTGGCACAGGCCTTTCCAGACCCCCATGCCGGGGGCCTTCCGTGGGCCCACACCGCTCCCGGGGGCAGGCCGGGCAGCTCACACTCCCAGCGTGCTGCCTCCTCGGCGCCCTGCTGGCCCGCAGTGACAGGGCTGGGCGTGTGGGGACATGCACAGGGGTCCAGGCTGGATGCAGTGGAGCCAGATTCCACCCAGCAACCAGCTCAGCTGCCTGACGTCCTCCACCCCCACCCGCCATTCCTCAGCGCCCCTCCACCAGGGGTTCCTGTGGGCTTTCCTAGGGGTACACACGGGGGGGCCGTATGCCATTCTCTGATTATGTTCAAGGCACTTTCTAGGTGTCTGGTATGCATCCATCTGACACCCCCACGTGACAGAGGATGCCTGGCAGGGTCCCCAAAGCCATGAGACATGCCTACCCCCTTCACACTAGCCAGGGACCCCAAGGCCCAGACCTGAGGATGGCAGAAACACGAGGGCAGCTGGGGCAAGCACCCTGAGGGCCGGGGGAAAACAAGGTAGTGTGGGGCTTCTGGGTGGGGTGAGCAGAGGTGCAAACCAGACAGGAGGGGCAGGCCCTCTCGCTCTTCAGACCTCTGACTCGGCGTTCTGCGGTCCTGACACCCCTCTCCCCACGCCCCAGGAGGCCTGAGAGGCCCCGGTTCACGCAGGAAGAGGCTAGGCCAGCCCCCAAACTAAGCCTCTGTCCTTGGTGCCCTGTTGA
Source organism: Eidolon dupreanum (assembly GCA_028627145.1). Lineage (NCBI taxonomy): Eukaryota > Metazoa > Chordata > Mammalia > Chiroptera > Pteropodidae > Eidolon > Eidolon dupreanum. The sequence continues at coordinate 106,814,828 of CM053506.1, forward strand.
GGGTGTCATGTCTGCAGCTGGAGCTCTCCAGGCATTTGCATCAGTTCTGAAGTTCAGACACGTGGTGCAGCTTCTGTGCAGCCCACTTCTGTGAGGCCCATCGGCTGAGAAGAACACCCTCCCCAAGCAGGAAGCAGCAGCAGTTAGAAGCGGCCATCTGCAAGGGCGCACAAAGACCTGTCCCGTTCCTGCTGTGCAGGTGGGCTGACAGGGAGTGAGCCCTCACGGCCCAGACAAGGACTTTGTGTCCTTAGAGTCTGCATTCCCCTGACAACGTCTTCAGCCCGCCTTCTCTTGCTCAGATTGAGTTTTCAGGTGCTCTCCATCACAGGCCGCCCCAACTTCGGAGTCAGTGGGGCCCACTCGCATGAGTGTTTCCTGTCTGATTTTGCAGGCTCCTGAGGCAGACCGCATCCATCTGCAGAAAGAAAAGGTGAGGGAACAACCCGGGACCCCAGGCTCGCCAGGCCAACACCTGTTGTTCAAAAAAAACCTTCACCAGTCCTGTCTCCATCAATGCACAGGGACAGTGGGTCCTGGATGACACCCAGGGCTGGCGGAGAAGCTGCCAACGCCTCCAGCCTGTTCCAAACATCCTGGAACCAGCTGTCCTGCCCATCAGAAATGGGCACGGCCCATGTCTTTTATCAGCCCCTGCAGATGTGGCCTGTTCCTGGTAGGAACACGTGTTTCTGTCTGTCCACCCTTCCATCTGTCTGCCATTTCAACAAGTATATACTGAAAACCTACTGTGTGCTGGGCCCTCTGCCCGGCACCAGGACGCAGTCCCGAGGGGATTACATGATGTCCCTGTCCTTCAGGAGCTGAGAGCCCAGCAGAGAAGCCGGGCACAGAGGCCGTAGCATCCAGCGAACCCAGAGCTCCAATGGAGCAGCTGTGCCGGAAGGCGCCAGGCTGGGCTCCTCGTCACCACAGAGCAACAGCAGGCCAAGAAATTCTGGTCCAGGAACCCAAGGACAGGAGCACTGCTGTTCTCCCAAGAAACTCGGGTCCTGGAAAAAACACTTCTGAGGGCATCCGCAGCTGCTTCCTTTCACTGGTTGAATCCAAAGAAGGCAGCACTCAGAGGAAGGCAGGACAAGTGGTTTGCTGGGTGGGCACCATCTTCCAAGGCATCGCCTCAGAAAACAGTGACACAGAGAACACCCTCCGGGCCTGGGTCCACCGCCCTGGGCAGCATGGGGATTGGGACTGGAGCTCCACTGAGAAAATGTGCTCCAGCTGGCAGTGCGGGTGACTAAACCCGAGGCCTCCATAGCCCCTGTCCCCTAAGGTTTCCAGCAGTCAGGATCCTCCAGGCCCCTCAGGTCTAGAGGCCCCCTCACAGTCTGGCTTGCTGCGAGGGGAAAGTTAAAACCACCCTTCTGTTTGGGAGCCTTTGAACAGTTTAAGATCTTGCCCCTTGTCAGGAAGTCTGTTTTCACTTATGAGAAACAGACTCGGGGCGGCGGGGGGCAGAGCGAGTGTCGGGAGACTCCGCACTGACAGGGTAATTATATTTTTCACCACCGGGCCCTTCAGCCACCCCGTCTGATGCTGGACAAGCTTCCTAGGCCTGGAGCTCCCCGCGGCCCCGCGATGGCTCCCCTCTTGGGGTGCCCGCTTGATGAGGCTGGCATCGGGTTTGAGGGACCCTACAGGAAAAGGATGCAAGCTCGTTGCCAAGGACAAGCCGGCTCAGAGGCAGCCTCTGCTCAGGCTGCAGGAGAATTCTGCGGGTCGACAGGGAAACCACGCCGCCCCAGACCCACGGGGCTTTTGTGGCCACTAGTGCCTGCGGAAAACCAAAGCCCTCGAAGGCTGCTCCAGGCCACTTTCCCGGGCGCTCAGAAGCCAGTGCGGGAGCCGGAAGAATCGCCTCCCGGGCCCGCATCCAGAAGACCCGCCCCGCACACGAGGCCAAGTGAGCTGCCATGCCGCCCTACGGTCACATGACCCTGGCTGAGCCAATCAGGGAACCTCTGCCTTCTCCGCCACAGTGATTGGCTTTGGGGAAGGCACGTGACCCAAGCTGAGCCAATCAGGGTCTACCCCTGGGTTCTCAGGTCATCTTGAAATGAGCGCAACCCCACCTAGGTAGCCAGGTGAGAGTTGCAAGCCCACGGCAGTGGCTGTCTCCCTAAGTAGCACCGGGGAAGCCTGTCTCTCCTGGCTTGGTACTGAGCTCCCGCCGAACTGAACCCCTGACTTCTATGTTTTCACCAGGTAGAATACAGGACACCCCGTTTAATTTGAGTTTCAAATAAACAGTGAATAACTTCATCTGAAATTTGAATTTAACTCAACATCCTATATTTACTTGCTACTGTAGGACAATAAGTTGACCTTGAAACCAAATTGTCCAACATAAACTGGACAACAAAACCTGTCCGTAAGCAGGTGCACCCAGCAGCTGTCCATCGATGGGCAGAAAGGATGCACCCAGAAGGGGCCCGGCAGGCCCTGGAGGCAGAGGAGGCTGCTGGAGCCCACTGCTGCCACAAAGCCATGGCCTCCATGAAGCTCCCTGAGCTAAGCAAGGACGAAGCAGCCAGGGTTCACAGACGGCCTTTGCAGAGCTACCCCAGCCCCAAGCGTAGCATGGCACGCTTGCAGCCCTGCCTTTCAGGACAGTCCTCCCAGGTGCATGACGTTGAGCAGAAGTCTGGGTGCCCCAGGCTAGGGTCTACACAGAATCCTGGGCAGTGCCTGGCCATCTGGCCAGGCACAAGAGACTTGGAAGGAGCAAATGACAGATGAGTCAGGAAGGTGGTTCGAAGAGGAGAAGCAGACAGACACCGTGGACTGTGCCCAGAGGCCGAGCATCTGCTTGCCCATGTGAGTGTCATCAGAGGTCACTGCAGAAGAGCTCTTAATAGACAGGCGGGTACGTGACCCACCCCAGAGCTGCCCATCATGTCCCCTCCTCCTAGCCAGCCTTGGGCTTCCTCCATGGCTCATGCAAAGATCCCAATGGTCAGGCAGGAAGGATATGCTTGAGGACCCCACCGTGGACCTTCTCTCCCCAGCTGACCTGGATCCCCACTGACGAATACCCAGTTGTCAACAACCACAGACCTCAAATCGCAGCTGTGGTTCCGTGCCTCGAGGGAGCCAGGCAGCCGTGCTACAGCTGTTTGATTCCTTCAGTCCTGTCCATCATGGCACGGGCAATAGCTTGTCCTTACCAGAAACAGACGCCACTCTAGATTTGATGTGTCATGGGCCTAGTGAACCCTTGACTTGTTCAAGGAACCCCACCAGCCCCTGCAACCAAGGAACTCATTTCTGAGCGTGAGTACAGCCAAGAGCGTGACAGTCCATACTCCAGCTCCCCCAGGCCCTGGGGTCCTGCATGTACTCTGGTGGCCAGTGGGGCAGATGGAGGCCTGACGAGGGGGCAAGGCGATGGAGTTTCTGTGGACCCAGCCCCCAAAGCCACTGCACAAGTATTCCAATGCCAACACATCCAGCAAAAAGCTGGAGGAGCCTACATCATGCTCCCCAGCAGCTGGCTTGCCCACCGGCCCCATGCCGAGGCTGTGGGGAGCCATGGAGCAGGCAGGGAGGGGTGCGGGGCACAGTGCCGAATGAGCGTGTGTGTACACCCCATTCTGCACGTGTGTGTGTGACGGCACTTATATGTGTATAGCGATGGTCTGGAAACAGACGTCCCAGGTTGGCCCCAGGGAAAATGGGAGAGGGTTTATGGCTAGTCCTGTGTGTGGCAGTGACAGCGTTGGTCAGTGAGAGGCCAGGAGACAAGGAGCATCTCAAGGAAGGGAATGATGGGGGCCTCGTGATCTTGAGCACCCCCACCAGATGGGGGGAAGTTCTGGAAAGTTCTTAGCGGGGCCTGCTCTTCTTGGCCTGTCTCCCAGCTGTGGCCCTTGGACAGGCCACTTGCCTCCCTAAGACCTGCTTTCCTAGGCTGCGAAAATGAGATGGAGTGTGACACCAGTGGGGTGGCTCGTCGGTGGAGACTCCAGCGTGCTCTGTGCACCTCGTGGCCTCCAGCTGCTGGGTGCTGAGTAATGACAGAATCTTCAGGGAGGGACGGAGCCCCAGTCTGCTGGTCATTTCCTGCCTTCAGTATCATCTCCTTTCCAGTTACTGGGAGGGGCAGAGACTGTGTTGCCCCGATATGTTCCCCTTCTTCCTCAGTAACAGAACCCCCACCCATTACTGGGCCCCTAGCTCTCCAGAGTCTAGAGCGCATCTCCCAGCTTCCCTTGCAGCTAGATGCAACCCTGGGACAGAGTTCTGGCCAATGAGGCTAAACAGCAATGCCATGTGCAATGGGAAGTGTCCTTCAAGGAGCCGTGCTTTTCTTTGATCTTTCTACCTTCCTGCTGGCTGAAATGTACCTGTGATAGCTGGAGCCTCAGCAACCATCTTGGATCATGAGGCGGAAGCCACATATGAGGATAGTGGAGCAAACAAGACAGAGAGCGCCTGGGTTCCCGAAGACTGTGGAGCCTACAAAGCTGCCTGGAGGCTTAATGCAAAAGAGAAAGAGATGTCTACCTTGTTTAAGTCGCTGTTATTCTGGACTTCCTGCGGAGATAACATCTGACCTTGTGCAGCCCCAACCTCTTATGGTTCTCCTTTTGCTGCTACTTGCCTGTCCATACTGAGGACTTCCTTTCCACCTGTCTCCACTCCCTCCCAGACCCCCACCCCCATTCTTCGGGGACACCGAGTCCGGGGGCATCGTGATCTCTGAGGCTGGTTCACGCTCCGTCCTGATGTCGCTGCCAGGTCAGGCCCTCTCACAGCACGGAGAGCTCGTCACAGCCTGTAATTATGTATTTATTGTGGATTTCCTTGATTGCCTGCTTCCCAGAACTGTCATTAACATGAAGGCAGAGCTCCTGCCTGTGTGTGGTCACCACTGTGTCCCTGCACCCAGCTTGGAGCCTGGGCACAAGTGTGCACCCAGCAAACCCCTGCTACGTGGATGCTGACCCCGCTGACCCCGCCGCCCTCTCCCCCCCGCCCTTCCTTAGCTCCCACGGCCCTGCCCTCCCCGCCCTCCTCCCCCGTCCACCCCCCAGTGCTCGGCGCCCCAGCTCTCTCTGCTGTCTCGACCTTGCCCTGGAGCTCCAGGCCCCAGGCCCTTGCAGCTCTCGCACCCGCCACGTTCCATCTCCTGACTTCTGGTCTCAGGCGTGAGGACTGCGGCTGGATTCCAGAAGCAGTTCCAGCGCCTGCCGGCGGTGTGGTGCCGCTTCTCAGATGCTCCCTCCTTCTGTCCCACAAACAGTGAAGCCCCCCCGCCACGTAGGCACTCCATCCACAGGGGCACTGGGACGATCTAGAGGTGGGGTACATCCCAACCCCAAATGGCTAACCGTAAAGGGCAGACAACCACAAGTGTGGAGCCGCCAGAACCCACCCATGCTACTGGTGACAGTGGCGGTCAGGACTGGCACTTGGGGAACTGATGGTACCTACTAAAACTGAAGCTTTGCTTCACCAGGACCCACACTACCAGGCACAAACCCAGAAGACATGCACTAGAAGGTTCCTGGCAGTACTGCTGGTAAACTTTGGAGTTAGCCCCCATGTCCCTTGACAGGAGATAAACTGTGGTGCCCCCATACGACAGAACGCAGTATGGCGGAACTACAGAAGGGACAAGGACATGCAGGGCACCGGGAGTCCCATCGCTTCTGTTGAGCGAAAGAGGCCGGGCTTAAGGACAGTCAGTGTAGCCCGTTAATATGAATATAAAGATCAGGCAAAACTAGTCTCCAGGGATGCACACGGGCACTCTTCTGGGGTTTGGGATCAGAGTGGGCACGAGGGAGCCTCTGGGGGCTGGAAGGTATCCGGGTGGAGGTGGTGGGCACGTGGGCGCATGGTGGAGAAATCCACCCACCTGTAAGCTTGAGATCGGTGCACTCACCTCATTTTTAGGTGAATTTACAAACTGGGGGTGCAGAGTGAGGGTCTGTAGGGTGGCTGGTCGCTGTAACCCCCAGACCAGCCCTATTCCTCCTCGTCCACTCCCTTTCCTGTTCAGGCTGCGCTGGCCTTCCTGCCCTGACACTCCGGGCTCTGTGGTGTCTCCTTGTGGCCCCAGCAGCCATGTGCTCCTTGTTCCTTCTGGTCCAGTCTCTTCAGCCTTGACAGGCGCCACCGCACTGGCCTCCCTGGCCTTGAGTCGGGCTGTTCCGACAGTGACAGCTCCAAGGACACCTACGTGTCTGACCCCTCACGCCAGCTGCTGCTCCTCACTGCTGCCCAGCCGCCCGCCCTGCCTCTCTTCCCCATGAGATACAGGATCGGGGATGGCTTAGGCTCAAAGAGGCCAGGCCTAGAATTGGCATTTCCTATTCTAGGCCATCAAATCCCAACTTCTGATGCCGGTTGAGTCAGGGCTGGCAAACAGGGTCATCTACGTGCCAGCTGTGGCTGATAAGAAGGCTGCCTGGGGAATGTGCTGGAAGGACTCAGAGGCTACCGCTGGGCTCTGTAGGAAAGAATGGCCGATGGATTAGTGACATCTGCCACATGTGATGGAGGATAGGAAACAATACTGTCCCCGAGAGCCACCTTCACTCTCCACACCCTCCCTGCCCCCGACACAGGCTCCTAGAATCCCACCAAACCCACCACCACCTCCCCGACTATGGCGAATGCTAATAATGACAGCTCCTGTGTATTTCCTGAGCCCGTAATTATCAAGTACAAAACCACGCTAAGCACATCACACACATTCTCTTTCTACCTGCCCAATCATCCTATTACTCCCACCATGTGACACGTGGGGACTCAAGGGGGGGCGGTGCCTGCCCAGGCCCCTGACTCCAGAGGTAGAGGGGGAGCGTGCACACAGCCGGAGTTTCCGATGCCACATCCTTGGACTCCGCAGTTTCACCTGCCTTGCCTTTCTTCCTTTTCCACTGCTCCAACTCTTACCTACCCTTCAGAGCCACCTCAAGTGCCACCTCCTTCCCTCATCCCCATCCTACCAGGAGTCCTCTCTCTCTTGAACTCTCAAAGGTCCTAGGCTGGGGCTGTCTCACCCTGAAATTCTGCATGCCGCTGGTGTCGAACCATGAACTTCACACCTGAAACACATCCTGTCCTCCTGGGGGCTTCTTCAGGTGCGCCCTGGCCGAGTAGAGAAAGGCTCCCCTGAAAAGGTTTGTTGAGTGAATACATATTCCCTGCCTCAAACAGAAGCCCTGTCTCTGGCCTCGCCAGGCAAAATGCATGGTCCATTCACCCTCCAGTGTGTGCTGAGCGCCTGGTAGCAGGCACCGTGATAGACAACGGTGAACAAAATCAGTCCTTGCCCTGGGAACTCAGTTCCACCTGTGCCCTGTTACAACTGTTTAATAAAAACAGAGCATCCAGAAGGGCCTCCTGGAGTAGGAGGCACTGAACTCTGTGGCCCACAGGTGCTGACGGTCAGACTGCTGATCCACTGCTCTGCCTCCTGTTTGTATCACCACCTGCAGGATGTCTTCCCGCTCCTGGAGAGGCTCTGGATGGTTCTGCAAGAAGGAGGGGCTCAGCCGAGCCCTGTGCCACCCATTTCAAGGCTACCTCTGCATAGGATGTACATGGGTTTTGCTTATGTGGGTAGATCACTGCCTACAAAGAAAACAGCAACGTCTCTAGGATGCTTTTATTCACACTTCAGAACAGATGCTGGACACCTTAGCATGGTACTTCCCCAACTGCCCTGCCCCAAAGTCTGAAGCTGACCTGAAGACACAGTATCAATGGGGACTCCTTTGCCCCAGTTGGGGCTAGATTCAGCCAATGAGGAACCTGCAGACAGACGAAAAGAAAAGAAAAGAAAAGAAAAGAAAAGAAAAGAAAAGAAAAGAAAAGAAAAGAAAAGAAAAGAAAAGAAAAGAGAAAAAGAAAGGAAAAGAAAAGAAAAAAAAGAGCTTGCAAGAGGAAAGCGAGGTCAGTATATCAATCACCAGACTCCTCCCTCCCAGGTTGCTGTGTCCCTCTCCCCAAGGTCACAGCTCTGGCGGGTTGGGTCTCTCCTAGGGGCTACAGCTGCCCTTCAGGTCGGGGGTGATAATAGCTCCCCTTTGTTGCTGGCCCTGGGCACTATACCATTTCTATTTTAATTCATTCATTTTCCATTTATTCAACTCTCCTCAAATACCCTGTCTGAGGGTGCCATAAAAATGTAAGACCATGTCAATTACCCATATCAAAGAACATTCCTGAACGTTCCACTTGGAGTAGCTTGGAGGGGAAACTAATGAAAACTGGGGAGAAGCTAGCCCCCAAGCTTCCCCCGAGGCCGAGCTGTTTGTATCCCCAGGACAGGAGAAGGCGTCAATAACTGACCCAATCAATGAATGAGGTGCTCCAGCTTGGCCCCTGCAGCACCCCCCAGCAGACCCGGCAGACTGTCTCTTCCTTCCTTCCACCAGACCTGCTTCAGCCTCCTGGCCGAGCCCTGGTGACAAGCTCCTACCCCCCCGCCCCGTTCCCGAGGGAAGCCCTCTGGGGGTACAGCGGTGGGTGAGAAGCCCCGCGCCAAGGCCCCCGGGGCGGGGGCGGGGACCCGCGCCAACCGTCGGGATCAGGGAACCCGGTCCCCAGCGGCCTCCATCCTAACAGGCTGGGGGGCTTTGAGGCTGTCACTTCACCTCCGTGTGTGCAATGGGGGCAGCAGAGCAGATGACCAAAGATAGCGCAGCGCTTCTTGTGAAAAGGGCGCTCGGGGACCCTCTGGGACCGCTGGCGACAGCGCGGTGCTCCTCGGGGAGGGGGTCCCGGGAGCGCCCGGGCGCAGGACGTTGTCTCGTTCCCGTGGTGCTCCCCAGATTCACATGCCCCGCCCGCCGCGGCCAGCGAACCACCGCGAACCGCCGCTCGCCGCCCCACGTGGGACCACACGGGCTCTCGGCCCCTGAGCCCGATTGGCTGCCGCGCAGCCAATCAGAGGGCGTTGTCGGCAGCGATCGCGCCGATTGGCCGCCGCAAGCCAGCCCCGGGAGGGGGCGGGGCTCCCTTTTGTTCTTTCCTCCCCCGCACAGCAGCTGCCCCCACCCCGGAGTCGGGGCCGCCCGGAACCCTGTGGCTGGCATGTTGGCCGCGTCCGAAGACCCTCCTAGGTGGCCTCTTGGGACCCTGGCCTTTCTTGCCGCCCCCTCCCCACCCACTCACCCCCAACTTGCTCACACACTGGAGGAAGAAGCAACCGCCTGAAACGCGGCCTGCGCAGAGGCTGACCTTGCGAAAGCCCTTTCAGTTCCTGTCCCTCTGTTGCCTTCCCCTCGCTTTCTCCATGCCTCTTAGGAATTGTGGAGAAGAGCCCATAAAAAAATGAGCTTGGACTCTTTTTAAAATGTAACCAATCTGTGGTAGAAAAGCTGTGATTTTTCCTGAAAGCGAGCACGTGGGAGATCGCCTAGGAGGCGAGACTAGGTGTCCGGATTTTGCTAACCAGAGATTATATTCAGAGTGACGGACCTTTTCTAATCATGGCTGGGGGTTCTTGTCCCCGATGGGGCTGGGTGGGGGTGGGGCAGAGGCCCTGCCTCCGCCAGGCCAGCTGTGCAAACTCCTAAATCATCCTCCTTCTTCAACCACTCTTCCCAGTGCCCTCACTCTGGGGTGCAAAGTGGTGGCCCCAGGAGCCAGGGGGAGAGGGGCGGGGGCTGGGCTAGGGGGTCAGGGGTTCAGGTCTGGTCTGCCTTTCTCCCAGCCCACCACCTTCCCACCCCCGAAACCTCCTGGAAGCATTTCCCAGTGAGGTGGTGGCCGCACCCACCCCCACCCCCCAGGTAAACAGGCTGCAGTGCTGCCCAGGCTGTAGGCACCGGGCTCCTGACCTCTACACTGGGGCCTGAGGTCCCCTGCCAGCTGGTGCCGCAGGCTCGGCTCCTTTCCTTCCATCAGGTGGCCATCAAGGAGACCACCAAGACAGGGCAGGGTGTCCCTGCAGGAGAAGGGATTAAGCCCCAGGGAATTCACAGTGCCTCTCCCATCCCGCATTGACCTGGAACCCCCACACCAATGTTGATGGACAAGATGCTAATGGAGAAGATGGAGCCTTGACAGTGGCCCAAGGATGGCAGCTTGACCAAAATAACAGTCACCTTCAAGGTCACCAGCCTAGACCTGGGAGTCTGAAAAAGGCAATTCCCTGAGAAAGACAGATTTTAATGTGACCAGCATTCAGAGCGATTCTCTAGTCCGTGTAGTCCCCTCAGCCATAGGTGGCTCCTCGGCTCCCACGTGCCAGGCCGCCCACTCCAGCTCCCAACAAGCACATGGGGGTCAGAGGCCTCCCCTGCAGCCTGCAGTGGCCCCTGGAAGGACTCCCAGCCGCAGGTCCTTGGCAGGTGTCTGCTGGCTCCCTGGGGGTGGGGAGCTGGGAGGCTGACATCTGTGGAGTGTTTTTACTGTTGGACAAATTGAATCAATTAAACAGGCCCCATCAGGGTGGCTGGAAGCCCAGTGAAGGGGAAGTTAGAGGGGAGCAGAGCCAAGGGGGTGTCTCCCCGGCAAGGGTTCAGGGTGAAGAGAAGTAGGACCTGCCCCTTCCCCTGCTGTTTGGGGGCCGGGACCCTCTGTGCTGCCCAGAGTGAGGAAGGGAGGGATAAAGGGAGGGAGGAAGGGAGGGGCATGGGACAAAAGCAAAAGCCGGCGGGGGGATGCTGGAGTGAGTGATTGGGGCTGCCATGGAGGAAGCTTGAGGACTGGCGCCCGCCCACCCCACCACGCCGAGACCCATTTCTCTGTCCAAGATCCAGGCGCTCCGGGCTTCTCGGCTGCCGGCCACACCGCCCTGTGAGGCGGCGGTCCCTTTTCAAAGGCATTTTGTTGCTCCCACATGGAGGCCTCCGGAAGCTGGGAGGCTCCACCCGAGAGAGGAGGCCGCCCAGGCGGGCCGAGGAGAGAGGAAGCAGACTGCAGAGGTGATAGCAAGGGCAGCCGGACACCCACCTGGAGCGGAAGCCTCCCCCTTGGGTAGCCCCAGAATGATTTAGGGGCCGGCTGCTCTGTGACCCAGCTGACTCAGGGCTGGCCACCAATTGGGAGCCCAAGCAGCTGCAGGAGCACCCCTCTGCCCAAGTTGCTCCCGGTCCCCCGACTCCAGCAAGAGTGACAGGGCTTCTTCCTCAAATGCCCTTCCCCAGAGAACTGGGGCGTCGTGGGGGATCCTTGGGCCATTGCTGGGGGCAGCTTCCCAGCCCAGCCGCCAGCCTTGCCACGGGCACTCGCCAAAGTGCCTTTGCTCATCATGTGCCACGGCAGAGACGATCTGTCACCCCGGACAGCCAGACTGCGTCTGTCCCTTATGTCAAGTGACTGTTACCGGGCCACCCGAGGCAGACGGGTGTCTCATCAGCAAAGTCTCACGTAGGACAGAGTGGTCAGCAGGAAATCTTTGTCTGCCGGCATGCGGGACTGAGGGGCAGAGGCTGAGAAAGAGTATGACCAATGTCTGGGGTGGGGGTGGCTGAGGGTTCCACTTCCAGAAGTGAGCCTGGGACTGGGGCTACTTCAAGGGGAGGTGGTGAGGAGCCTCTTGCAGCAGCTACAGCCTGCGGCTGGGGCCTCAGTGCGGGTGCTGCCCCTTCCAGCCCAGCCCCCTGAGGCAGCCTCAACCCAGGCCCAGCTGCTGGGCAGGGGACAAGGAGAGGGTGACACTAGTTTTCTTTGATTTTGCATGTCACCTGTTGAGGGCACCTGCCTTTTCCTTGGGCAGAGTTTTGAGGCACTGAGGCGTTGGGGAGAGGGTGCGGGGTCGGGCCACCTAGTGAGGCGACTTAACAGACGTGAGTGTTCAGGCCGAGTTGCAGGCACCCCCTAGGGAGGGTGGGACTAGCCCCCGTTTGCTTGCAGAGGAGCTGAGCTCCGGAGCAGGTAAGGAGGTGCAGGGCCCTAAAAGTAAGGAAAGGCGGTGCTCCGTCCACTGAGCTTTTGCTGCATTTTTGTCCCGCCGTCGCAAGCTGCAGTGCAGCCTTGGGGCAGGAAGTTGCCGCTGGGCATGTTTGGGGACCAGGTCTAAAACCGCCTTTGCGGCCTGCCGCGCGCATCCTTGGGTCTATCATGAGGCGTGAACCAAGAGATCAACCTTCCGCGCCGCCGCAGGCCCGGAGGAGAGGCGAGCGGGTAGGAACGGTGCGGGGGCGCCCTCCAGGGGCCGTGGCGGGGAAGGCGGCAGACCTGAAGGACCCGAAGCGCGGGGCTGCACCCGGCCTTGGGATCCCGCAGGCCAGCATACAGCGCCCCCGACCCTCCCGGCGCCCCGTGCTCCTGATTAGATCGCAGGTAACTTGGGAATCAAAAAGGGAGCTTCCCTGTGGGAGTAAAATGTAAGACTCCTCTTGGGGTGCTCCTGCTGGGTGTCTGCCTGGCGCTCCCAGAGGGCGGGGCTGGGGAGGCGCGGAGCTGGGGGAGGGGCATCGGAGCAGGAACTGGGTCTGCTTTTACCCCCATCCGGTGCAGTCGTGTGCCCCAGGCCATGTCTCTGTAATGGCCACGGCCTCTGGTAGGGAATGCCTGCCGCCTAGTGAGGCATCCTGCCCTTCACCGTTCACCTGGCGGGATGCAGAACTGTAGCGGAGTGCACACACCTACCTAGTACAGCAGGGCGTCCTAGCGCACCCAGAGGTAATAGACATCTCCCTCTGAACCTGATCCCACCACACAAAAGTGCAGTCCAAGAGTACTTTTGGAGCAAAGAGGACAGACAGACACTGTTTCCAATTTTAGGGCTTTAAATGTTTTCACGGCTTCCTTGAGACATACTTCACATACAGAATTCGCCCACTTAAAGCGTACAAGACAATGGTTTTGGTATAGTACATCACTGATTTTTTAACATGTGGTGAAATATGTGTAACGTAAAATTTACTATTTGAAAACCATTGTTAAGTACGCAGTTCAGTGACATTAAGCACAATCAGTGTTGTGAAGAGGTCACATCACCGCCATCTCCAGAACTTTCATCATCCCACTGAAACCTTGTGGCTTTAAGCTATATGCTCCGTTCTTCCACCCCTACCCCACCCCCCACCCCGCTCTTCCTAAGCTCTAACCTACCTTCTGTCTCAATGAATTTGCCTATTCTAGATGTTTCATATAACAAATCATACAGCATTTGTCCTTTTATGTCTGGCTTACGTCACTCAGCATAATGTCTTCAAGGCCCACCCAAGCTGAAACAGGTATCAGTACTTCATTCCTTTTTACAGCTGAGCAGTATTTCATGGTGAGGATGGACCACATTTTGTTTATCCATCTGTTCACCAACACTTGAGTTGCTTCCACCTTTTCCCTATTGTGAATGATGTTACAATGAACATTGGCTTTCAAGCCCCTGCTTCGAATTCCTTTGGGTGTATACTTGGAAGTGGAAGGTAATACTCTCTTTAGCTCTTTGAGTGTGGACAAACTGTTTTCCATAATGGCTGCACCAACATTGCCTGAGGGTTCCAATTTCTCTACATCCTCACCAACGCTTATTTTCATTATTGTTATTTAGTATAGCACTAATTTTAAAAAGTAACCTTTCCATTAGAAACTATATATTTGTTAAAAATAATTTATAAAATACAGAGAAAGAAAACGTTTTGTATTTACCTCCAATGCCACCACCTAGAGATGACTGCCGCTCATTTTTGGTAATACTATTGGTTTTAATAAATGTAGGCTTGTTTGCTTTCTAAGGCCCTGTTTTTTGGAATGGCAGGACGGCAGCGAGGAGAGAGATGGCAGGGGCGACTGCGAAACCCTGCGAGAGTCGCCCAGGTCAGCCCCCGGCCAGCGTGGGGTGGGGGTCATGTCGGGCAGTCTGCGGGTCTATGCACAGGTCCATTATTAGAGGCGACCAGGATCACGGGCTCGCTCGCGGCCTCATTTCCCTGCCTGAAGGGCGGCTGCGAGAGGGTTTAAAGAGCGACCATGCGGGTCCTGCGCCGGCGGCCCCCATGTGACCCAGCCACAACCAAAGCCACCTAAGCAGCAGCGCGGCTAGGCCTGCCAGGAGCCGCGCACCCATTGGCGCAGAGTGCGGCCTTCTGGGCCAATCAGAGAGGGCGGTAGCTCAGCGGCCAATGGGAGTGCGGTGGGCGGGGAGACGGCAGGCGCGTGCGCACTGGGTGCCGCGTGAGACCCAGTCCTCGCCACCTGGGGGTTGCTGCAGGGCTGTCCCTGCTCCCTCGGGGTCTTCTTTTGAAATCCGTCCGCGGTCCTACCTCCTTAGGGTCTCGCAAACGCGCTGCCCCTCTCCAGCAGTGCGGGGACCCCTCCCACGCCCCGGCATCCCAGGCGCCCTGGGTGCCCCGAACCTCTAACCAGAACTGAGAGGTGGAAGCCCTGTTTTGCCGCGGAGCTGTCATTGTAAAAGAATAAACGCTCACTGCAAAAGGGAGACGCAGAATTTACGAGACGGCCCCCTCGGAGCCCGGTGGGCGACATCTGGCTGCGACATTAGGCAAGAGGAGTCCCATTATCCAGAGACAAAGGCGGCCCTGGCCCTCGAGGCCGCAACGGCGGGGGTCCCTGTTGGCCCCCTCCTCAGGCGGCGCGAGGCAGCGGGGAGTCTCGGCGGCGGATCGCGTGCTCCCCAGTTTGGGGCGGGCCAGCCCCCACTGCCCGTTGCGTGCTGCCCTCCTCCCCTCTCCTCTCTCTTTGCAGGTCCTCCTCCGCCCCTCCCCCACACCTCCCCAGCTCGGCAGCCAAGCGCCAAGGTTAAGAGGAAAGGCTCCGGGAGAATTTTCACCTAGTCAGCTCTGCTTGGGACAATAACGAACAGAATCAAGGCGTCTGCGACGCCCGCCCCTTCCGCGGAGATAACTTATCGGGGGTTCTGAAGGGCGCGCGGGGGCCGGGGATCTTCCGGGACAGGATCTGGCCCCTGCCTGGGGAAGCCTGGCCTCTCGCAGGGTCCGGCGGCCCTGCCGCCCACGCAGCCCTACCCTCGGGCCGCGCCTCCCCCCCATGTCCGGCCGGGGGGGGCTGTGCACAAAGGCCGCGGGGACCCGCAGCCTCAGCGCGGAGAACCTTGCACGTGGCCCTGACCCAGCTGACCTAGACCGAGGCCCCAGGGCAGCCCAGGGGAGCCCTCCAGGACTGCGGGGGCCTCCAGCAAGGGGGATGGGCTGAGTGAGCAGACGGGCGAGCAGGTGTTGGCGCGCACTCCCCCACGCGGAGAGCCTAGCCCGGTGCAAGACACCCTGCGGAGACTGACGGGAGTGGCAGGAAAGGCTGCATCTCGCCCCTGAGCACAATACCCCACACCCGCACTGTGGGGACATGTGACCCGAAGAACCTGTCACCCCCATCTGCCTCCTCCCTGTTGCAGAGAGGCCTTCGATCCCCAAGGGCTGCCTGGGTGTAGGTCAGAAATGCCCCAAACTGCGCGGGGAGGGGGGGCAAGCCAGGCGGGGCTCTGCCTCAGCCCTGGGGAAACCGGGGTGGCTTCTGCTCCTGCTGGTGCCCTTGCCCAGCTGCCCACACTGCACCCAAAGAACCAGCACCCAGCAAGGCCTTCCGGGGACTCGCAGGCCCCACCTAATCTGACCTCCCTGCCCCATGGCCTCCCCTCCCTAGGGGCCCCAGACGCGCCTCCGTGCAGTTCCTGGAACGCACCAGGCTGCCCTCACCCTCTGCGGCGCGCTCCTCCCCCTTCCCACTATCCCTTCCCATCTTCTCAAACCTTTGCTCAAAAGTTTGCCTCTAGCCTCCTCTTTGAACTTTGACCCCGCCTCTCCCAGCCCCCTCCCCATGCCAGTCCCAGCTTTGTTCCTCAGGCTCCAACACAGGACAGTTTCCTTCAACTGGGACAGGAGTTCTTTCTGCGCATTGTGCTCCCAGCTGCGTCCTGCCCGGCTCCCAGGAGGCCTCTCCAAGAATTCACCGACAGTAGAGTAGTGACCACAAATCCATGTAAATCTGTAGACCCCCTTTCCTGTCCGGGTCCTCCCTCCTGGCCCCGCATCAGAGCCAGTGCTGCGGGTGCGGGGCCACTACGCGTCTTACACAATGAAACGTTGGTTTTCTCAGCGGATCAAGGGGCCTCCGTCACCCCACGAGGAAAACAGCAGCACTTCGGTAGGAAACAGGCAGCGGTGGTGAACGGACGCTCCAGGACGGCCCCGGGCGGCTGGGAAGAGGCTCCGCCCTCCGGAAGTCAGGCCTCCGCACCTGGCCGCTTGCAGACGCCGCAGGGCGGTCACGGCTGCCGCTGGTGGGAAAAGGCGCCCAGGGCGGGAGGGAGGACGGCCCCCCAGGCCCTTGCAGGTTTGCGTGCAGGACCCAGTTGGGGCGAGGGGGCCTCACTCCGGCTCCTCAAGAAACCCAGGCTCAGCTCTGGCTGTGCAGGAGCCCTGAGCTGTCGCCGCCCTGCAGAGCCACACGCGAGGGCGCCAGCAAGACCTTCCCCGCCAGGGCGGCCCCCTCCTGCCCGCGCCATCTCTTTCCCAGCGCGGTCTGCATCTGATGTATCCTGGGGGGGGCGTCCACTCTCGACCTGCCCCTCATTAGCCCAGGGGCACCGTGCAGTTGGCAGGAAGCAGCCAGAGCAGCCCCCGAAATGCTCATTAAAGAGCCGATAAATCACCGCTCCATCCCCTCCTCCCACCCTCCGCGTCACTGCCTGACGTTTTTGATTTCGATGCATCTAATTTATCTTAAAAATGGGCAGGACGGCGTGTGTGACCTCCACAGGGTCCTGCCAGAAACGGGAACTGACAGTATGTCCTGACTCTGGGTGGCGGGCGCAGCAGGTCCCCCGCCCTGGAAGCTGTCCCAGACTCCCTGACACTCAGCTTGGCTCTGGGCCACTCCCTGTGGCCCAGCGCCGCTGCTGCTGTCCTTGGCAGCTGGCTCCTCTGCCCAAGCCGCGGACAGCCACCAGGCCAGGACCAGCGAGGCAGCAGTGCTTGCCACCCGGCCTCTATCCCCAGCCCCACCGGACAGGAGAGCGGTGCCTGGTGGGGTGAGGCGCTGGCCCTGGCGAGGCTGTGGGGACAGTACGTTATTCCTTTGCCTAAACAGCCAAGACAGGCAAGATCTGCGCGCGTCACGCGAAGGGACTTATTTGCAGCAAATGAATGTTTTCAGGAAAAAGAATCAGAGAAAGTGTCCAAGAGAATCCTGTGTCTATGCGGACAGGCCGAAGCCTGCAGGGCCTCCTGAGAAAGGATTCCAGAAGAATCCCGGCAGAAGAGCCACCTTTTACTTTCTAGGTGTGGCCATCAACCTGTTTCAAGTGGACCTGAGGCACCTTAGTAACAAACACGTAGCCAGGAGACACCTGCACAGCAGCAGCCACCTGTGGTGGGCTCCTGGGTTGGCCCCCGGCCCTATGCCCTGGGGTCCCCTCCCACACTGCACCAGGGTCAGCCGTGTGACCTGTGGAATAGGGCAGAGGCGATGGCACTTCTGAGATGAGGCTGCGAGATACTGCGGCTACCACTTCCTCCGCCCTGCGAGGAACAGGCCTCCTGCCAGTGGCCACGTGAGCCCGTTCCGTTAAGTCTTCAGAGACCGCGGATCAGCGCAAAGCTGGTGACTGGGTGCAGTGTAGGGTAGGGGTGCAGATCCGCAGTTACTTTGCCACCTTGAAAGAGGCCAACACGAACCCAAAGGAGGCGGCTGGGATGGGCAGAGCTCAGAAGACAGGAGAGAAGCCTGCGGAGCCCTGGTCAGTTTGTGCCTGAAGCGTGTGGCTAGTTACATGAAGCTCCATGCAAGGGCCAAAGACCACTGCCCGCCCCAGCCCTGCAGCTCAGCCTACGCCTGCAGGTCAGATGTTCCCACTGAGACCTTGTGTCTTGAGGTAGTGACAGAAAGAAGCAGATTCTTTGGACCAGCAGCAGCAGCACTGAGAGTTTTGGTCCCCGTAGTAGAGGGTACAAAGGCAGGGGACCCCACAACTGGACCACTCTGGGTGCACCGGGCCGGATGCCGGCTTCCTTGGCTCCTGCCCACCTGCCAGGAACAGCTGTCAGTGGCTTCGGTGGGCCGCCTGATATCGTTCCCCAAACCACGTCGTCTCAGTTTGCCATGCAGGGTTGGGGACCTGTTGCTTACAACCGAAAATCCTAACTGAGGACATAGCCTGTGATGACCGTCGTGGTATGTGACAGTGAGAGCCATCGGGCACCATGCAAATCAATGTCTGCAGGGCTGCAGGGCTGAGCCCAAGGTGCACTGGGCGAGAACAGGGTGTCAGCTAGGAAAAAACTCAAATGCAAGCAGGAGACGCCCAGTTAACAGGGAGCAAACTCACAGGGTCTTATTTCCCTTATACGATCAGAAGTCCAGAGGTGAAGTGTCCCTATTAGGCCCCCGGACGCTTTCAGTCTTTCTGCTTTGTCATCTGTTGCAGGTGGACTTGGACTTTTGTCCTCATAGTTTACAAGCTGGCCGCTGGAACGCCAAACATTTTATATACCTCCACGGTCAAGGCATGAAGAAAGGAGGAAGAGGCAGGGCCAGCCATATCCGTCTCCTTTAATAGACAGAAACCTTCCAGAAGTCCCTGCTGCGAATTCTCCCTTAGGCCACATTGGCCAGAACAGGTCACACGACCACCCACCCTGGGAAGGTTCTGAGAGAACAGGGAACCAGGTTGCTGTGGTTGGCCTTGACCATGACAGGCAAGGTCGCTATGCAGATTTCAGTTGTTGCTTCTGCATCGATAAGAGTTTCTAGAGATGAGGTCGCCTCCCCCTTCCCGGGACAGCCGGGGAGACCCCGCACACACGGAGGCTCCCCGCACAAATGTCAACGTCTCTTACAAGCGGGTAACTTCTACTCGGTTTTCAGAGCCTCTTCCTTGTCTGCTCTTTCCTAAAAATAACCAGCTAAAATAATCCTTATGCCGAAAGACGTGTTTCGGGGTGACAAATTCTGTTCTCCTTCAGCTCCTCTGCAGCATGTGATCGTACTGAATACTGTAGACAACTTGTGTAATGCAACATGTCACAAATATATTGATAAAAGAAAAGTCAGGTCATGGAAAAACATCCCCCTTATGTGTGAAAAGAGGTGGGTATCCATACTGCAAAGCATAGAAGGGGCTTCTGCTCTGGCCAGCGTGGGGCGAGGGCGTGGGGTTTGCATTCCTGCCGTAAACAAGTAGAAAACAGGGAAGAAAACGCAAGAAGCAGCTGCGTTTACACTGTGGCTCCTGGGAGGTGAGCCCTGCGGAGGCCTCGCCGGGCGCCTGGAGGCCCTGTCCGGACCGAGGCACAGAGCACAGAGGCTCCCTGAGCTGAGAGGTGGAGACCGGAGCTTGCAGAGGCTGAGGCGGTGGGGACCACAGGCTGTGCCCACACAGAGGTGGCATGAGCTCCGGCCTCGACGCGGAGGCCCCTCCAGGCTTAGACCGTGCGTGTGTGCAAGGAAACCCCATGAGACCCAGCCAGGAACGGCTCCCAGAGAGCGGCAAGCCGAGCTCACCGGGGACCGAGAGGCACCCGGACTCCCGTGGGACCTCATTAAGCACTTGGCACATTTGGCGAAGATTCCACAAGAGTCACATGAGCCGCTGGGCTAGACAATCCCAGAATCAAAGGCGGATCTAGGCTCGCTTTAACAAAGCTCTCACATCACCTCAGAAAGATCAGACTGCTCTGCCGTGAGCTGACTTCCTGTCAAAACAAACTCCAACACTGAAAAAAAAAAAAAAGACAATGAAATCCAGAGATTCAAGACTATAACATTTACAATGTTCAACATCGGGTGAAAAGCGACTAGACATGTAGAAGCAGGAAAATGGGATTTGTAACCAGGAGAAAAATCAGCTGACAGAAACAGACCAGGGTATGAAAGAGATGGTAGAATTAGCAGACAAGGGTTTTAAAATAGAGGTTTTACATGTTTGGGAATGAATTTATTTATTTATTTATTTATTTATTTATTTATTTATTTATTTTAGGTGAGGCAACCCATGGTTGACCTCACAGATTGCAAGGGCCTTGTCAGCTTATAATCCCTTATTTTTTATTTTTTTATACCTACAGCACCTGGTCTTCCTAGGTGGTCTCCCATCCAAGTACTAACCAGGCCTGACCCTGCTTAGCTTCTGAGATCAGACAGGATCAGGCTTGTTCAGGGTGGCATGGCCGTAAACTAAGAATTTAAAACAAAACAGAATGTCTAATGCTGAAAAAGTGCAATACTTGAAATTAAAAATGAACTGTGGCCTTAATAGCAGCAGATAGACAAGCAAAACAAAATATCAGTGAGCCTGAGGACATAACAGTAGAAATAGTGCAAATTAAATCACAGGAAGAGACTGTAAAAAACAAGTAAAACCTCAGTGACCTGTATGACAACAGCAATTAGACTGACATATATGTAATTGGGATCCAGAAGGACAGGAGGCAATGACAGAACATAAATTTTTTAAGAAAAAGTGGCCAACATTTTTCTAAATTTATTGAAAAGTATAAACTCGCAGATGCAAATATTTGACAAATCTCAAGCAAGATTTAAACACACACACACACACACCAGCACACGTTTAAATCAAAATTTTGAAAACAAGTGATAAAGAGAAAAGTTTAAAAGTAGCCAGAGTGAAAAAAGACACGTTATTTTGGGAAGCAAGGGTAAGAATGACTGCAGACTTAAGTAAGAAACAATGCAAACCAGAAGACAATGAAATAAATTGCTAAAAGGAAAAAAAATCTGTCAACATATAATTCCATATTCAAAAAAAAAAAAAAAAAAAACGCTCTTCAAAAATGAAGGCAAAATCAAACTTTTTAGACCAAAAAAAAACCTAAGATGACTCATGGCCAGCAGGCCTACACTATGAGAAATGTACTGGAAGTTACAAGCTGAAGGGAATCGATGCTAAATGGAAGGAGAGGGCCGATATAGTTTACTTTAAAGCAGAAACACACTTTAAATATAAATAAGTTAATATTTAAAGAATGGAATATGTTGTGCTATGCAAACGCTAACTGTAAGAGAAAAAGTTGCTGTTTTAATGTTAGACGGTGTAGATTTTAAGGACAAGGAATATTATTGGAGGTAAAAATGTAATAATAATTCTAAAGGTATATGTAACAAAGGTCCAAATGAATGAGACAAAATCTCACAGAACATTCACAAATAGAATTGGAAATGCCAACTTCCTCTTAGAAATTGAGATAACAATTTAAGAAATTAGCAAGGGCCTAGAAGACTTGAACGCTCAACGCCATTCGAACTGCACATAACATTCGGAGAATAAAACACACCCAACATGGCAGAATGCACTTCCTTTTCGAGTGCAACTAGAAAACATACTAAGAGTGACCAAATTCTGGGCTATAAAACACGTTTTAATAAATTCAAAAGGATTGTTCTCTGACTACAACACAATTAAAGTAGAAATCAACAACAAAAACATTCTGGGAAAATAAAAATATTTGAAAGTAAGCATGTTCCTAAATAAACCATGGATTACAAAAGAAACCACAAGAGAGATTATAACATTTTTAATCAGATGGCATTAAAAATAATATATCAAAATTTTGGAAATGTGGCTAACACAGTGCTGAGGATATATACAGTTTATGTCTTTATATATTTTTTTTTTAAAGAAAGGTCCAAAATCAATCATCTATGCTTCTATCTTAAGAACTGGAAAAAAGAAGAGGAAATTAAACCCAAAATAGAAGGATGAAGAGAATAGCAAAAATCAATGATAACGATACAGAAAATGAATAAGCAATAGAGAAAAAGCAGTGAAATCGAAAGCTAGTTCTTTGAAAATTTCAGCAATTTTGATAAACCTCTAGCTGAATTGTGTTCCCTCAAAATTCACGTGTTGAGGCCTTAACCCCTAGCCTCTCAGAATGCGACTGCGTTTGGAGAGAGCATCTTTAAAGAGGGGATAAGTTAGAATGAGGTCACGGGGTGGCCCCCCTGTATGACAGGAGTCCTTGTAAAAAGATGAGATGAGGACTCAAGCACACGTGGAGGGACAGCCACGTGAGGACACGGGGAGGAGACGGCGGGGAGGGAGGCCACAGGAGAAGAGCCGAGCCAACACCTTGCTCTGCGACCCTTGCTCTGTGACTTTGGCCTCCAGAATTGTGAGAAAATAAACTTTGATTGCTTAAGCCACCCAGTATGTGGTATTTTATTATGGCAGCCATTGCAAACTAATAAAACTGGTCAAGAAAAAAAAGAGGAAAAATCACACATTACCAATATCAGGAAAAAGAGTGGACATTTCTGCAGATCATATACACATTAAAAGGGTAGTAAGAGAACATATGGACAACTTCATTCCAGTAAGTCTGACAAAGTATACAGAACAAATTTCTTGAAATAACACAAATTGCCAAAATTGATAGAAGCAAAATTATATATGTACATACATATGTGCACACACATACAGATACACACATACGTACATTACAAACTCCAGGCCCACACGGCTCCACCGGAAAATTCTGTCAGACATCCAAGGATGAGATAATACCAAACAGTGTTCTACAAACTCTTTCAGAATATAGAAGAGGAAATACCCTTCAACTCATTTTTCCAGGCTAACATTGACCCTCAAAGTTGGCAAATAGACTACAAGAAAAGACCACCACCTGCAAATGGATATGCCTCAAAACGACCACCGGGGAAACCCGTGGCGCCCCGGCAGACCCAGGCGGCAGCCTGTGACAGAATGAGGCGTCACAACGAGCGGGGTTTATCCCAGGAACCCGAGGTTGGTTTACTATTCAAAAGTCAGTTGATGTAATTCACCACGATAAAATAAATGGAAAGAAAGCACATGAACGTCTCAATGATGAGGGAAAATTATGTGACCCATTTATGATGGAAACGAAACTCATGAAAATAAAAATAGATGGGAACTTCCTGAATCTGATACAGAGCACGCGTGGAAAATCCACAGCTGCCCGTCCTGAATGACGATGGACTGAAAGCACCCGGTGACAAGGAGCAAGACACGGCTCCTGCCACGCTGCTGGGAGTCAGGCAGGAGATGCTCACCGGCCAAGGCGAAAAGTAATCAGTAAGTTAGATGACAGGCAAATGCATATGAGAGAAACAGTAAGACGTTCACCATTCACAGGGGCTGATCATGGGCGTAGAACATCTGCTTCTAGAAACTCTACAGTGGAGACACCTGGCCAACACCTCAGCCAGGAGGCCAAGGTCACAGCAGCCATGAGGGGTCGAGAGCACCGACCCTTGATGTCACCTGACGAGAAGGGCACTTTGCCCTGTGGTCTTCCTCCCTGAAACGCACGAGCCCAGACTGATCATGAGGAAGGTCAGACAAATCCCAACGGAGGGACAGTCTACAGAGTCCCCACCCAGCACTGCTCACCACTGTCAAGGTCACCCAAAACAAGGACCATCTGAGAGACGCAGCCCACCAGAAGTGGCGACTAAATGTCACTTGGGATCCTGAAGCAGAAAAGTGACCATGGGTTAAAAACTAAGACGTGAATAAAAGGTGGACTTTGGTTAATAAAAATGTGTCACTTGGCTCGTGAATTGTAACAAACGTGCCACACGGGAGTAGGACGTGAAACCCCGGGCGCGGGGGATGAGGGAACTCTGTGTACTATCCTTGCAACTTTTCTGTAAATCTAAAACTGTCCTAAAATGAAAAGATTAGAGAAGGAAGAAAGGGAGGGAAGAAAAAGAAAGAAAAATGTAGAAAGATACGTTTAACTTGGGATAGCATAGAATAGTCAATATATTTGTCTGTTTTAAAACATACAAAAAAACGAAGCCTGTTCCCACGTGCCCACAAACTCTTCCTTGATGGGCGGCGACCTCTCCTTTTCACACACCTGAGTTCAAACGTTCTGCCTTCGCAGCCAGACATAACGCGTTCTTCTTTCAGTAAATACATGTTTGTGTCCCAGAGTTTCCTTCAGACTTTCAACGTGGGGGGGACCATTCCTCATGGGGACAGGGGCTCTGACGAGGCCAGTCCAAAGTGACCCAGTGTTGCGGTCACAGTGAGGGACCAACAATTGCGAGGTCCTTCGTGTCCCCAGAGTGCCCTGTTTCTTTACCAGCCCTACGAAGCGGAGGGGAAGTCTGAGGACGGGCCCCTCCTGTCCTGCTGGAGTGAGGCGGCCCCCGGGGCCTCCCCTCCGGGGGAGTTTCAGTCCTGCTGCCTTGGGCTCTGCCTTCCTCGGCCGGGGCCAGCTGGTCTGCAAGGACCGGTCCCCTCATCCTCACTGGCCAGCAGGGGCGTACCTGACCTGGGCAGACAGGGAGGAAGCAAGGAGGTCTGTGGACTAGCGGTCAAGCCGAAATACGGCGGCCCCTGGGTGGCGGATGGGCTGACGCAGAGCTGTGTGGGGGGCCCTGCTCCCCACGCTGGCGACAGCGACCCAGGGCAGGACCCCAGGGTCTTGGGACCCCAGAGTACCCCTCCCACCCCAAGAAACACAGGCTGTGTTTCTAGAAAGGACAGGGCAGGGGCGAAGGGTGGGTGTGATGCTGGGGCAGTCGCGGCTGGGGGAGGGGCAGGTGGACTGGACAGGGCGGGACCAGTCCTGAGCGCTGGCCACTGCTGAGGCTTCACCGTGGGACGCCTGAGTCACCCCCTCCCCTGGGAGCAGGGGCCCAGACGTCCAGCTTAATGTTAACCTCTACTCTGGGGAGACCACGTCACGGGAAGAGCAGATGAAGGCAGGGGCACCTGTGCTCAGCCGAGTCACAGAAGCAGCCCGTGTCCATCAGCGGATGAATGGACGGACAACACGAGGTCTGCACACGAAACAGAGCATCGGGCTTGAGAAGGAAGGACGTTCGACAGTGCGGGCGAACCCTGAGGACACTGTGTTTAGTGAAATAACCCAGACACTTAATCTCTCTATTTTTTTCTTTTGCTAACTGTGGGTTTGGAGTCAAATCCCAGAAATCATTGCCAAGCCCAGCGTCATGAGGCTTTTGTCCCATGTTGTCGTCCTAGAGTTTTGTTGTTTTAGATCTTACGTTTAAGTCCTTGATCCATTTTGGGTTGATTTTTGTGTACGGTGCTAGGTACGAGTCCAGCCTCCTTCTTGTGTGTGTGGATGTCCCGTTTTCCCAGCCCCGTCTGCTGAGAAGCCCCCGTCCAGGGCTCTCGGCTGCCTTGTCAAAATCATCTGACCGCACACGGAGGGCGTATCTTTGGCGTGTCTTTCATTCCATGGTCTCTGTGTCTGTCTTTATGCCAGGACCACACTGTTTCAATGACTGTAGCTTCGTAGTAAGTTTTTAAATCAGGAAGCGTGAGTCCTCCCGTTTTCTTCTTCATTTCAAGATCATTTTGGCTATTTGGGGTCCCTTGAGATTCCATGTGAATTTCAGGATGGGCTTTTCCGTTTTTGCAAAAAAAAGTCATCAGGATTTGGACGGGATTGCATCGAATCTGTAGATTGCTTGGGTAGTAATGGTGACACCGACTCTTCCCACCCACGAACACTGTCTCACTGATGTGTGTCTTCTGAAAGTTTTCTTTCAGCAGGGATTCGTAGTTTTATTGTGTAAGCCCTTACCTCTTTGGTTAATTCCTAATTAATTGTTTTTGGTGCTATCGTAAGGTTACATTTTATGTTATGTATATTTCACCACGATTTAAAAAAAAATCTTGCAGACCAGGGAGGGAGACAGACGAGGGACACAGGCACCGAAGTGGTATGTTAGGTGCTCAGGGGGGGGCAGGGCTGGGCTGGGCGGGGATGCCAGGGACAGTCGCACAGGGGTGCAGCGCACCCCTCCAGGGGTGGCGCCCGCATGTACTGTGATGCTGTGTCAGGCAGGAGAGGCCCAGTTACGCTGTGTAGCAAGTGGCCAGCGCCACGGACTCACAGCAGTAGGGAAGGGTTCCTATCTCATTCACGCCGTGCATCCATCCGGCTGGCTCTAGGGCCCTCTCAGGCCTCGGGGCTGACGGCAAAGCCTCCCCCTGGAACGCTGTGGTCCCAGAGCAGAGGGAAGAGAGAGCAGGGCCACCCCACACGGATTCTAACTCCGATTTCATTGTCTAAACCACATCCCATGACAACACTGGCTGTGCACCGTGGTGGCCCCCCCATAGGGCACCCCTTGTAGGGGTCCCAGCAGGGAGCTGAAAGAGAGGGGAGCTTCCCAGAGGGACAGCTGGATGGCTGGTTGTTGGGGGACGAGGCTGCAGGGCAGCACCATCACTGGGGACACTGGGGGGCTGTGTGTGCAGCAGGTGGTCCCAGCCGCGGTGGCTCATGTGCTTCTCAGAGGAGAACACCCCATGGGGAGGCTTCTGGGGTTGTGGGGGGCTTCTAACCGGAGAGGATCCTGCAGGCCAGTCTGACACCAGACAGCAGCCTCTCCAGCGTGAACTCTTAAACTCTCCTTGAAACAGTCTGTCCACAACAGAAACACTGGCCGCTTGGGATGAGGGGGCCTTGAACTTGAAATTGCATCCAATAAACACAGTACCCACCTCTCTCCCAGGGACGGGGAGTGTGGGTTGAACGGCCGCTGCTCATGGTCTAGGCGTGTGGTCAGGCCCCCTGGCCCTGCGGGTCAGCCGCTCCGGCCTCCTGCTCCCGAGTCCACTCCTCACTCGCCTCACCATCAGGACACCCGGTGGTCCCAGGGAAGGGGAGCCTTTCAGAGGTACACAGACCACAGTGTCCGAGACTCTTCTCCACAGAGGCACCCCTTCCAGAAGCTTCCGCTGAGTGGTGTTTATGACAGTCAGCCTTTGAGGTTTCAGCTTCCTGTGTGTCCGTTCGCTCTGCTGGGCACTTGGCGGCACTTTCCTGTTTCGTGATTTGAGGTTCGCGTAGTCTTGGGGCTAATCCCTGGGCCCCGTCCTGGCTGTGGACGATCAACCCGTTTCCCTCTCCGTGGGCGTGGGCGGAAACGCAGCTTTGGTTTGAGCTGATTCATACTTTCAAGTCACGGTGGGTGGCCCCAGCTGCTCTCTTCTTCTGATCCCCCTCTCCTTTTTTGAAGCTGGGCATTGGGGCGCACCCCACGCTCAGGGCTCCCAGGACAGGTACAACTTCCACCAGGGCCAGAGATGACGTCCTCACAAGGCTTGTGGGTGGTCACGGCAGTGAACTCTTCTGAGCGGATGTGCCTGTGGCCAGCAGGCCCGGAGCCGGGCGCCACGCCCTAGAACAGGCTGGGCCTAGAGGCCCGCCACGGCACCCCACGGCACCCCACCGCAGACAGCGCTCGCTCCTTCACTGAGTGGGCAGAGGTCGGGGTGGGCAGCTGGCTGCCATCCCCAAAGCGCCACAAAAAAAAAGGCGTCTTTTGTACTGCAGAAATCTTGCTAGCACACAGGAGGGTGGCGGGGGCTGCCCCGTGACCCCCGCCCCACCCCCGCGTGCAGGCAGCGTGTGTGTGGAGAGGCCTCGTGAGTCTTTGCCTCCACAGGCAGGTCTGTTTGGAGAGCACAGACCCACGCAGTAAGAGGCCCACCGGCCCCAAGACCAGGAAGGGCGGCGCCAGGATAAGGTCAGGCAGTGTGGCCGCGCCCGACAGCCACCTTCCTCCTCGCCCCTGCCCTGTCAAGTGGACTTGGCATCCGGTCCAGTCTATTGTTCCCTGGTTCCACTCACTGCCAGTGACTTTTAGTCTGGACTGAAAGTTTAACGCTGCCCAGGACCAAAAGGGAATTGCAGGCTCCCTGTGAGCGAGGGTGGAGGCCTATGCTTGGCACCGTCCACTGTCTGCGCGGGCCCCTCCACATCCCCCACGTCATGTGTCCTTGGGGCCCCTTGCCACCTCCCCACACAGTTAAGAGGTGAAACTAGAACGCAGGACCATCCCTGCTGAGATTCGCTTCCCCAATCAAGCTTCAACAACCCCGTTTCGGGTTCTCCAAGTCCTTGTCCCCACCCCCCAGTTAGAAGTCTTACTCCCTGACCTGCAAAGAGTTTTAAAACTTGTAATAGCTGTGGAAGACCCCATCCACCACCAGTTGCACTGACCGTGAATAAGGTCAGAAACAAGGTCCAGCTGCGGAGAACAAGCTGTCAAGGAGAGCAGCACTTGTCACACTGACCCCACCCACAGGTGACAGCCTACCAGTCCCAGAGCTCAGCAGTTCCATGGTTGCTTTGCTTTCCTTCCACTCCCAGCGGCAAGCAGCCTGCAACCCCACCACCACCTCAAAGGCCCTATGTGCTTCCCTGGGCCTCATGCCGATCCTAAGTACCCGAGACACAACTCTAAGTTCCCAAACCTGAGGGACACTCCGAGTGCCCATCTGCTCACCGGGCCTCCAGCTCCTGAGATGAGCTCTTCCCTCTGGTTCGGGAAGACCCCAACCGCTGCACATCCCACCCCAGGGATGGCTCAGGCGAAACCCCACACCCCAGCAGCCCACAACAGCAACCTGCACGTTTACTGCGGCACTTTTATTTTCCTCACAATGTGTTGCTGGGGCCTAACGGTCTCACATGACAGTAAAAAAACCAAAATTTGTCATCTCAAAGAATTGGGTACAAAAACCTTACATAAATTAAAAGAATGAGTAAATTTACATGTGTGAATGCAAACTGTTTTCCAACTCAAGGCAAGTAAACTCCCAAGGTGTCCAGCGGAAAAACGTCAGCTAAGAAAGGAGAGTGGGTCCCAATGTCATCAGACCGGCAGGACAGAAATGACAACTGGTTCAGGACTCGCCAGCCTCTACAGAAGTCCTGGAACCAGGCGGCTCTGCACGCTCACACCCTGCACCGATCAATCGCGGGGGCTCCGATCCCCATCCAGCCACTCGCTTCCCCTCGCGTGAACACGTTCGCTTCAGCCGAGTGACCGAGCCGCGTGTGCTAGGGTTTAAATCAAAGACATGTACAGGGCATTAAACGTGTACCAAAAGAACAGTAAAACTTGATACAAGGTCAAAATCAGCAACCAGGCCTACAATCCAGTGCTGATATCAGATACAAGCTTCAAGGACAAATTTCTTTTCAAAGGCTTATTCCAGTTTCATGAGGCTAGCACGAGGTGTGTACATTTGCCAGGGCAAATTTATGCTTGTGATGAACTCATGCAGCAGATGCGTAGCATCTGCCTGCAGTCCGTTTAGAAGCATTTGCGGTGCACGATGGAGGGGCCGGACTCGTCGTACTCCTGCTTGCTGATCCACATCTGCTGGAAGGTGGACAGCGAGGCCAGGATGGAGCCGCCGATCCACACGGAGTACTTGCGCTCCGGAGGGGCGATGATCTGCAAAGGCAAGAGCGTGGCTTTAGCTCTGGGCACTGCTGCCCGGCGAGGCCTCCCGGGTCACGCCCACGGCCACACTGGACCCACCTTGATCTTCATCGTGCTCGGGGCCAGCGCCGTGATCTCCTTCTGCATCCTGTCGGCGATGCCGGGGTACATGGTGGTGCCCCCGGACAGCACCGTGTTGGCGTAGAGGTCCTTGCGGATGTCGACGTCGCACTTCATGATGGAGTTGAAGGTGGTCTCGTGAATGCCGGAGGACTCCATACCTAGGAGACAAAGCGCTCCCGTCAGCACGCGTGCCTCCCTCTCCAGGTGAAGGGCAGCGCAGCCCGATCGAGCCTCACCGCGAGTCAACACCTACCCAGGAAGGAGGGCTGGAACAGGGCCTCGGGACACCGGAAGCGCTCGTTGCCGATGGTGATCACCTGCCCGTCGGGCAGCTCGTAGCTCTTCTCCAGGGAGGACGAAGACGCAGCGGTGGCCATCTCCTGCTCGAAGTCCAGGGCGACGTAGCACAGCTTCTCCTTGATGTCACGCACGATCTCCCGCTCGGCCGTGGTGGTGAAGCTGTAGCCCCGCTCCGTGAGGATCTTCATGAGGTAGTCCGTCAGGTCCCGGCCAGCCAGGTCCAGACGCAGGATGGCGTGGGGGAGGGCGTAGCCCTCGTAGATGGGCACAGTGTGGGTGACCCCATCCCCAGAGTCCATGACGATACCAGTGGTGCGGCCAGAGGCGTACAGGGACAACACGGCCTGGATGGCCACATACATGGCTGGCGTGTTGAAGGTCTCGAACATGATCTGGACAAGAGACGAGACTCCTCAGTCAAAGGCAAGGACCCTGGGCCACCCCATGCTCACACACTGCATGCCCGCATGCCACAAATGTGATGTGTGGAGAAAAGAAAAAGCAGCAAGCAAAAACACAAACAAGAAACCTTGAGACTTCAGGGAGGAAATGCCAGGAGAGGAACAGAACCCTGGAAATAGTGAAAGAAATCCTTGAATTTCAGAAAACGCAACTCAACAGAAAATGACTTGTGAACGGACAGCATGGAGTCGCAAGGCAGCGCTTACCTGAGTCATCTTCTCACGGTTGGCCTTGGGGTTCAGGGGCGCCTCGGTCAGCAGCACGGGGTGCTCCTCAGGGGCCACGCGCAGCTCGTTGTAGAAAGTGTGGTGCCAGATCTTCTCCATGTCATCCCAGTTGGTGACAATGCCGTGCTCAATGGGGTACTTGAGGGTCAGGATGCCGCGCTTGCTCTGGGCCTCGTCGCCCACGTAGCTGTCTTTCTGCCCCATGCCCACCATGACGCCCTGGTGTCGGGGGCGCCCGACGATGGAGGGGAACACCGCCCGGGGGGCGTCGTCCCCAGCAAAGCCAGCTTTGCACATGCCCGAGCCATTATCGATGACGAGCGCGGCGATTTCTTCTTCCATGGCGATCTGTGCGAAGATGCGACCGGCTCAGGCGGGCCCTCCGCCCCGGAACGACCCCGGCCCGCCGGCCCGGCGCGAGTAACCGCCTGGAACCGGGCCGCGCCTCTCCCGTAACGTCCCCCGCGTTCCTCCGGCGCGGCGCGGGGGGCTCTCCGCACTGCGGCCCGGCCCCGCCCTGCTCCCCCAACCGGCGGCGCCGCCCCAGCCCACCCGCCCGGGCCGCCCTTTGTTCCCCGGCGCGGCGCGGCCGCGCCTCCCGGCCGGGAGCGGACCCGCGGAGAGCGCGCGGGGCTCCGGCCCGGGCCGCCGCACGCAGGCTGGGCCGCTTACCGGGGGAGGCGGCGGTCACCGGGAACGGAGAAGCAAAGACGAGCTGCGGGAGAACGAGCACACGGCGCCGGCGGCAGGGACTGAGACCGACTGCGGCCTCCCCCGCCGCTATTTAAGGGGAGAAGGGTGCGCGCGCGGCCCCAGAACATGTCCATATATGGCGATCTTTCCGAACGCCGGGCGCCCATTGGCCCGGCCGGCCGGGGCACGTGGGGCTCCGCGCCCGGCCCCGCCCCCCACCCGCACCGCCCCCAACGGCCCCGCCCGCGCCTCCCGGCTCCCGAGCCCCCTAGCCCGAGACCCCGCGCCGGCTGGCGTGCGGGCGGGGCGGGCCGGGCCGGCGCCCCGGGGCTTGCGGGAGAGTTGCGGGGAGGATCGTGCGCCCCACCAGCTGGCCCCGCCCCGGGACTGCCGTGCATCGTGGGGGAGGGCCCAGCTGCACCCCGAAACTGCCTGGCCCAGGGCTGAGCCGTGTTCTGAGTCGGGGTGTGTCGCTGCGGCTTAACCCCTTCTTGGGGGTCTCTGCTTCCTCTGCGCCCCCTGCGAGCTTGCCTCCGAATCTCCGCAGAGAGCCCAGCGGAGAAGGCGGTTCCTGGCGCCGGTCTGGGGGAGGGGTAGGTGGGGATCCCCTGCGATCGCCCGAAGTCACTCTGTCCCGGGGCACTCCGTGGAGCTGTGACCTCACCCCGGTCACTTTGGAAAGGAGCCGCCGATCCCACAGGGCTGCTACGACCTCGCAGGTCCCTGCGCCGGAGAAGGGGCGCCCTGCAGTGGGGGTCCCTGGCGGTGCAGACAGAGGCCTGATATCGCACACACCCCGCGCATCCTGCTCCTCAAACCGCAGCCCCGATTGTTCCCAGGCGCGGGCTCCAGGCCGGATTTGAGGCCGTCCCATCCCCCTATCCGCTGGGGAGAGAATGGGGCTTTGTTTGATTTTAATCACCTGTGGGCATTGTAGGGAAACTGAGGCAGGGAAGGAGAGTCTTGAAGGCCCGACCGGTTGGCTGCCTGCTGGATTTGAGGAGCACTCGCTTCTCTGTCCGGTACTAGGACAGGACCAGGCCTAGGGTAGTTTTGCCGAAAACAGGCCGACCGCGCTGCACCCCTGCCCTCTCGCCCCGGCTGCCCGGGGCTGTGGGTTCTCCCGAGTCCAGGGCACGCCCTCTCCCCTGCAGCCGGCGCTGGGAGACCTGTCATCAGGCTGGCCTGGCCGCACCTGCCGGCCCAGTGCCTTGGTTATGCCCAGAGGGGATGCAGGCACCTTGCTGTCCTCAGGTTTACTTGTAACTTTTGGAACCGTTGGGTATAAACGCCAGAGGAGGTCATGGAAGAGCAGTGGCCAGGAGGGCTGGCAGTGGTGCCACGCAGAGTGAAGCCAGGAACTGACCATTGCCCCCAGCGCTCAGATGGACCTGGGCAGGTGTCTGGGGGTGGGGGTGGGGTCCAGGTGAAGCAGCTGCCTAGCTCACCTGAGAGCTGCAGTCCCCCAGATGCTTTGCCTGTGGCCACTGTGCCACCAGGCCCAGCTGGGTCACCGCCTCTAGACTTCCCAGGGTGCAGGCAAGGCCGTTGTCCCTCCCGTGCATGCCCCACCGGTGATAGAAGCCCCCCCACCCTGACGGGAGCCCGCGGGCCCAGCCACAGCTGCACAGCCCCCAGGTAGGAGCGTCAGCTTTGAGGAGACCGACCCACTTGGGGATCCCAAGATGTCACGCATAGGACGTGAGGGAGGTGGAAAGTATCTAAGGCCTCCTGCCACTGTGTCTACCCACCCCACATTCCACTCAGGGCCCCTCAACTTGGGGTAGGGGGACCTACCCCCCTCCAGCTTCTAACACTCCTTTGTCTGGTATGTGCCTGGAGGGGTGGGTGCACCTGGTTGCCCAGGCTGCTTCTGCGGACAGATGGAGGGGACAGAGGCTCTTAGACCTCGGTCCCCGCCCCCCACGTCCTTTCTTCCCCACCTTGCAGTCTCCTGGACGCCCGGTGCAAGGCCAAAGGGTCGTGGGGGAGTGGGGCGGGGCCTGGGAACACCGAGATTCCGGGGGCTCCCCTCGGCAGGCCGCCAGCCCCCCACCCGCAGGGCCGGGGATGCGGGGAGTGGGGGAGCTACTTCCTTTTCCGCGGCTGTGTCACCGCCCTGGGGGTGAGGGGGGAGTCAAGGTGCGGCCGCAGGTGTGCGGGCTGGGCGTGGCGGCGCGCGGCGCGGCCATATTTGGCGATTTCAGCGCCGCCTGGGAAACTGCGTCCCGGGCAGCCCCGTCCCCGCCCGCCGCCGGCCCTGAGTCACCGGCCGGGCGGGGGGCGGAAGTAACGGACAGGGGGCGCCGGGCGCTCTCCTCGCCTTATTTAGTCAAGGAGGCGGCTGATTGGCCGGCGGAACAAAAGGGCGGTGGCGGGGCGGCCCCGGAGCCTCCGAGGTGGCACGGAAGGGGGCGGCGGTCGCTCCCCATCCCAGCCCCTTCGCGCCTCCCGGAGACCCCGCTGCTCGGCGCCAGGCCGAGCCGGGAGAGTGGGGGGATAGGGCTGCCTGTGGCCCCCGAGGTCAGGTGGTCGCAGGGGGTGGGAGGATGCGGAGCCGGATTACGGGTGGGCTGCAGGAGAGGGGCGACCGCCTGGGAAGCACCCCCGGAAGCCAGGAGTGAGTGGATGCGGTGGGGCCAGGCCCCAGGTAGAGAGAGGCCTCCCAGCCCCGCGCGGCGTATGCGGGAGCACCGCATTCCGCACTGAGATTTTTCTGTTTTGCAACTGGGCAGTGCGAGGCCTCGCCCAAGGTCACCTGCAGGCTATGCTCTTGGAAGCGTTGGGCCGCCCCCGCCCCTCCTAGCACTGGAGAGGGCCGAGCGTCCCTGGGGGGTGTTCCCTGGGGGTGTGGACCGCGTTAATGTGGCAGCCCCGGCTCGGCGATCCGGAAGGCCCTGGGGAGGAGGGAGAGGCCGCGATCGCCCTTCTGCCCGGAACTGGGTGTGCCCTGCTCATCTGGAAGTCGCAGACTTGGGGCTCAGAGAAATATGCAGGTTTTTTCCTAGCCCAGTGCTGCCTGGACCTCATTTCAGGAACGGCGGAGCAGGGTGGTGGCACCACCTTGCAAAGAAGTGTGGCCCAGCCGAGATGGCTCCAGTGTCTCTCCCGTGTCTTCTTCCCTCTGACACCCATGTCGCCTGCCACCTCCCTGCTCCTGTGCAGGGACACAGCCCAGGATCAGCCACCTCTGGGGAGCACGGCCTACAGCACACCCTTCCACCCTCCCCACCCCCCAAATGATGGTCACTCATCAGGCAGAGAGTAGCCTCGGCCTCTTCCATTCCACCCGCCAGGCATGCCTTTCTTTCTGCCTCCAAATATGGTGGGATCCCAGAACAGAGAAAAGGACCATGGTGGAGTGGGTGAAACAGGAGTAAAGTCTGGGGTTAATAATTAATGATGAGTACCAAAGTCAATCTCGGTGTGGCAGCTGTACCTTGACCGTGAGGCGTTAACACTGGGGGGAGCTGGGTGGAGTTCATGGGTGTGTTCATGCTGTCTTTGCAATTTTGCTGTAAATCTAAGATAATCTAACAATACAAACTTTATTTTAAAAAATCCAAGGAAAACCAGTTTCCTTGCCCTCAGCTTCCTGTCCTGTTCTCCCCCACCTGTGGACAGTCAAATGCAAAGTGATTCTTCTGTCACCTAAAGCCGCTCCAGGGCACTGGGTGGGCTCCCCTGGGGGCAGGGCCGTCTGGGAGTGGCTCTGTCTGGAGCAGCAGACCCCAGCACTGCCCTGTAGGCCAGGCTAGCTTGCACAGGCTGGGCCTCGCTGCCTCTGAGTTTCAGGTCAAAAGACAAGGTCAGGGCCATGCGCTTCTGTCTCTGGCCTGGCGTCCAGCGGGGACTTGTTCTCCAGCACTGCATAGACGGAGCACAGGAGGTCCAGCTGTCCAGGGGTACACCAGAGGTCTGGGCTCAAGCCCCCTCCTGTGCCAACCCACATCCCTGTGGAATCTTCATGGTGCGAGGCCTCTTTCTGTGTCCTCCAGTTCTGACTGCCTGAAGAGGCATCACAAATGCCACTTTACAGGCAGGGAAACTGAGGCTCTCAGTGTGTACCCCTGCATGAAGTTTGGGGGGTCAGGTCCATAGAGACACCCAGATCAAGGGCCCCTGAGCCCTGCTCCTCTTGCCTGCTGCTCCAGCAATAGGGGAGCTCCAGGACTTTTGACGACAGGCCCCAGCAGAGGGTCCCCACTTCCCCACTATCTGCAGCAGGAACCCCGGAGGCCCTGAGGAGAGCACTGGGCTGGGAGTCGGGCCCTAGCTTCCGAGCCAAGCTCAACCCCGTGCCAGCTGTGCCCCTGTGCCTCCACTTCTGTAAAGAAGATGAGCCAGTGGTGTGAGGCTCTGAGGCTGATGGCCCTCCTGCACTGGACGACAGATCTGGGGACAGGAGGTC
The DNA here is from genome assembly GCA_028627145.1 of Eidolon dupreanum. Classification (NCBI taxonomy): domain Eukaryota; kingdom Metazoa; phylum Chordata; class Mammalia; order Chiroptera; family Pteropodidae; genus Eidolon; species Eidolon dupreanum. The sequence continues at coordinate 106,850,183 of CM053506.1, forward strand.
ATCAGGTAGCTCAGCAAACACTTCCTTTCCCCGCCAAGGCCTCACAGGTGAAGCTTTCCAGGCCTCCAGTGTTGACGTGTGCAAGCGTTCAGTTTTTGGTGACGATTAAAAAACACTCGGCACCTCCGCGTGTCAGACCTGAGAGTTCTGGGAACAGCAGCCTGCGATGGGGCAGCGGGTCCCACTGCACTTTCAAGGGCACGCCCCAAAACCACGCTTGCCTGAGCCCCTAGAGACAGGATGACAGCCACTGCCCAGAGGTGGCCCTCTGCATAGTGCTCACTCCATGAGCCATGTCCAGATTGCAATGGGGAAGGAGGACTAAGCCCAGGAGTCCGGGAGTCCAGCTGCTTCCTGACATGGCCCACACCTCGGCACGTGGCCAAAGCCAGAAATCAGGGTGCCCGCCAGGCCACAGCCTGCCCAGCATCCCTGGCCTACCGCGTTGTCTGCCCAGCTTGCCATCTGCCTCCTGCTTCTCCACAGTGCTGCAAATCAAGTCACTTTTCTCCCTGTACCAAACACTGCCTCGAAATGGAACCTGACCCCTGACCCTGGGGCCTGACCCCTTCACCTGCTGCACCTCTGGCTCACAGCCCTCCAGCCCTGACCAGCACCTGGCCGTTTCTCTGCCCAGAAAACTGTTCCTGTTGGCTGCCTCCTGCATGCAGGCCTCCAGGACTTCCCCTGGCCCTGGGTCAAGTCCTCACCTTGAATATCACCTGTCTCCTCCTCACCAGGACATTAGGTTCGCGGGGCATAAGGGTGAGGCTGGTGTCCCTGTGCCTGGAATAGCTCCCGGCACCTACACACCGGCAGAAAGCACCAATGGAGACAGAGGCCTGGGGAGGGGCACGACCTCACTGGGAGGCAGAAGGGGGGCAGGTGAGAGGCTGACCTAGCCGTCACCCCAACCCTGACTCCAGTATGCAAAGGGGGATGTAGCTCCAGGGCTGAGAGGTGAGCCCCGAGCCCCAAGGCCTGACTAACCCCAGAGCCCTTCTCCCTCCCCCTCAGCTAGTAGGTTTCCAGGGTTGCAGGGGACAGGTGGGTCCTCGAAGTGCCACATACTAGGTTGGAAGCTAACCCTTACTACACGCCCCGCCCCACCACTGCCCACCACCGCCCGCCACCGCAGCTGGCCTGCCCCAGGCTAGGTCTGAGGCTCAGGCGCCTCGGGGTGGGACGTGGGCAGGGGCCGCCGCTCTAGGGGCTCTTGCCTCCCTGACGCTGCCCCAAATGCTGCAGCTGGGATGGGCAGAGCAGAGGCAGGTGGGGTCCAGGCTGAGGTAGAGCCAGGCTCGTGACTGGTCATCCTGGCCGGAGCGGTCCCCTTCCCCCCACCCCTTCCCCCACCCCTCCCGCACACACTTCCCAAGGGGCCCGGCGCTCCGGGAGGCGGGTCCTTCGGGGGGGCGGGTCCTTCGGGGGGCGGGCCCGGAGGAGGCGGGAGCTGCTGTGCTCGGCGCCGCCGAGCCCCCGCTGCTGGCGGATCCGGGGCGCACTGCCCCGGGGAGACGGTCCGTCCAGCGGGTCTCGGAGCGACCCGCTCTGGGCGTGCCGGGGCCTGGCACTGGCTTTCCCTGCTCCCTTTGGAGACCTGTCCGGTGTCCCCGGAAGAGACGGGGTCCCAGGAGATGGGGTGGGCGCAGGTGGGAAAACCAGCAAGGGCGTCTCCAAGCAACGCAAAATGGGGCCGGAGGCCAGGACCACTCAGCCCGTGACCCGGGGCCCTGGGGACCGGGGAGGTGGGCACAGTGCCCGCACTCAGCATGCACCTCTCCGGCCCGCCGCGGGGCTGGGAGCGGGGACACGGAGCGGAGAGGCGGCGAGCTCGGAGGCCTGGGCCAGGAGATGGCGCCCTGGCCCGCCTCGGCGCCTGGAGCGTCCAGCTCAGAGGCGGCTGGTGTCGTTCCCAGGTGGGCCGCCAGGTGGGTGCTGCGCTCGCGGCTGGGGCAGGGCCGGGAGTCCCGGGCACCTGCCTGCCCCGCCCCCCCAGCAAGCGCCCGCCGGCCCTTTCCGACTCTGGGAGGCGCTGGGTGCTGCCTGCCGGCCGCTGAGTCACCGTCACCTCCGCCCGAGGGTGACGCAGAGCGGCCTGGGAGTGGCCTGTGACCTCAGCCAGTGCTGACGCTGGGAGAGAAGGTGGGATCGGGGTCAGCCCGCCCTCACGGCGGCGACGGAAGAGGAGGGAGCTGCGCCTTGGAGGCGGCCCGGCAGCCCCTTGAGTCTAGGCGGAGGGACGGCACCCGCGTGGGGACCCCCAAAGCCAGGGCAGACCCTGGACCCGATGTGTGTCTGTTGAATACGGCCAGTGCCCCAGTAGACGGCCATCGTTACCCAGTTCAGAGAGAAGGAAAGGGAGGCGCAGGGAGGTCGAGGCTGGTTCCAGGTCACACAACAGGAAGGGCGGAGCCAGGACCGGGGGGGCCGGACGCCAGCCCCACCCCCACGGCGCACAGCGTGCCCTGCGAGGCCGGGTTCGGGGACAGAGGGAGCGGGTTTTTTCGGAAGCTTTCCCAGGCACTGGCAGGGGCAGCCTCAGGGGGACCTGCGGCGCTGACCACGGACAACCGGGGGTGGGGGGGGGGAGCGGAGGGCAGAATCCGGCTGGTGGCCCCGAAGGTGGAGGCCGAAGGGTGGGGGACGGGGAGAGTCAGGCTGGGGTCAGGTCACTGAGGAGAAAAGACAGATGACGCCCATGGGCACATGTCTGGGCGGTGCCTCACCTCGGGTGACAGGTGAGTCCGGTACCCCTTGTGCCCACCGGGGATTGTGGAAGTGAGTCACCAACAGGAGCGGTCCCCACCCACAAGCACGGGAGGGAGCCTGAAGATTAGCTGTGTGCAGCGCTGTCCCCCAGCTGGGCCACCAGCTGGGACGGGGACGCCTGGGGCCTGTCCGGACGATTTGCGTTTAGCATCCTCACAGGCTGTTCCTCACCCTGGGGGGGGGGCGGGGGGATGGGGGGCGTTCCCGTTGCAAAGGCCCCCTGGGATTCTGAAGCCCTGACTCCCCGGCCTCCCCTCCTGCCCTGCCGAGCCGAAGCTCCTACGCGTCCCTTCCAGTCCTTGGGCATTTTCTTGAATTCTCTCTCTCACAATTTCTTTCCTGTTTTATTGTTTCTCTTCTTTTTTGGGGAAATATCTATTAATCGGGTGTCATAGCTACAAGACGAACCCTATAATATTCTTACTTTTATTCCGTTTGTCTTTGTTTTATTAACTTTATGGGATTTTTTTTTTTACTTTTGACCCTGCAGTAAAATTTTTTATTCTAGTTATAGTTTTTAACCTTTTTGTTTTGAAGTGACTTCAACGGGCTCTTTGACATTTGCCACCTGCTGCCACTTGCCTCTTGTTCTTCTTCTCCCTCACTTTTCACTTCTGAACCATTTGGGGGCATGTCTCAGACACTCCACCCTTTACGCCTTGATATTTCCGTGTGTTTTTCGTAAGAACAGGGACATTGTCTTATATGGCCACAGTACAGTGACAAAAATCAGGCAGTGTCGCGTCGCTGGGACACCATTCATCTCACCTAGAGTCCGTGTCCATGATGACAGTTGTCCCAGTGGAGTTCTCCACAGCATCTTTGCCTGACCCGCCCCAAGATTCCGTGTCACGCTTATTTGCCGTCAACGATCACGTATTTAACCCCCAAGGCCGCTCTCCCGATCTCTGTACCGTTTACAGCACAGCGCCACCTGCAGGTGGGAAGGTTTTCCGAGCGGACCAGCCCCGCGGCTGGGAGCTGGGTGGGGCGACCCTGCCCCATGGGGCTGCTAGACAAAGGACGGAACCTGTGCAGAGCCTGTCTCACGGCTGGATGAATAAATAAATGGTCCACTTCCGTTTTGTCCCGGGAGTCAGCTCCTTTCTGGGTCCCCAACAAGGTTTCTTGCACACAGTGACCGCTTGGAGTCAGGGTCTGGATCTTTCATGATGTTGGTGTCTCTGCACATAGAAGGGGCGTTGTGCTGTGGGTGTGTGCGCGTGTGCGCGTGTCTGGGCACGTGTGCTGTGTGTGTGTGTGTGTGAAGATGCCCGCAGATGAGGGCAGGGCAGAGGCTGCCTGGTCACCTGTGGAATTGTGAGTTTGTGAGTGTCCATGCCAGGTGTCGACCACCTTGGCCTTGAACCCGGGTGTCTGGAAACCCAGGTAGGCAGTAGCTGTCTGTGACTTGGTCTGGTCTTCACGCTGAGCCTCACGCCACCAGAGGCTCACTCTCGGGCAGTCTTGCGACTGCTCCCCTCTTGTCCTAGGTATGTGCAAAGGTCCTGGGTTTGGGCGTTGGAAGATTGCCCGGTGGTCACAGGGTGTCTGGAACTTTCAGCCTTGCCCAGGCCCAGAAGCCTCTGGTCTCTCCCTATCCTCTGTAAGCTGACCCCCCCACACACCAAATGGAGCCCCCATCCCCCACCTTACGGTTCTACAGGAGCCCAAACCCAGGACACTGCCCCAACTTTCTACCCTGAGAGCCCCAAGTGGCAGCTCTGCACCTGAAGTGGCAGGGGACGAGGCCGGGGCAGAGTCCTGGAAAACCAGTATTTAAGGAGCTGCCTGCGAAGCCCGGGGGGTGGGGGTGGTGGTAGAAAGGGTCCTGGGGGGAGGGGTCTTGTGAGGTATGGGGAGGCGGATTTTCACGTGCAGCAGGGGGGAGGTGCAGTCTGAGGCTCTTCACCCCAACACCGCCCCTCCCTGCCCTGCCTGGGGAGCTGTCACCCTAAACCGCCTGTAGGCCTCTCGTAAACCAACCCAGGCCAGAGCAGGAGAAGGGCTGGCTGCCGCGTGTGTAAGTGGACCTGCAGGCTGCCCAGCCCTGCCATAAAAAAATCATGAGGCCACCAAGCCGGCCCGTGACAGGGACAATGCAGGGGGCTGGGCCCCAGGCGCCTGCCAAGTTGGACCCCGGGAGCCCACGATCCAGGAAGTCAGGGTCTCGGGCCATGCCCACCAGTGCCCAGGCTGGCAGGGTGGCCCTCACTTCACACGGCCAAGGAGCCCAGGCAGGGGCCCAGTGTGGCCAGAACAGGGAGGGACAGGGTGCCGGGGCTGGCCGGGACGGGATTGCCAACGAGGGCAGCAGGCGGCCGGGGCCTGGGGCTGAGGGGGGCTCTGCAAAGTGGGGGGGGTGTCCTCAAAGCCTTGCTGCCCCCCAGGGAGGTGCAGCAGGCGTCGCTCAGAGAGGGGCCAAGACCCAGGGCTGGGAACGTGTGACCTGCAGAGGTCCCTCTGTGGTGGGGCTGCCCGGGCCTCCGTCTTGGGCCATTTCCCAGTTTCCAGGGCTCCAGGCCAGCTAAGGTGGGGAGCTGACCCGCCCCCGCCTCCAGCCTGCACACACGGGGCCTGTGCCAGCTCACGCCACCAGCATCGGTGTTGCCCGGGCAGCTGGCCTGGGCATGTGCTGGTTGCCACGGCAGCAGGCAGCGTGCTGGCAGGAGCCCAGACTGGGCACTGGTGTCTAGGGCCAGTGGTCCAGACATGCCATGGTAGGGGTCCCCTCCCTGGTAGAGGGGGAGAGGGACCTTCCAAAAGGCCAGACCCACCCATCCCTCAGCATCCTGAGGAAGGAACGGTCAGTGTCCTGAGAGCCCCAGGATGCCCGCCAGGAGCCTGGGGCGCCGTGAAAAGTCCCTGCCTACTCCCGGCCCCAGCCGGATACGCACTAAGGGGGTGGAGGCTGAGGCTCAGCCTGGCCTTGTCTGCCGGGGGCTCCCAACGGCTGAGCGGATCCCGCCTTCTGGGCCCAGCTGTGCCCATCACAGACGGTCACTCCCTGACATGGGACAGGGGTGCTGCTCGCCTGCACGGTGCCCAAGAGGAAGAAGCGGCCCCAAATCAAACAGGCTTAAGTCAGCACATCGGTGGCCTGAGGTCTGCGGCCGGGCCGGGTCCAGTGGTTGCCAGTGGCAGCCGGGGCAGCGGGCACACACTGGTCCACGCCCCCACCCTGGGAGAGGACCGCCGCACGGTCAGAGGTGGCCCCGGAGTGTAGCCGGACAGGACACAGTGGCAGTTCGCAGGCCCCAAGCGAAGGGCTGTGTGGACACCTCTGGGCGGAGGCCCGGCCGCGGGTTTCGAGGGCTTCCGTGGGAGCCGGGGGTGGAGCGGGAGGTCCGGGCACGCGGCCTTCGTCCAGGGACCCTGGGCTGGGAGGCCCACCTCTCAGAGTCCCCCAGGAGCCCGAGAGGCCACCCCTCGGCTCCCGGCG
>CM053506.1:106856896-106884916 GCA_028627145.1 Eidolon dupreanum
GGGTAAGACGGGCAGCCGCTGTCCCTAAGCCGGCACAGCTCTGATCCGCCTCCCTCCCTCCCTCTGCTGCCCGCTGGTCAGGTAAGAGCTGCCCGGGTCCACGGCCACCGGGCAGAGGCGACATCTGAGTGGGCAGCAGGTCCATGACGCCGGTGGGGTCTGGGGGCCGTGAGCACGCAGGGGCCGCTTCCCGGGCCTCTCGTGGGCCGTCCCCAAGATGCCTACCAACGGCCTGCACCAGGTGCTGAAGATCCAGTTTGGCCTCGTCAACGACACTGACCGCTACCTGACGGCCGAGAGCTTCGGCTTCAAGGTCAACGCCTCGGCGCCCAGCCTCAAGAGGAAGCAGCTGTGGGTGCTAGAGCCGGACCCCGGCCAGGGCTCCGCCGTGCTGCTCCGCAGCAGCCACCTGGGCCGCTACCTGTCGGCGGAGGAGGACGGGCGTGTGGCTTGTGCGGCGGAGCGGCCGGGCCGCGACTGCCGCTTCCTGGTCCTGCCGCAGCCCGACGGGCGCTGGGCGCTGCAGTCGGAGCCGCACGGCCGCTTCTTCGGTGGCACGGAGGACCGGCTGTCCTGCTTCGCCACCGCCATCTCCCCGGCCGAGCTGTGGACCGTGCACCTGGCCATCCACCCGCAGGCGCACCTGCTGAGCGTGAGCCGGCGGCGCTACGCACACCTGTGCCCGCAGGAGGACGAGATGGCGGCCGACAGCGACACGCCGTGGGGCGTGGACGCGCTCGTCACGCTCGTCTTCCAGAACCGGCAGTACTGCCTCCGAGCCTGTGACGGCCGCTACCTGCACAGGGACGGCCACCTTGTCCGGGAGCCCGAGGCCCGCGCCCGCTACACGCTCGCGTTCAAGGCGGGCAAGCTGGCCTTCAAGGACTGCGACGGCCACTACCTGGCGCCCGTGGGGCCCGCGGGCACGCTCAGGGCCGGCCGCAACACGCGGCCGGGCAAGGACGAGCTGTTCGACCTGGAGGAGAGCCCCCCGCAGGTGGTGCTGCTGGCCGCCAATCACCGCTACGTGTCCGTGCGGCAAGGTGACGAGGGAGCGGTGGGTGGACGCGGGGGACGCGCCCGGTGTCCAGGCGGGCGAGGACACGTGTGGATGCGCACGGTGCAGGCGGGGGGCCCGCTCAGGGCCGCTGGCTCTGGGGTCGGAAGGAAGGGGACTGCTGGGGTCAGAAGAGAGGGGACCTGTCTTGGGACAGCTGGGCGGCCGCCGAGTGTCGTGTGGGCAGTGCCCAGCTGGGGGGCTGGCAAGGCCCCAGCCTGCGGCCCTGAGGGGCACGAGGGCAGGCCCCGCCCACACTGGGCTGCCCACACACACCCCATCCTCTGCCCGCACCCCTTTCTTCCCACCACCCCACTTTCTGAACTTTAAAGGAAATTGGGAAGGGTGCCAAGGGCATGGCAAGGAGCCAGCAGCGTCAGACTGGGCCAGAGCCCAGACCCCACACCCCCTGCGCCAGACCAGTGGGTCTTTGCCTGCCCCCAGGAGTGCTGTGGGAAGGGCCTTGGGGTCCCCCAGTCCAGAGGGGGCAGGGAGCAGATGCCCCTCCATGGGAAGGCACTGTCTCCACCTGCCGGATTCGGCCGGGTCCCCCGCCTTCTGGAGCACTGGCCACTGGCCTCATGATTGGCGGGCCCTTCCACACGCAGCCACACACCTGTGGGGCGAATACGGGTAACCCCTAATTCCCCTCAAGGAAGTTGAGGCCCTGAAGTGGCCTGAGCTGCAAGGGGCTGGCCCCAGACTCAGGCCACCTGCCCCTGACTCGGGCTCCTGGCTCTGTGCAACCAGGAGTGGCCAGGGACACCCTGACCACCCCCCGTCCAGATGGCAGAGGCCCGGCCATGAGCACCTGGGAAGGGCGGTCCAGCTGTGGCCGCAGGAGCCCGGGCTGTAGGCGAGGCCCTTGAGGCCAGCCCAGCGCAGGTGGGCATTCCACACACAGCTCCTAAGCACTTGACCTGGCGTGTGGCTGGGTCCCGGGGTATGACGGGGGATGCACAGCCCTGGTCCTGTCCATCACAGGCCCCGTGGTCTCGCCACACCAGCTCTGGCCTCGGCCAAAGCCCGCGGGTTTGTCAGTGAGACGTGGGCTACGATGTGAAAAGGCTTCCTCTGTAGTCAACAGAGATTCTGGACACAAAGTATCTGAACACGTTCAGCTTGTGAGCCAGACTCGGAGGTGATAAAGTGGCGGTAATGGCAAGGTGGCTGTGGCGACAGATGGTGCCAGGGTTCCTGCTGCTGCTGCTGCTGCTGCTGCTGCTGGCGGCGATGCTGGGGCGGTGGTGACGATGACGACAGTGTTGGTAGTGACCGTGTGTCAGTGGTTTTGAGATGACAATGGTGGTGATGGGAAGGGATGGGGCTGTATGGACCATTTTTCATTCTCTGGATCACCCGGGGTGATCCCATCCCTCCAATGGGGCACGCCCCCACTAACAACCAGATCTGATCCATTGCCCACCGTAGAAGCCAAGGTACCCCCCATTCGCCTCCCCACTCCCCCTGCAATAAGCCTTGGGGTGTGTGACCCCAGATGATCGGACATTGGGCAACTGGGGTGCGAAGAAGCAGATGTGGCATTCCTGTCCTGGGCGGAGGGGGTACCCCAGATCCAAGGCAGCCGGAGAGGCGCCCTGACCCCCACCATCTTCCTAGCCAGGCGGCCCCTCAACCCACCCCTCGCTTCCGGGCGTGTGAGGCCCCGGCTGGCCCGACTGCGCTTCTCGGTGCCGCCTCGTGCTGGCTCCGTCGGCTGCACTGCAGTCAGGGGCTGTCGCTGCCAGGGACAGAAAGTGGCCTCAGACCAGCGAAAGCCACGAGCTCATGGATCGCCTCTGATAAAGGGGAGCCTGGCGGCACGGAGGTGGCGGGGTCCCAGCTCCGCGGCGTCCCCAAAGTCCTCTGCCCCTTGCCCCCCGTGGAGCCCCTCTGCTGGGACAGCTCTGAGCTCAGGCCGGGGCCTTCGTGGTCACAGGTGGCTGCTGCTGTTTCGGGCCTCGGGCCCAGACAGGACGACGTCCGGAGGAAAGAGAGGAGTTGGCTTTTCTCAAGTCTTTGCGGGGGTCAGCTAAGTTCCTCCATAAAGACCCGCCGACACCCCTCGGTGCTCACGCGCCGCCCGCCCCTCCAACCGCTCCCAGCGGGCGGGGGCCGCGCTCTTGGCTGGCACTGACCGGGTCTCGTCTGCCGTGATGTCAGGGCCACTCGACGCAGACGGCTGCGAGGCGGAGGCCTGGACCGCCTCCTGCCGGGGCGGGCCGTAGGGTGCACTGGGGACGCCGACGGGGTGGGCCCTGGAGACGGCGGCGGAGGCACGAAGCCCCGGCCTCATGACCGCGGCCCTGCCTCGCCCCCCGCCTGCGGGGGACAGCTCCTTCACCCCTCAGGTCTGCTTCAGTGTCACCCTCCCCGTGAGGCTGTCCTGGGCCAAGGCCCACGGAGGCCGTGAGCACCGGACCTGCCGCTTTGTCGCCTGCTGCAGACGGTGGCTGCCGGGAGGGAAGGGCTGTCTCCCGCGCTGTCACCGGGCTCGTGCATGCAGCGTGGCTGCCGGGCAGCGGGGTGACTGTGAAAACGCCGGGCCGCCTGCTTTGCCTCTGAGCAGTGACCCCCGTGAGGGCCAGCCCGGGAACTCTGGGAGCTGACGGGGGGCGCGAGGCCCTGCCAGGCGCCTGCCCTTCCTTCCCCGGGGGCAGAGCGGGACGGGATCTGGCCCCGACCCTCAGCTCCTGCTACCCCTGCTGTCACCCCGCCCCTGCTCCGCCAGCTGAGCATGCGGGGGTTCGTGCCGGGGCCCTGTGATCTGCCACACCGCTTGCGGGGAGGTGCTGGGGGCGCTGCAGTGCCTGTCTGCTGGCCCTCCCCTGGACACGGATGCCCACTCTGTCCCTGGTCCAGGCACCGCAGGCAAAGCCCGGGTGGCCTTGTCCTCCCCCAGGACTCCTGGGAGACTCCACACGTGTGAGCGGCGGGCTGGCAGGGGCAGGGCCAGCTCCTGCCCGGTGCCCAGGAGTGGACGCCAGGCCCTGCCGTGTCCTGGGCCATGGCAGTGGGAAGGACAGGGACCACACTGGGCCCACACAGCAGCTCAGGCGCAAGTTATAAATAGGCTGGAGTCAGCGCTGGGTTGAGAGTGGCAGCAAGCGGATTATGTGCTAATTAGTGGAGGCAGGGATTTGCTGGCACGGAGGGCCGGCACTGGGCTGGGAGGAGCCGGGCCAAGGGCTTCAGGGAGCAGGATGTGGGGGTCTGCGTGCTCACGGGGGGCACAGCTCCCCCACCCTCTGAGAGGGGTCTTCCGAATGTCCTCAGGTTCTAGGTGGGACCCCCTCTAGCTCAGGGCTGCCCCAAGAGCATGCCTCCCTACCCCTCTGCTCCCCGCCCACCCAGGGAGAGGCGTGAGGGGCTTCCCATCTCCTCCCTCCAGGGATCAATGTCTCAGCCAACCAAGACGAGGAACTGGATCATGAGACCTTCCTGATGCAAATCGACCGTGAGACAAAAAAGTGCACCTTCTACTCCAGCACTGGGGGCTACTGGACCCTGGTCACCCACGGGGGCATCCAGGCCACCGCCACACAAGTGTGAGTGCAGCAGCCACATCCACCTCCCCCGGGGTCACCACTGCCCCGCCTCCCCCCTCCCCCGCACCATCGCCTCCACCTGCTCCCCCGCCTGCACCAGGAGGATGCTGGGGCAGCCCCGCCAGGGGCCAGCGCCCACGGGGGTGGAGGACAGCTCCTAACGATGGCGGTGTCTCTGACCCTGAGCCCCACGTCCTGCTGCTCCCCCCAGCTCTGCCAACACCATGTTCGAGATGGAGTGGCGTGGCCGGCGAGTGGCCCTCAAGGCCAGTAATGGGCGCTACGTGTGCATGAAGAAGAATGGGCAGCTGGCGGCCATCAGCGATTTCGTGGGTGAGCACTCCCCACCTGCGCGGGGTGGCTGGGGCTGGGCCCTCTGCCCAGGGACAGCACCAAGAGCCGCCCCCCCACCCCCACCCCCACGGAACTGCTCTGTCCCTGGCAAAGGCTGAGCTTGCTGGTCAGGGTCAGGCTGAGGCCCGTGGAGCCGTTAGGCTGCAGGGAACCCTCACCTCCACTGCGCCTTCGCCTGGCTCAGCGGTCGCAGGCCGCTGGCCGGTGTCACGTGAGACAGCGGCACATCTGGGCCCACAAGCCGGAAGTCCGAGTCGGGGGAGCCCCAATGTCGCCCAGGCCCAGCCGGCGGCCTGGACAGAGCAGGCTGTCCCCGCAGGCCAGGACGAGGAGTTCGTCCTCAAGCTCATCAACCGGCCCATCTTGGTGCTGCGCGGCCTGGACGGCTTCGTGTGCCAGCGCCGCGGCTCCAACCAGCTGGACACCAACCGCTCGGTCTACGACGTCTTCCACCTGAGCTTCAGCGACGGCGCCTACCAGATCCGAGGTGCGGGCATGCGGCGCGGGTCGGTGGGGTGGGGTGCGGCGCAGGCCCGGAGCACGCGGGGCCGGGGGTGCGGCGCGGGTCGGAGGGGCGCGGCCGGGGGTGCGGCGCGGGGCGGAGGGGCGGGCGCGGTCGGTGCGGCGCGGCCCGGAGCAGCGCCCCCGCCGACGCCCCGCGCCCCGCGCCCCGCAGGCCGCGGCGGCGGGTTCTGGCACACCGGCAGCCACGGCAGCGTGTGCAGCGACGGCGAGCGCGCCGAGGACTTCCTGCTCGAGTTCCGCGAGCGCGGCCGCCTGGCCATCCGCGCGCGCAGCGGCAAGTACCTGCGCGGCGGCGCCTCGGGGCTGCTGCGCGCGGACGCGGACGCGCCGGCCGGCGGCGCGCTCTGGGAGTACTGAGCGCGCCGCCCGTTGTCCCCATCAAACCGCGTCTGCGTCGCAGCGGCGGGCGCGCTCGGCGGCGCCGCTCCGGGGGGGCCGCTCAGGCTCGGCTCCGCGGGTCGGGGGTGCGGGCCTCGTCGCTCGGCGCGGGGCCCAGGACGCCCCGCGGTTCCTGCGCGCGAAACCCAGGGTCGGGGGCTTGTCCGGGAGGATCCCACAGATTAACGACCCACCGCCTCCCGCTCGACCACAGCCCTGGGGCCCCTCTTGTCCTATCCCCCCTTCCCCCAAAGACCCCTTCTCCACCCAGCCGGTGGCGTCTGGGCGGGGAGCTCGGAGGCACGGCCAGGCAGGCCACTTACAGGGTCTCTGGGGTCAGCGTGCCCCCATGCAGCGTCACTGCTCCCGTCAGGGCTAGGTCTCCGGAACTCCCCCAATTACTCCATGGAGAAGCGGCCCCCACCCTCCCACAGGGCTGTGAATAGCCCCCCACCGAGAGAGGGGCCTTCTCGGCTCCGCCTCACCGCCACCCAGCACCGCCAAGCCCAGGAGAGGGCTCAGGCCACGCCCCCACCGACCCGTGCACAGAGACCCTCCCTAGCCTTGTCCCAAGCGGGCCGGGGCCCCTGTGACCAGGGTGGTTGACAGGACAAGGCCCTCGGCTCACCCTTGTGTCTCCCCACATCAGCCCGCACCCAGAACCCCCAGCCCACAAGGGCCCCACCCCGTCTAACGTCTCTTAGATGGGTTGGGTGACCTGGGTCCTCTGAGGTGGGTGTGGGGTGCCCCCAGGGATTAGTCAGGCCCCTGAAGATGGGCGATGGGGGGGCGTGGGTGGGAGACAGCCTGAGCAGAGGCCTGGTGCCCAGAGGGTGAGACCCTTCCAGTAGTCCCGCCAGCAGCCCGAGGGGTCCGTGGGGATGGGGTACTTTGCTACAGGAGGGCGGGGCTGCAGAGTGGGTTCTGGGGAGACCAGGTGGCATGGCTGGGATGGAGAGAGCTAGGGGCTGAGGCACGTCCGGGGGGGCAAGGACAGCTTGCTAGGACAGCCTCCCCGCAGCCCCTGTCCAGGGCCCCCAGGTCTGCTCCTGGCCTCACTGCCCTCCTCGCACTCTAGGGACAAAGAAGGGCCAGGGGTCGTGTGGGCCAGCACGCGAGGCGGGCGCAGGTCAGCCCGGTGAGGCACGGACGTGGAACCCAGCAGGCTGGAGGGGACGGCGGCTGCCCAGAACTGCAGCCTGTGCTGCCCCCTGGTGGCGTCTGGGCTGCGTGAGTCCAGGGCCCACCTGCCAGGGCGCCCTCCGCCTGCAAGAAGGCAGCATCAGGCGGGGAACCGCAGTGTGCCACTGCCCCGGGTCCCCAACCCCACAGGGCATCAGGGGCTCTCCCCTTCGCTGACCTCAGGCAGTGCGCTGGGTCTGGCACTCTGGTGCCCACACAGCCGGGGGCAGCGCTGCAGACAGGGCAGGGAACTGTGCCCGGGGTCCTCTGAAGGGGCCAGCCGGGATGGCAGTAGGGACACACAGTAGGGACACACTGGTGCCCTGGGCTTTGCAGCAAAGGCTGGGGCTGTGTGGAGGGACACGCTGTGGCTGAGGGGGATTGGGGCTGCATATGGGGGATGTCACCGTGGTGGCCAGCCCGGGGCCTCACAGAGCAGGGGTCTGCAAAGGAGTGCCTGGTATTTAGTGTGACTCCCATGGCCACACTCTGAGTGGCCAAGGGCATGCTGGGAGGGGGCACCTGAGTGGACGAGGGCTCTTGGGTCACACTTGTGCTCCAGGTGGCTCCCTGAGCAGCTGACTGTGGATTGTCACCTTCCCCTGGCCACAAGGCCCCAGGCGCTTCCCTGACCGCAGTCAGGTCTCGTGTGCTCATCCAGGTCACACTGTGTGTCACTGCTGGGTGTAGGTGTCACCTGCAGCTTGTGTCCTACTCGTCCTGTTTGGTTTGTTCCTCCTTTCCTGCCTCCTCCCAGATTTGTTTCCTCTCCATTACTCTGTGTCATCACCTGGATTTTTAGACATTGTGTGTCGTTTTTCTCCTTTTCTGGAGATGACAATGTGCGTCCTTAGCCTGTGCCCATCGGTGGAGTTTGGCACATGCCCGCACCATGTGGGCAGGATGGGCGGTCCTTCCACGGCTCCTGCAGGCCCCCAGGCAGGCCAGTGCTGACACCCCAAGGGTTTTCCGTGAGAACCACCAGCAGAGGTGACAGGCTGGCCAGGAGAGCTCTTAGCTCTGGGGCCATCACCGGCCGTGTTGGGAGCTACACAGTGGGAACCGGGGCTGGCCCAGCAACCCCCAGTTTCTTGGAGTGCTGCTCTCTCCACAGCCCACACTGGTGGGTGGCATGGCAGGCGGGCAGATGGCAGCCCCCACCTCCCCTGACCCACTGGCATCTGGGTGGGGTCTGGGTAGCTGACCCTGCAGGCGATCAAAGGCCTGGGTCTGTCACCTCTGGGCAGCTGGTGAGTGGGGGGACGGAGTGCAAGGTGTGGATGCGCCGCCCTTCTCCATGACAGGCAGACACGGGCCCTCCAAGTGCTGCCTTCTGGCACTCACAGAGGGACAGACTGTCCCAGGGTCCTTGTGGGCTGGCCTGACCACTCCGTCCTCCCCCATGGCACTCGGGTGACGGAAAGGCAACCCTTGGGAGAAGCAGGGGACGGGGCTGCTGAGAGGGCACAGACCCCTCCCAGGCCCAGCCGCTCCCTCCGGGCTGTGTGAGGGCCGCCAGGGCCAGCAGAGGCCGGAGGTGAGCTGTCTGCTCGCCCTCACGGAGGTCGCTGTCACGCCTGTGCCCGGCAAACACTGAGGCGGGCCTGGGCTGGCCGGTCCCTGCCCGTCCTCCCTCCCTCCCAGAGCCCGCCTCAGAGAACCGTGCTGGCCCTTCTTCCTTCATGGAGGGTGACCAGGTGGCCTTAGTCCTCCCAGAGTGACCCTGTGACCAGAACGGCCAGATGGGAGCTGCAGGAACTTCACCCCAGGGCTCGGGCCCCCCACCGCCCCGGGGCCCTGAGGAGGGCAGCGCAGGAGCTGCCACTCGCGGCGAGCTGCAGGGCCGGGGCCGGCCCGGGACCCGGGCAGGGCCGCCCCGAGGGGAGGGGTGACAAAAGCAGCAGAGGCGGTGGCAGCTCAGCAGGAACGGGCAGTTGTTGGGGCAGCAGGGCCTGCAGAGCTCCTGCCGAGCACGTGACGCCTATGAGAGCCACTTCCCCAAACCCTGCGGACGGCAGCCCCAGGCCACAGTCCCCCGAGGGGCCCTGGAAACGCACAGCGCTGGCGCCGCTGTGGCCCTGACCACAGGCCACCCTGGGAGCACCCCCGAGGCTTCGTGCAACCTCCCACCTGGTGACCCCAGTGTGAAGAGGCCCAGCCGCCCGGGATGGGGCGGTGGGGCTGGTGTGTCCAGGGCCAGTGACGACCACGTGCAAAGCCACCCGAGTCCCGGCCCTGAGCCGTCCCCTCGTGGTCCCCGCCGTCCCTGCTCCGGGGTCTGGAGCGTGTCCTGAGCAGGGCTTCTGAGTGAAGCGGACGCTGTGGATCTGACCGTGACGCGCGGGCGAGGGGCTTCGTGGCGGCGGCAGGTCCCGTGCGGAGGCCGTGGGCAGCTGTCGAAGGCCAGGGCGTGACTCGGGCGGAGGCCATGCACAGGACGGGCACAGGGGCGGTGCCCAGCACCAACGGGGCTACCCTGAAACGACGCGCCTTCCCGTCCACTCCCCCAGCAGCCACACCCTGAGCGCGGCCCGCGCCCCGCGTTCTGCTGTGCGGCGGCCGGGCTCACCCCACACCTCCCACAGCCACCACCTGCCTCCCGGCCCAGGAGCTGGTTAGCTTTTATGTCCCATGGTCCCTGCACAAAACCACGAAGGCGCCGCGTCGACAGAGGTGGGCCCACCTGGCGTCACAGCAGGACGAGGCTGGGGCTGCGCAGCATCCTGTACACCTGCAGCAGCCGCTCGGCGGCGGCACAGGACCTGGCCTCGTCCTCCGTGCTCAGCCGGTCACGCAGGGTCTGCACCTCCCGCAGCAGCGTCTGAGGGTGGGGGTGAGCGGCAATGGTCAGGCGCCCCCCCCCACACCAGGCACGTCACCAGGCCCCTCTGGGGGACACCCATCATGCACTAATCCTACTGGAGACCTGGCAGGCAGTCCAGGAAACACTTGTCTCCGACCTTGAAGCTTGGGACACTCTGCCTGGCCACCTCAAAGACAGGACACAGGCTGAAACGGAGGTCGCTGCCCCAACCAAGCGACAGGCAGGTCCTGGCACCAGGTAGGAGAGGGGCCAGAGACAAAGCAGGCCAGGGGCAGTCCTCGCTGCCTGGGCGGGTGGGGCTGGCGGGGCGCTTGGGGGCGGGAGCCCGAGGGGCCTCACCTCATGGTTGGCCTGGATCTGGTGGAGACACTGTACGCGAAGGTCAGGCGGGCTGGGGCCCTGGGCAGCCTGCTCGGTCACCATCCTCTGTGGGAACAACAGGCTGGATGGGTCCCTTCCCTGGCCCCCTCTCTTCCCGGGCCCTCGGGCGCACGCCACCAGGCGCCCACCACCCAGCCTGGTTCTTCCCCGCCCACCCTCGGCCCCAGCCGCCCCCAGCCCTGCTCCGGTGCCCAGCACACCCTCAGCCCGATGTGGGGCTGCTCCTGGCCCACTTTCTGGAGGCCCCGCTGGCCCTGGCCCAGACCCAAGTGCCAGACGAGTCTACACAGGAGGCCCCCGCCGTGAGGCCCCCGCTGGCCGCCGGGCGAAGGGCTGAGGAGCAACCCCGGTGCCCGGGCGCTGGAGCACGTGTCACTGCCTGCCTCGGGGCCACCGTGCTCACAGGGACTGGGGCCGGCCCTGCACCATCAGCCCCAGTGGGAGGGTGACGAGGGTCCACCCAGCTTCTCTGGGCTGAGAAACGCGGCAGCTGGGCCATTCTGGGCGCGGAACGGGAAAGGTCTGAAGACAGGTGTCGCCGGGGGCAGAGCCCGACAGGTGGCACCACTGCCCTGGAGACCACCCCGATGGCCCGAGTCAGGACTAGGTTCCCGAGCCCGGGCGCGAGGCCACAACACCTGCCACGCGGGCCAGCGTCACAGTACAGGTGACCACTGGAGCCACGGCCGGCTGCGGTCAGTGCCGTGGCGCTGCGTGAGGCAGTGACGAGCCCCCAGTCCGCACTCCCGAGTGGTGCCCGCCAGCCTGGGCTGGTGCGGGCGTCCGGCTCACCTGGGTGGCCCCCAGACCCTGGCCAAAGCGTGGACTGGGACGCGCACTGCCACGTCCCCGGGTGAGGCTGGCACACAGACCGCACTTAAGGAAAACGTCACGGACAGCTGACAGCTGCCACGGCACACCCCCGAGCGGGAGGGGACGGGCTGCGCCCAGCCGAGGACGCCAGCTGGAGTGTGACGACCTCCTCAGACCCGGGGCCCACGGCCCTCGCAGCACTGCAGCGGCCTGATCCTGGGCGGGGGGCAGAGGGCCCCCGGGCTGCACGGGGGGCTGGCCACCAGCTCCCACCTTCTAGGCGAAAACATGGAGGCTCACACAAGCCAACACCTTGTCCCGGGACCTGAGCCCAGGGCCCCTGACCCCCGGACATGGCCTCTCCACGTGGCCTCTGCCCAGCCACGCGAGGGCAGACACCGCCTGACGACCGTGGCGGCCGGCAAGTGGGAACATCTCCCTTTACCTTTTGGCCGTGAGGGCTCCGAGCACCTGCTGCGGTGCTGCCGGGGGGTTGGGCAGCCCCCGCACACGGAGCCACACCCCCCCGAGGTCCCGCCCCTGCCGCCCCGTGGACACCCCCAGCAGGCCCCTGCTGGGTGACACACCTGCACGCGTGTGATGACAGCATGATGGGCCCCACACGTGCTGGCCAGAGAGCGGCTCTCCACTTGGATCTCGATGGCCGAGACGGGCCCCGCCGGGCACAGGTCAGTCACAGCCACCTGCAACACCGAGGAGACGCGTGTGCACCCTCGCCCGCGACCCAAGGCCCCAGCTCCCTGCCCCAGGCCACCCTCTACACCGTCACGGGCAGAGCAGTGCCAACGGGCGCCCGGACCCGGTCTCCCCGCCCAGCGCCAACCCCACCTGCAAAAGCAGCCAGCCGACCAGCCGCGAACCTGCCCGCTCGTCCAGGGGGAGCCCGACCGCGACGCCCACCCCAGACCAAGGCGACCACAGCCCGCACTGACGACCCACGCCAGGCTGGGTGGTTGAGGTCAGAGCTCGGCCAGCTGCCCTCGGAGCCCCTGACTGCACTGAGCCGGACACGAGCCCGGCAGGGACAGGCTGAGGCCCAGGCGCCAGGCTCACGCTCCACACACAGCCAGACCCGGGGGCCTGCACTCGCTGGGAAGGACACTTCCCAGCGCCTCTTCCTTCTGGCACCCGTGGACGCGCTGGACACCCACCGGGCTCGGAACCCAGCCCCCTTCCAACACGCTCAGGGCTACCCAGGCCCAGAATCAGGGTCCGAGGACGCCCAAACGAGACACTGGCCTGGCCTGGGCCTGGCCGTTAAGGGCTGCGCAGCGGGCAGAGGCCACAGCAGCCTCCACCCCTCACCTTCGGGGCCGCGTGTCCTGGCTGCCCGGGGCCGCCAGCACCAGAACAGGAGGGTGAGCCGGTCTGGTGGTGACCAGGCCGGCCGCCAGGAGGGTCACAGAGGAAAGCGTGTGCGAGAGGGCGGGGCTGGGGGACTGGCCACGATGTCAGCACCCGGTGCCCCCGGCGGTCTAGGGGCGAGTGGCTGGCGCTGGTGCAGTGCGCGCTGCTCCTGGGGACACGGGCCAACGCGGAGCAGGGTGGGGGCCCGGCTGCGGTCCTGGGGACACGGGCCAACGCGGAGCAGGGTGGGGGCCCGGCTGCGGTCCTGGGGACACGGGCCAACGCGGAGCAGGGTGGGGCCCGGCTGCGGGCTCCAGCGCTGCGAAGGGTCAGGGCCCACGCGTGCAGACCGTGGGGCTGCCGGTCCTCACCGGGAGTTGAGCTGCGGCCCCAGCACAGCCGTGCCTCAGATGGGGTGTGTGTCCTAACCCTCTGGAGGGTGGCCCAGACCCGGACTCCTCTGGAGCCACCCAGAGACTGCTGGCTCGGGGACCCTACTCAGAACCACCGCGTCGAGTCTGGTCTCTGCAGATGGGACGGCCGACCCCTCCTCACCTCGTGCACCGCGAGGTGGATGTCGGCGCCATTGGGGGCCACTCCCTGGACAGAGGACAGCGCTCGGGCCCTCACGACATCTACGACGGCATTCCCGGCGAGCAGCCACTGCAGAGTGGCACAGCACAGGGCCGTGCCTGCGGGAAGAGGTGTAGCCGTGAGCCTGGGCCGGTCCTGGGAGAAAGCTCCCCATGTCCGCAGGCCTCAGGGCCCCGAGGCCAGAGGGAAGCCAGCCAGCGCCGCCCACCTGAGTGACCGTCTCCCAAGGCAGCTCGGAGCAGCTCTGCTGACACCTTGACGGCAGCCGCCGACGGGGGCAGGTACTTGGCCTGCAGGGATGCGGGTCCTGCTGGCTCGCTGCCCAGTCTGCACTGAGCTGCTAGGAAGGTGTCCACGGGGTCACCGGCGGGGCCAGGCGGGCCAGGGCTGGGCGTGCAGGGCGCGGCCAGGCCGGGGAAGCGCAGCGCCTGCAGCATGTCCACCGTGTGCTCGCCCAGGGGCAGGCAGACTCCGTCCTGCTCGGGTGTGATGTCGGAAGCACCCCCATCCAGGGAAGGATCCCTGAAAGAGCCCGAGGGGGCCAGGGCCCCACCCACGACCTCCCTGAGGCTGTAGAAGAGCCAGCAGGACAGGGTCACGGGCAGGTTGAGCACGCCGTCCTCGCCGGGGCCCAGGGGTAGTGTCACCTCCCGCCGACCGCCAGGGCCGAGCTGGCCCACAGGGAGGGTGCAGGTCACAGCCGAGCCGGCCGAGCCCAGGTCGGAGGTGCGGGAGCTGGGGAGCAACTGCACGCACAGGGCCCAGCCCGGGCCCAGGCTGAAGGCGCTGCGGTTCTCCAGCAGGCAGGCGGCCGTCAGCACATCCCGCAGCCCCAGGCGGCTCCAGGCGGCAGTGGCGGTGCACGAGACGGGCCGGGGGCCCTCCCGGCTGGACAGCAGGGTGCAGCTCACGTTCATGGCCTCGTTGAGGTGTGTCAGGGCCCTGTTCCGCTGGTCGACCGCCTTCTCCAGAGAGGACGCTCTGAGGAGAGCAGATACGGCACCCACTGAGGAGCGGGGAGCCCTGGTGGCGGGGGCCACGCCCCTGCTCCCAGGGTTAGAAGGGACTCCAACTTTGCTCCCCACAGCACCAAACAAGGAGGAAGCCCCTCAGGAGCTCTCTGCGTCTGCCCTGGCTGCTCCCAGCCTCTGTCCCCACCCCTGGGCAGGAGGGAAGGGGATGGGGATGGGGATAGGGCTGGGGCTGGGGCTGGTGCAGCCAAGTGGGGTGGGCGGGGCCTGCTATCCCTACCAGGCCACAGAAGCCAGATGGCGCCTGGGCCAGGGAAGGCGTCCCGGCTGTGCTCCCTGGGTTCCGGAAAGGTCCCTCTGCTGCCCTGCAGCTAACGTGACAGCTCGGGGGGCAGCACCACAGCAATGATCCTGACCCACGGGGGCCTAGAGCCCACTGACGCTCACTGGGCGCTGCAGGCAGGCAGGCAAGGGCTGAGGAGGGGCCCGCTGTCTCCATGTGGGTCAGAGGAAGGGCTGCTGGGCCCTTGGAGGGAGCAGGCTCCGAGGGGGAGGTCCCCGAGGGAGAGCTGAGGAGACTCACAACTCCACCAGAAAAGGTGGGAGCAGGCTGAGAAGATGGTGTGTCTTCAGAAGTAGCCAGCCTTTTCTGCGGCCTTTCACCAGGCAGTTCGATGTCTCGGACCGCCCCAGGGGGCCGGAGGCAAAGCAGCGGGCTGGCCAGGCCCAAAGCCGCCATCCGGGGCACAGCCTCCTGAGGACGCAGCCCGCAGCTCACCTCTCAGAGATGGAGCCAATCGCACCGAGCAGCTCCTTCACCTTCCGGCCACTGTTCACCGCTGTCTCTGCAGTGGGGCGAGACGCCTCAGAGCTCAGGTCCAGGCTGCAGGTCATCAGGCGGCCTTTGGCAGACAGGGCCAGGAGCTTGGTGTCACCTGAGACGGGCACAGGTGGGCCCTTGTCACCTGGCGGGAGGAGCAAGCTGCTGGACACGTGCAGGGGGCCAGATGCGGCAGGGACAGGAGCGCAGCGGACATGGCGCCACAGGGCCACATCGCAGACGGGACTAAAAGGGGCCCGGTGGGGACCTGTGTGAGTCGCCGTGTCACCTGGGTCGGGGCAGAGCCACTCTGGTTTCCTGAGAGCAATGAGGGCTATGCGAGCCCCTGGCCCCCGGGCCGTCCTGGAAGCCCTCGGCCCCCCGGGCCGCCAGGAAGTCCTCCAGGACACAGGCTTGTCTCCCTGCCGGTCCCCCAAGACCAACACCACGGAAGGAGGGAGGAGCCCTGCTGCCCTTGGCGCGGCCCCGGCCCCAGGCCCTCCTGCCCCGGGCCCTCCGCAGTGGGCGGTGGCCTTGCCCTTCGGAGCTTTTCTTTCACGTTGAGAATTGTCCACAGCAGGCCTTCCAGCGACCCATGGGCATTCTGCCATCCTAACAGAAATAGGCCCTGGGTGCAGGCGGCTCTACCCCGCATGGCGGGCGCACACAGAGTCGGCTCTGGTACGGGGTGGTGCGGAGCAGGCTGGGTGGCAGGCCACGTGGTGAGTGGAGAGGCGTTTTCTGGCCTTCAGCAGGAAGGTAAGGGCTGCACTGTAGCACCCTG
Organism: Eidolon dupreanum; assembly: GCA_028627145.1. Lineage (NCBI taxonomy): Eukaryota > Metazoa > Chordata > Mammalia > Chiroptera > Pteropodidae > Eidolon > Eidolon dupreanum. The sequence continues at coordinate 106,872,496 of CM053506.1, forward strand.
AACCTCCCCTGAACTACCTGCGACCTCGGCCCTGTCGCGGAGAGATGTTTTAGCCCCGGGTCACCAGGCGCAGACCTCATCCAGGCAGAGCGGCACGCCGGCCCCCAAACCCACACAGGACCCCAAGCGTGGACTGTCTACTACAGGGCTAGGCCAGGAGAGGGACGGCCTGCCCATCAGGCTCACAGGGGACAGGAATGAAGCAGGGAGAAGGCTGCCGAGAGCAGGGCGTTCCCACCACCCCGAAGCTTTGGTTTCTCACGTTGAAACAGCGGCTCGTACCTTCAGGCACCCCAGATGACACAGACAGAGCGAGGACACTGCAGACCCTCAAGCTGGCTGGACAGGGCAGAGAGGGCAGGCTCCCTGGACACGCACGGGGCTGCACGGGGTCCCAGGGGGCGCTGGCCCGAGCCAGGTCCACCACACAGAGGCCAGAGGGTGTGCTGTGGTACACCTGGCCGTCCCCGCCGCAGGCCGCACACAGCACGGGCCCCGGCAGCCAGTACTCCCGCAGCCCTGGCTCCAGGCTCCCTGCCTCGTCCCGCCTGGCCTTGATGGCCAGTGTCCGGCCGTGGTGACCAAGCGCCACCAGGCAATCAGAGTAGGTGTCCTCCATGTCCTCGGCCAACGGCTCTGTCCTCAAGGCCCCGATGAAGATGACGGGCTCCTCCAGGTGATGCAGGACCTTGACAGCGGCCTTCGGGTCTCGGGGGGCCAGCCCAGAGGTGCCCAGGCTCTTCAGCACTACGCAGCACAGCTGGCCGCTGGGGAGCCCAACCAGCAGCACGGGCGACTCCAGGAGGGCGGCATCAGCTCCAAAGAGTAGCCCAAAGAGGCTCCCCTCCAGCGTGAAGCCCCCCGCTCCGCCAGGGTGTCCACGTGGGACCCCGGAGCCGGGTGGCGACACACAGCACAGCACCGGGAGAAGGAGAGCGGCTTTGGGCTCCCTGGGGCTCCCAGCCAGGGGGGTGCAGGTGGACAAGTCCACCTCGCCAATCTGGCCTAGGTCCTGTCCCGGACAGGGACACCTGAACAGCTGCACCTTCCAGTGGGCAGGGCCTTGTGCCAGCGTGACCAGCATGGTGTCCAGAACGGTGAAAGTACACAGTGTGGCATCAGGGAGGACACAGGCGGCTGGGTCCACAGGGGTCGCAGGGGAAGGGGGCTCACTGCCCGCATCGTCCCCATCATTCTGGCTCGGAGACCTTTGAGAACATAGGGAACTGTCAGTCATGATATTCACACAGTCTTCATGACAACCTGCCACCCAGCACACTGGCTCTGGGTCTTCACAGGAAGCCATCTTGGTAACCATCACAGCCCTTCAGCAAGGAGTGGGTGACCAGCCACACCGCCTCATGGGCCGCTCTGCTTGGCACTGGTCACTCGGGTGGGGACACACACAGAACGAGTCTTCCGGAAACGGTGTTCAGATGGAATCTCATTGGTGTAGGTCAGACCCCGAGGTGTCATCTCTGAATCAGACCCTCTACCCTTCTATATTCCTGGCCAGGGTGAGCAGGTGCCGTGTCTGGGCTCTGCACTGGTGCCCCACAGGGCCTGGCTCCTCAAAGTGGTCTCCTCCAACCAGGGACTCAGGGACCAAAGACCCACCTCGAAGGTGTGTCAGGCCAGAGCGGGCTGAACCACCAAGGCCAAGGGGGCAGGCCCTGCTCCTGGCTGCAGGTTCAGCAGTCTGCACCCCGTTTACCAAGGGCTGTCTGCCAGTAGCAACCTGTCAGAGAACACAGGTGCTGGAGCTGTGGGCACTCACGACTTCTGAGCTGGCTCTGAACCCACCATCCCCGTGCGCCAGGGCTGGTGAGGGCTCCCTCTGAACTCAGTCCCACGGCAAGCAGGTCATACAGTGTTGGAGGGAGCAGGGCGGGCCCTTTAGGCCCGCCCCAAGCGGTACCGCCCAGCAAACCCTTCTCACCGCCTCGTCTGGTCCAAAGACAGGCAATAGATGCCCCTCCGGGCGCACAGGACGTAGAGCGCCCTGCGCAGGGCCAGGACCTCCAGGTGCCACACCTGACCAGGAAACGTGTACACCGCCTGGACGTCGGGGAGACAGAGCACCGCACGGACTCGTTTCTTCCCAACAAGCTCCTCCAACGCGTCGGCCCCTCGGGACGATCCGGACCCCGCCTCTCCGCACGCGGCCCCGCGCAGCCCCTGGGGACCCGCCCCGGCCCCGGCGCTCACGGTCAGCAGTCTCTGCTCCCGGTCGTACACGTAGACCCGCTCCCTCCCGGTGGACAGGAAGATCTCCGCCCCGTGGCACAGCACGCGGGGCCTGCCCGCCGCCGGGCCCCCGAGTGGGCGGCAAAAGTCCGCCAAGTAGTCCACGCGCGGCGTGAAGCGGACCATACTGCGGGCCAGCTGCGCGGGAAACGCGGGACTGGCCGCCCCGCCTCCTGGCGGCGGTGCGCGAGCGGGCGGGGGCGCCGTACGGCCGCGCACGCCGTGGCGCGGCCTCGCCGTAAAGCTGCGCGGCGGGGCGGGGCCTGGGCGGGGCGGAGCCCGGCGGGGGCGGGGCCTGGGCGGGGCCTGGGCGGGGCCGGAGCCCCGGCTCCTTGGCTGGCCCGCTGTCGCTGCGCTAAAGCTAGTGGGCATAGCGGTTTAGCGAAGGGCCAACGTGTTTAAAGCCAAACGCGGGAAGCTTAATGGCCTGCCCTCTCGTCTGTCCTCCGCGCTGTCCGAGGCGACTTCCCGGAAGTGCCGTGCGGCTCGGCAACATCTCCCACGCCCGACCTGGGCCCTCGGGGCTCTCTTGGTCCGGCACCAAGTCCCGCTCTCCTTGTGCGCCCTAGAGTTGGGCCGGATCCAGACCCGGGCCAGCAGCTGCGGGCTCCCCCAGGGCGGGGGCGGGGGCCGGAGCCTTGGGTCGGCAGACCTCGAAGCAGCCCGTCCACTCCTAAAGCGATTCTCTAGGGTTTGGGGAGCAGCCGGATGCTGGGGAGGAGTCCAGGAGTGGGCGGAGGCGTCAGCTCTTGCCATTCCACAGTTGGGGGCTAGCTATGGGCAAACATGGACAGAAGTGTCCCCTCCCTCCGTGCCTGAACAGCTGACCTGTCCGTGGGTGTGTGGATTTGAATGGACAGTGGGGTAAGCCAGAGGAACACAAAGGAAATGATGGGCAGTCAGCCTGAGGGCGAGGGTGAAGCCAGGGGGGACACTTCTCCACCCTCACTGGGCTGTCTCCCCTCTCCAGGCCTTGGGAGAGGTGCCCACCAGAGGGACCATGAGCTCTCCTCTAGATGAGAAACTAGGAGACCCCCAGCACCCCTGAAAGGTGCCTGCAGGTGGTGGGGTCATTTCTACTCCTTTTTTTAAAAAAGCCCACGGGACAATCTCCAGGGCCAGACGTCCATGAGTGAGAGGCATGTGGACACACGGCCAGGCATGGCATGTTGAAGGGGCCCAGCTACCGGACGTTTCTGGCATCACAGAGGCTGGTGTGCATGCCAAAACAAAGAACCAGCAAAACGTTCTACCCTCCCTCCCTGGGGAAATGGGCATTCAACCCGCAGGGCAGTGGACCGCCACTGTCCTGTCTCTGGGTGCTGGGATGGACGCGACACGAGTGTGGTGTCTGCAACCATGCTCCCAGGTCTTTGGGCAGGAAACGCTGTCCTGGATGGGGGACAGAGGGCCACGGGGCATGAGACCAGCTCCCACATGGCCTTCGGAATTAGGGAGAACATGTTGCTTTCTAGTTTCACTGACGCCCCCTCCCCCGCCCCGGGCACAGGTGTTCTGCGCTAGACCGGCCCTGTGAAGCCCACGTCCCAGTCCTCCCAGGCTGTTCCAGCACGGAGGGCCCTGGTAAGTGGGTCACTCCTGTCCCACTCCCTTCTGCTCAGAGGCTGGGAGGCCCCCGGCTCAGCCCACGTAGCCCATACCTGGTGATACAGATTTACGAACATCACCAGCCTCACACAATGGGATCTCAGGCTGATTCTGGAGGTTACAAACATGAGCAAAGGGCTGCAGGCCAGCTCAAACAGCTACGGGGGGACGCGGAGGGGGCCTCCGCCCGAGTGTGCAGGACGAAGGCTGCCAACGGCCAGCGGTCTCTGTGCCAGACTGTGAGGCAGTGTAATCTCCCAAAGGACAAATGACACCACCAGACTCGGGGGAGAAAGCACGGTGTGCACAGGGAGGCTACAGGGTGTGCCGGCACTTCTCACAGGCAGCACAGCCTGCCACTACGTCGCATGTGCCAGGAAAGACGCCAAAATAGACCTCCACCCCGTTTTTCCCAAGCAGTGGTACATTCTATTTGCTTGATTTCTTGGGGGAGGTCCGAGAACCTTCTCACTTCCCAGAGCCAGCAGGTTCAGCAGCCTGAGACACGCCCAGGCAGCACCTGCCCTCTGGAGCTGCTTCCACGTGACCCCGCACTGCCATCGAAAGCAGTCACCTCAGGGGCAGGATTGGGGGTGGGCGCCCGCCACAGGGCCCGCAGACAGCAGTGGGTGTTTTGTATACCTGTTCAAGGAGCAGTGAGTTACCTGTGAAGGACAGTAGTGCTGAAAGTTATGTGTGAAGGCTAGCACCGAAGTCAGAGGGGAAAGGACCTCCGACCTCGCTCCCCAGCAGGTCTGTGGCTTCTGAACTTTGTCCTTCACCTGCTGCCTGGCTACGTGCACCTGTCCCAGCATGCAGAGGCCCAGGAGCAGGCACGGGGCTGGCAGACAGGAGAGCCTGAGGGAAGCCAGGCTCTCCTCTCCCACCCAGACCTCCAGCTGGAAGCACAGGGCAGGGGAGCCTGGGGGGAGGGGGCGATGGGAGGGCAGGGACAGTCTGCCTGACACAAGAAGCCGAGACCTTGCCCTCAGGCAGAAACTCAGTGCTCAAGGGGAAGCCTTGGGGCCCAGAGCCACAGATGGCGTGGGCAGCGCTTAGGGTATGGGCCGCACTGCAGGGCTGGAGGCCAGGTAGCGCTAGTGCGAGCCCCAAGCAAAACCAAGGCAGGAGTCCCCGAAGCAGACCCGTCGGGAGGCTGGGCAGGCATGTACTTGCTGGGTTACGGTGTCTGGTGGCATGAGGCTGTGCCCGCATGAGGACAGGTAGGAGGCAGGTGGGACTGGTGGGCCCTTCCCCTGTGCAAGAGGCGGCTGGGCTGCCTGGGCCAGAGCCAGCGGCAGGCGCCCCACCCACTCACGCTGAGCTCTGGCTCTCTCTGGACAATCGAGTGCGTTACTGAACAGAGTGACTTGAAACCAGAAGCAGAGAAATCACAACAAAGCTCTTTCTTTAGCTAAAAGACAGAAAGAAACAAATGAATGATGCGATGCCAGAACTTCCGAGTGGAGTATTGGTTGAAAACGAAACTAGCTTGGTGGATGATGACAGAGCAGGTGGGAGGGGGGCCGGTGGTCTCGAAGCCCCTACCTCCGGCCTCCCCCGGCGCCGGGGGACAGGCCGAACAGGGCCCAGCGCAGCCTCACATCCGATGGCAGGGACCGGAAGATGAGGAGGGAACCCCAGCCAGGGCACCTGCTGAGAGGGCCACCAGCCAGTCCTCGGCAGGCCGCTGCGCTTCTGTCTGGCCACTCTGCCACCGCCAGACCCGGCCGAGTCGGCCCCTGGCCCCAAGAGCAGACGAGTCTGGGTGGGTGGACCCGGAGGTGCCTGATGTGGCCCTTACTAGGGCAGAAGCCAACACTCAGTGCTCTGTGCACAGCCCCGAGGGAAAGGGAGGGTCCCAGGGGCTTGCCCCCACCCCAGGGCAGACCCGAAGTCCCCAAGCAGTCTGTTTTGGTTGGCCTCTCCCATGGGTGCGGGGCAGCTCAGAGATACGGCTCTTGTTAAGGCAAAGAGGCATCAGCATGCCCACGAGTCCCTGGGGAAGGGCCGGAACACACCCCAGCCGCGGAGAGAGCGTGGGGACCGCAGGGCACATGTGCGAGGTCTGACCACATCTCTGTCCCGGGAGGGCGCGGACCTCACACCATCAGCACAGCAGCAACTTGCCGATGTCCCCACAGGCGCCCCATGTGCGCTCCTGACAGATCAAGCCCCTGCTCCTTTTCTTGATGGCCGCGTCACTGTGCCAGAGACCAGGGGCCAGGCAGGGGCGTGGGACTGTGTGTGGGGCAAAGGGGACCGGAGCTCTGACCGTGGCTAACTCAGCTGACCCCATGCGGGCCTGGTCAGTGGCATCAGCCGTCTGCGGGGGCCATCTGCCTGGCAGAGCCACCGCGCCACTCCTGCTGGGTCGGCCCGTACCTGCAGCCGTGTGGCTTGGCAGAAAAGTCTCAGGCACTGAGGTTAGCTCCCGTGGTGAACTGACTGTGGGTCCCCTGCCACTCACCGCCCTGCACACACCCATGGGGACTCACTAGAGGAGAGAAGGAAGAGGAAACTAGTCTCTCTCACTCCCCTTTTATGCATTTTTTATCTTAAAAAAAATAAATAAAAGTCTTCTGGGCAGAAATTACTAATAACTGTTATTACAACCAATGCCGACTTTAAAATCCCACCTGGACGGCAGGCGGGAGCAGGAGAGAGGGTGGGCAGCAAATTAACCTGCAGATCAAGCAGAGGGAGCAGCGAGCCGGAGGCCACTCCACTCCCACCGGGTAATGGCTCCGGGAAGGGAGGGAGGGGCCTCAGGGCAGGGTCTGCCCCGGAGCAGCAGGATGGAGAGGCCGGGGGACCCCCACCAAACCAGGGGGAGGCAAGAACAGAAAGCATCCAGAAGGAAGGAGAAAGGAGGCCAAGGCAGCAGCGAGCGCCCCACCCCTCCGCTCCGGGTGAGGACGGGGCGCCAAGCCCTCCGCCGCAGCGGGGCTGGCACCAGAGGCGTCCGGGCTGCGCCTGCCCGAGGTGGCTGCCGGCAGCAGGCAGAGCACCGGCCGGGCCCTCCTCCAGGGAAGCCTGGTGCTGAGAAGCCGTGTGGGTCGGGTGCCCGGGGGGGCAGCTACCCTGCCCCGCCCCTCAGGGCGCGGTCACAAAGGTCCTGGCTTCAGGGAGGGCTGGGGGCCCGGCCCCACCGCGGGGCAGAAGCCCTAGGTCCTGGGGAGGCTGCACATCTCACAGTGGCCAGTGCCCGGCTGGTTCATGAAGGTGCAGTGCTGACAGGCCCACATGGCGGCCGCGGCGGCGTGCGAGGGGCCCCCCACGGCACCGTACTCCTGGAGGCCCGGAAGCTGCACTCCGACTGTGCCTGCAGGGCGGGAAGAGAGGACAGCGCTGTCACCTCCGCTCCGCCCGGCTCTGCTTGTCAAGGCGAGCGGGCAGGGCAGACACAGCTCAGGAACCCCCATCATGCAGTCCCTGCTGACACCCAGAACCCCACTAAATAAAGCTGTCGTCTGCAGAGCTTAAAGCCGTCAGTGGTCCCCTTGTCGCTGAGGTGGCTCTGGGCCAGCACCACCACGGGCTATCCACCCCCCAGTGATGACACCTGGGAAGCTCCCAGCTCTGAGCCATTGTCAACAAAGCTGCCGTGAAGGCTCCTGCACACACTTTGTGTGCACGTGTGCCCACGTCTCTTGGTGTGAACCTGGGAGTGGGCCGCGGGGCCACGTCCTGCCCCGCCAGGCACACGAGGGTCCTGCGGCTGGCAGGTGTCCATTCTAGTCGCTGTGATGAATGCGCCACGTTCTCATTTAGTCTGCATCTCTCTGATGGCTGATCGTGTTGGCCACTACTGTACCTTCTTGTGCAACTTCTGATCCCGCTGCCCAGGTTTTACTCACGCCGTTTGATTACTGATGATCGCCACGTAGGGTTCTCTACAGTCACGTGCTGCATAACAGCATTTCGGTCACCGACGGACCGCATGTGCGATGGCGGTCCCACAAGGCTGTGACGGGGCTGAAGGCTTCCTGTCACCTAGTGATGCCAGCGTACTTCACAGAGCTACGCGTCCCTCGTGTTTGTAGGGACGCCGGTGTGCACGAGGCCGCGCTGCCAGTCGTGTAGAAGTAGAACAACGCCTTTCTCAGAACGTGTGCCACTGCTGAGCGGCGCGCGGCTGTAGGTCCCGGACGAGTCTCATGTCCTGTACATGTGTTGCAAACACTTCCTCCTGGTCTGTGCCTTGCCTTTTTGTGTGTGTTTTTTTTTTACAGTGAAAAAATTTTATATTTAGAATGAGCCAGCTGGACTCAGTTTCAGATGGTCGCAGTTTTGCTGGCAACACGCAGAGCATCACTGTCGGGAGCCAGTCGAGTTGCACACGTGCCTTCTCTCCACCAGGCCTGGCGGGGTGTCGACTCTGGCTACGTCAGTGTCACGGGGCTTCTTCGCAGCTGTCTGATCTGGTGCGTGTTGGCCGTGACCTCTACGATGAACACAATCGCACTGTTGTCCTCTATCTTCGTCAAGGCTGACTGGGCAGTCGGGGCGGGGGGGACTTGATGGTGGCATAGCGGTCATGGTCAAGCTCGCTTCTCCGGGGGGCGCTCTTCCGAGGATACCTGGGCTGCCTTCGGAGCCACAGTGTGCTGGGCCGTCAGAAGGTGGGCGAGGTGCGCCTTTTTTGTGCATGGCCGTGGACGCCTTTCGGCACTGCTTCTTCGCCTTCAAAGCCCTTGCTTTGGCTCCAGCTTTGGGAAGGGCAGGGGCTTCCTTCTCCTCGTTTGCTGCCATCTTCGTCCTTTCCGTGTTTTTAAGTGTCTTGTGACGAGCACAAGCGTGTCATTTTGATAAAGTGACTGACCGCTCATTCACGGTCAGTGCTTCTCTGTCCTCCCTCTAGGTCTTGAAGACGCCCACTTGTGTCGTTTCAGCTTTCACCACAAGGCCCGTGACCCACCTGGGCCAACTTCTGTGCCCGGTGTGCTCTGTGGAGGTCACGGTCCACTTCTTTTTTTCTAGACTGCTTTTTAGGCTCTCTGCATTCCCAGATAAATCTTGTAACTTATTTTTTAGCCCCTCGCCGACTCCAAAAAAGAAAAAGCCCACAGGCATTTTGATTGGGATCATAATGATCAATTTGGGGAAAACTGACATTTTAAAACTACACGGAATCTTCAGTCTGGAAAGACGGCATTTGCACCGACTGCGTTCTCACAGCGAAGTGCCGGCTTTCAGCAGGGCTCTCTCTCACGTGGCCCCGTGAGCATCCCGGGGATCTGCCGCTCTCGGCCTGCAGCCCACCCTGGGCCCAGGAGCCAGACCTCCTGAGCAGGACGTCCGTCGACAGACTCGCTGGCCGCGCAGCACACCTGGCAGCCAGAGCAGAGTCACGGACGCCAGCCGCTCTCCGAGCCGAGGCTGTGCTGCCCTGCGGCCCTGCGGCCCTGAGGGGGCGGGTTTCTTCTTCCCTCTCTAAGCACGAGGGGTGGAGCCAGCGGCCCCAGCTCCCACGAAGCCACTAGCTTTAGGTCAGTGTCTAATGGGGATGGCAACACGGGCTAAATGCTCAGACACAAACCTTCTCAGATTTAGTTTCCTTCCCGCCAACCAGGCCAATGTGTACCCGGGACAACCTCCTGGCCAAACTGCCCTCCCTCCGAGTCCACAGGAAGCCTCTCTGCGCCCTCTCGGCTTCCCAGGGTGCCGTCCCTTCTGGCACTCTCTCCGGCTGACAGGCTCCGAAACATTAAAGGTGTTGCAATCAGTGTTTCTGTGAGAAGGGTCCCAAAATAACATGGGGGTGGGGCTGGCGAGCCCGCTACGGGGGAGCGCTATGCCAGGTGCTGGGCACCGCTGGGCGCCAAGGACACGAGGCTGCGATGGGAACACTCTGTCCCGTCCCGTCTAGACGCCTGACAGCAGTTCAGAACGTCGGGGCAAGAACACACGGCGCACGTGGCCGGCCGTGGTACTGGTTTAGTTGTCAGGGTGATATGAAAAGAAAGCTTAAATCGCAACACGACGAAGGCTGAGACCCTGAGGACCACGAGTTCCAGGCGGCTCAGCACTCTTCCCCCGGCTTCGAGTCCACGGAGGTTCTTCTTGGCTAATTTTGGTCCCAGTAACTGCCCGTCAGACTGAGAAAACGGACAAACATTGCTAAATACGTATTTTCAAGGCTGTCTGAAAGGGTGTCCTGGGGTTTCTCACTGGGGAGGTGTGGAGGTGAAAGGCCCCATACATTCCGTTCAGCGATTCCTCTCCCCTGTCACTCAGGAGAGCTCTGAGGACTGGTGGGGAAAGGGAAACAAAGACCCTGGGGAGACCCAGAGGCTTCCCCCGTCTCGGCACTTCCGTGAAGTTGCCGTGTGCCTGTGTCCGACTGCTCTTAAGATGCGTGGCGCTGGTGCAGCGGGTACGCCCGCCATCGACGCAGTGCGGGCCCGTGGGTGCTGGTCCGACTGCTGCAACGCCACACCGCGCACCTGGGCTCAGGCTTCCGAGCACAGACGTCCTGGGCCCCGCAAGGCAGTGACCGGCCCCTGGACTCTGCAGGTGGGAGCTCAAGGGCGTGGCCCCGGGGATGGGGAGGGGGCGGCCACTTACTGCAGAGCTGCTCGATGGTGGCCCACTGCTCAGACTTCTTCCAGGTCTGCGCCAGCTCCTCGTTCCTGGTCCTCACGGCCTCCAGCAGCAGACTGATGCTGTCCTGCAGGAAGCCAGACCAGAAGGTTCTAACTGGCTTTGCCTGCAGTGGACAGACTCCTGCTAACAGGCTTCTTCTTCCCCAACGACATACTTCGGAGGAAATTTATAAAACCTTGCAGGCTGTCACTATGAAAAGCGAAATGCCACACACTTCAGTCTATAAATACCGGTGCTAAACTGAGCTAAGGTTTAAATTCTCCCCAAGTAGCCCCAAGTTGGCTGTGGTGCCATCTCTGTCACCTAGATAAGAGAGGCTCCGGTCCCTCCTCCTTGGGGCTCAGACAGACCGACGGCGGCCTGCTGTGGTCACTCTGCCCCCCTCCTCACGCTCTCCCCTCAGGCCCTTTTCCTCCCCGATCACTTCTCTGAAACACACTAGCCTAGGCCTTGGGGGTCACAGTGCAGAGAAGTAAAACAGTCTATACGAGAGGCTTAGAAGCCGTGGGGGCGGTTCTGATGGGGACTGCACGGGAGGTGGCTTAGTAGCCGGGAGGCCCAGTACAGAGCACAGCCTCTCACACCCGCCCCCTGGACGCGTGGCAGCTGACCCCGGGGCCGGGGGTGCAACGCTCTGGGCTGAACAGGGAAGGCAAAGCCGGTGCCAAGTGTCAGCGTGCTGCTGCGAGGTGTCAGAAGCCGGGAGTTTCTGGACAAAAGAACACCTGAGATGAAGCCAGCAGGACACGGGGAGAGCTACCGGCCCCCTGCTGGAGAAAAGCTGGGGGGCACAGGGCTGCTCCACTACTCTGCCACCTTCGGGGGGAAGTGTGTGCCAGGGCTATCAATGGCTGAGAAAGAAATTGTCCTTTTCTTCCTGGTGTCCCCTTGGGTCTCAGGTAGAAGGCCACAGAAAGGACACCCATGACATGGCACACGCAAGAGGCCTCTTGGCTGGACCCGCTGCCCCGCACCCCTCAGATGGCAACCGCCGTCCGGCCCGCTCGCCTCCTTTCCCCTGCAGCGCGTCTTAAATGCCGGCTCTGCGGCCAGCGACTATGCGTGTGGGGCCCGGACGCAGGCCAGCCGTCTGGGCCAAGGCCACAGAAGCTCACTCGAGGGGAAGGGCGACCTCAGCAAGCAGCGGGGGCTGCGGTTCCACAGCTGTGCGGACGGGCTCTTCTGGATGGAGCCCTGGTGCTCCACGCCAGAGGACACGGACCCAAACGACCTCTGCTTCCCGCGTGGCTGCAGCGCACCAGGAGGCTGGCCGCCATCACGGGGGGCGGCCACCCCGGAAGGCGTTTGGATGCAAACACTACATCTTTCAACAAGCCCCTTGTGAAAAGCCACTGCCCACAGGACATGAAGTGGGGCTTGGACCCAAGTCTCTGGGTTCTGAGGAAAACAAACACCTCTTTACAGCTGAACCCCACCTGGGGGCCACCAAAGCCAGGTGCTTAGTGAGCGCACAGACTCGATCCGTACCTGCAGTGGCATGACTTCATTGGTGACCAGAAACAGCAGGAGGTGGAAATCCGAGATGGTATCCAAAAATACGGCTGAGGTACTCTGGGACAGGTAGGTGGCCAAACTGTGGAAGTCCTAGCACGAGGGGCGGGGGGACAGGAGACAAACACGGTGTCCCGGTCAGTCTGCAGCCAGGCCCAGGGAGCCTTTCCTGAGATGTAGCCAGACTCAGCTAATGCTGCTGGACAGCTCTCCCTCTCCCTCTGTGACGCTGATGGGGACCCAGGGACAAAGGAACATACAGCTGCAGAATACGCTGTGGTCCTCTTTGTGGGCGTGTGCTGCACAGCTGGGTAACCCTCCCGGGAGAAGGGGGCCTGCTGAGCAGCACGTGTCCACAGCGATCTGCCGTCCCTCCCGGTGGGACGCAGGTAGGCACCATCTGCCTGGCTGCGCTGCGGACCCAGGGCAGCGGGTACTGCGGAGG
>CM053506.1:106885416-106905295 GCA_028627145.1 Eidolon dupreanum
CCCCCCCCCCCCCCCCCCCCCCGCCAGCCTTCCAGGCACTGCCTAAGGGCCCGCCCATGATGCCAGCCCCTGAAGCACCAGTTAACACCACAGCCTGTCACCTGCCCTCCTCTGAGGCCACCTCTCCCCTTCCCAGGCCTCTGCCTCCAGAAGACTGTTTTGTGGGGAGTAAGTTTTATTGAGATGTATCATTCACACAGTAAATTGCACCGATCTTAAGTGGGCGGCACGAGGAATTCTTACCTATCTAAACACCTGCGGACCCACCCCCAGGTCTAGATGCAGCCAGGGCCGGCCCCCTCATCCCCTCCCTGCGGTCGCCTCTGCTCTGGCTTCACCATCTTCGCTTGGGGGGGCCTTCTCCGGCATTCGCATGAACGGGCCCGCGGAGGCCCTTCCTGGGCGCTGCCGCCTGGTCAGCGCACCTGGTCGGCACACCTGGTCGGCGCACCTGGTCTACGGGGATGTGTGCTGGGCAGCTTCTGGACGATGAATCCAGCCAGGCGCGGTGTGGCGCGGGTCCGAGTGGGGTGCGCCGGCTTCCCCTAGGTGTGGTGTCAGGAGCAGAACTGCGGGGTCACTGTGCCTCTGTCCCGCTTCAGTGGACACTGAGGCCGGGCTGGCCGGGCCACTGGGCCAGTTCCCCAGTGTCTGCACCTGTCCCTCACCCGTGCGGTGGGGATAGGCGTTCCCTGCTCCCGATGTGGCTGCTGTTGGGCCTCGTCCCGTCCCACCTCCTTGGTGAGACCTGCTCTGGCCGCTGGGCATGCGTGCGGGCCCCGTCTCGCCCCCACCCTGGCCTAGCTGCGTGCGCCCCCTGCCATCGTGGGCCTGGGGTCAGCGCCCAAAGGGTTTCCTTCCTTCCTGGCCTGGCCAGGCCTTGTGCCTCTGTCCACATGCTCCTCTGAAGCCACCTGTACCCTTGGGCCCTGTCCCCACACCCAGCACACCCCAGACGGGTCAGCAGGGCACAGAAATTTTATTTTTAAACGAGAAGAGCAAACGTGGGCCAAGGACAAGCTCCCCACGGGCGTGGTGGATTCGGAGGGGCCTCGCTCGCTCTCTGACGCCCCAGGACCACCCCCAACGCCGACGCAGGAGCACCAGCAGGGAACGGCTAGTGGGGAGCTGTCCTCACCCCCGACAGGCAGGACAGGGGGCCGCGGTGTGGGGGACACTCCTGGGGGGTACTGCCCTGGCCTTCCAGCCGTGGGAGGAGAGGGTCTGTGGGTCAGTGTCTCTGGAAGTTAAGCAGGGCCGGGGGGCCCCAAAACGGTGTCTGGCGGGGAAGTGGTGGACTCTTGGGGTCGGGGAGCTTGACACACCGTCCAAGGGTCCGCAGACACAAGCCGGTGATCCGGATGCCCTCGGGGCGGTCCCCTCACAGGAGTCCTGAGCAGGGGTCGGAGCGGGCAGCAGGGGCGAGAGGGGCCGTGGCCGGCTGGCCCTGCTAGATGATGCCGTACTGGGCCAGCTCGTGCAGCTCCAGGTGGTTGAAGGCCTCCCACGGGCAGATGACCGTGATGTCTGCCACAGAAGGGGCAGTGTGACCAGGTTGAGCCATGGCCCCACCCCGAGTGCCGAGGGTACCAGTCCTGGCGAAGACCCACCTCCCAGGACACTCCAGCTGTCGGTGGGGGGGGGGGTTCAAGTGGGTGCCCCACCCCGGAAGAGAGGGAGTGAAGCAGGCCCAAGGGAGGGGATGGAAGAGGTGTGCCTTGCTGCTGGAGAGAGGGGACTGCAACGGCTCCTCGTTCTCTTCCGGCCCCTCCAAGCCCCCGGGGAACCCACCCTGTGGGAAAAACCCCACTTCCGGGGGATGCGACGCTTGGTGTTGAGAGAACATGAAGGACAGGCTGGGGGCACTGCCCCAAGGGAGCCTGGGCCCCGCACACCGGTGGGCGGGTGAGTGGGGGACCTGGGGAGACCCAGCAGCTGTCATACCTGTTCCCAGGCCTTCCATTCCAGGAATGTCATCCCCAAACCTGCAAGGACAGAGCGGTCAGGGCAGTGGCCAGGGAGAGAGTGGAGTGGGGTGCGTGGGGGTGTGCCCGCGCTTGAGTGTAAGTTCCTAAGAGCATGGAGTATCTGAGTGTGTCCCAGGTGCATGTGGGGGGCTGTGAGTGTGCTCCAGGTGTGCGTGTGACTGAGTGTGCCCTGGGTGTGTATGTGTGAGTCATGAGTGTGCCCTGCATATGTGTGTGAGCTGTGAGTGTGCCCCGTGTGTGTATGTGTGAGCTGTACGTGTGTCCCGTGTATGTGTGTGAGCTGTACGTGTGCCCCGGGTGTGTCTGTGTGAGTGAGTGTGCTTCCCAGGCCCCTGTGGCAGTAACAGCTGGAGGGGGATGGGAGCTGCCCCGAACCCCTCCCGCTTCCATGCTGTGGAATGGGGAGCCCTAGACAGGTCCTGAGCAGGCCCTTGGGATCCCCTTTAGGACCACAGGACCACGCTAGGCCAGGTAAGGGTGCTGAGGCCCCCGCTCCCCGGCCTTGGCTGGAGAGCAGCCCCCTGCCGTGCAGCCCGGGGCTGGGCCCTGCACCCCTCGCAGGGGCGCCCCTTCCCCAGTTCTGCTTACCCTTGGACGCCTTTCTTGGGGGGCTTGCTCTTGAACTGCCTGGTTTGTCGCTGCTTAAATTTGGGGGGTCCTTTCCTGGGGGTGACGGGCCCCCCAGTCACCCTGGTGGCCGACCGGATCTCGGGCTTGGGCAGCTCCAGGTTCATGGCCAGGTCGGCAGAGACTTTGTGGTGACCTTTGGCTTCTGAACTTCCTCAGGCCGTGGGCTGGGGAAGATCAGGTGGGGAGTCGGGGAGTCAGGGGGTTGCCCAGTCATCCCTCCCGCTTCCAACCCCGCTCAACCCACCAGAGCAGAGGAAAATACAAAACGTGAGACACAGGGGACCCTCAGTACGACTAGGCAGCAGCCCTGCCATGTCCACTCAGGGCTCCGCTGGGGCCAGGAAGGGGGGGATGAGTGCTGGGGGACCCCAAGTGTACCCCTCCTCACATGCCTCCCCTTCTGCACTCCTTCCCCAGTCCCTGGGGATTGGGGCACTTGTCTCATTCCCTGCGGCATGAGGGGCACCCAGCAGCAAGGTGAACTTCAGAGTGACCGGAAAACGGGGGCGGCGGGCAGCCGGGCGGGGAGCGGCCTGTCTCAGAGAGGGACGCCCAGCTGCAGGGTCCTCGCCCAGCAGTCTCTTCCCTCTGCCGGCGCCCGCCACCACTCGTCGCGCTCAGAGCCCACTCTGGGGCCAGTGTCACCTACTGGTGTCCTTGCACCACCGCACAGGGGGACCTCCCCTCCTCTCCCCAGATGCCCTAAGCTTCGGTAACCTTGGCCAAGGTCAAGGGCAGTTCGGCTTCTTCTAAGCCTATTAGCACCAGAGGGAAAGTAATCCCTCAGGGCCGCTGGGGGCCAGAACGTTCTGAGACTAAGCCCATGACACAGATGGGAGCCATGGCCCCCTCACCACACTCCCCAGGCATCACCTCTTGGGGCCCGTTTCTCACCCCCCATCTGGCAGGCTGCAGGGCCTGCCTCAAGCCTTGGGCTGCTGACGGCCACCGGCTAGAGCATCCAGCCTGCGACCAACCAGGAGGCAAGGACAGGCAGTCCCACTGGCCAAAGGCTCGGTGGTGGCTGCCGGCACCTGTGTGGGGTGGACCCAGCCGTGGACCCTCCCACCCTAAGGCTCAGCCTCGGTGCTGGGACCAGCCCCAGCCCAGGAGGGGCCCAAGGCGGACCAGACCCTGACACCCACTCCCACAGCCCGGACAGCAATAGGCCCAATCGGCCCCGTCCCCAGTCCCGAGCCCCCGGCCTGGCGTGGGCAGCTCTGAGCCTGATGGGGCTGTCCTGTGGAGCCCGCCACCCGAGCAGCCCCAGCCCCAGCCCTGCCTCTGGCTGGCACCCACCCAAGCTGACTGAGCACGTGTGGCCCAAAGCTCCCACACCACTGCTGGCCTTGGGGACAGCCTGTACCACCGTTTGACTTGGTGGGGGGGAGGGCAGAGAGGTGACCAGCTGGGTGTCCTCTCTGAAGAACAGAGCTGTGGTGGCTCTCACAGATTCAGGCCTCTGCCCGGTGGTGAAAAGCCCACCAGCTTCCCACCCTCTGGGCAGATGCCCGCCAACTCCCTTGGGTACGTGGCCCCAGGAAAGGCAGCTGGGGAAGGTAACTACTTACCAAGCACTGGGGTGTCTCGGGGGTGTGGGTCAAGTGGCTGGGCAGCCCTCACTAGGGAGTCACCGGGCATTTATCCTGCTCCTGGGTAAGCGGATTAGGACGGTTCCCTGACGCCACACTAATGAGATTGTCAAGGCAGTCTGGCGGGCACCGCCACTGAGGATTCTGGGAGATGGGAAGGGGCTTGTGTAGTCAGGGCCTGAAGAAGGTACAAGCCAAGGAGGGCGGTGAGACCACGAACAGCAACAAGGGCAGGACTCTCTGGTAGCTGCTTGTCCTTTGAGACGTGGACGAAACGGCACTGGCTGCTGTCTTGGGCCCCCCTTCAGTCCCGACTTCCGGAGATCCCACCTTCATGGCCCCCAAGCCCTGTGTGGCCTGGCCCCTAGCCACTTCTTCAGTCTTAGATTTCATTCGGCCCTCCGGCTGTGCTCCAAGGAGCCCCTTGCACCCCAGCGCCTTCGCGCCTGCTGCTCCGGACCCCCAGCTCGCCCCTCCTGGGACCTCAGGACTCTGCCCCAGTATTATTTCCTTAGGGCACCCCCCATGCCAGGCTAGACCAGGATGCCTAGCCGACAGGCCTCAGGGCAGCTGGGCTCTCCCTCGTCACTTATTGTGTGGTTGAACGTTCGGATAATTTTTTTTACTGTAGTTGACATAGGTTACATTAGGTTCAGGTGTCTGACATGGCGATTTGACATTTATATACCTTATGAAGAGATCACCACAATAAGTCTAGAACCCATCTGTTGCCACACAGTTATGACACTGTTGTCCTATGCTGTACATGACATCCCCGTGACTCATAACTGGCAGTTTGCACCTCTTATTCCCTATCAGCTTTTTCACGAATCCCCCCACCCCCCTCCCCTCTGGCAACCATCAGTTTGTTCTCTGCATCTATGAGTCTGCTTGTATTTTAAGATCCACATATAAATGAAATCACATGGCATCTGTCTTTCTCTGACTTATTTCACTCATAATTCTCTCTAGGTCCGCCCACGTTGTTGCAAATAGCGAGATTTCCTTTTTAATGGCTGAGTAATATTCCACTGTATGTATGTGCCACTTCTTTATCTACTCATCCATCAGCGGACACTTAGTGATGTCCACATCTTGGCTATTACCAGTAACGCCACCACGAACACAGGGGTACATATCTCTTTTCAAACTAGGGTTTTGGATTTCTTTGGAAAAATCCCCAGGAGTGTTATTGCTGGGTCATAAAGTAGTTGTTTTTAACTTTTTGAGGAACCTCCATACTATCGGCCACAGTGGCTGTGCCAGTTTACATTCCCACCGGCAGTGCACGAGGGCTCCCTTCTCTCACGTCCTTGCCAACACGCTATTTGATTTTTTGATAACGGCCATTGTGACCGGTGAGGCATTATTGCCCTGTGGTTGTCTAATTCTGTGTTAAGATGTTCTCCACACGAGTGGACTGGGGCAGACAGATGCCCACGAGACCCCGGCGTCTGGCCCAGCGCCAGGTACTCCCAGACGCTCAGTAAGCACCGGTGGGGTGAACGCAGACGAGACGTGCGCCCGCAGGGCAGTCTCAGCAAGCCCGGTGCCCACACTGCGCTGGCACCGACCGCCACGTTTACAACTAGGAGGGGCAAGGCCAGCGCTTCTCTCTGGGGATGTCACACTGCAAGGGCCTTTGCCGTGACTGTTGAATTCTAAAGTAAGGCTTATTCCATAGGGTCCACTGGGTGGGATGTATGTATATACACGTACATATCTGTGTAAACACATGTGAATACGCACATGCGTGTGCCTATAATAGAAAACATGTTATGGCTCCATATTTTTGAGGAAAACACAGAAAACCTCTTCCTACATCTGAGATCAGCTACCTCTGTGTCGCAGACCCCTCAGGGGCGCAGGCTGCCCCGAGCTCCGCTGAGCTGTGGTATCGGAAGAACTCTCTCTTCCACTTTCAGATCTGCAAGACAGGTCAGACTATGGCCTCAGAGAGGCAGTCTGATAGATTGTGTCGCTATAACCACACTTCTCCATACCAACCAAAACTCCGAGAGCTCTGGACGACACTCGCTAGCGTGCGAGACGGGTGTCGGCTGAGGCTTCCTCAGCGCAGCACCAGTCTGCCTCTGGGCCACTGGTTTCCATGTCCCTGTGAAGCACTGGCTTTATATTAAAGGGAAGCCTATTTGTCAGCTCAAATCCCGTGCAAGTCATGTTACAACCTTAGCTTCTCCCTTGAATGAGGAGATAAAACCTGCATAACTTCATAGAACCCTGCCCTGTCCAGCCCACTGCCATCAGACCCTGGAGTCGCTTCTGCCCTGGCCGACCGCCGTGGGAGCTGTGGCGACGTGGGCTGGAAGGACTGACCGGTAGCTAAGCAGTGCTCAGGTCCCTGGGGCTGATCGGCTGGTGGGTGGGTGTCTCAGGACCCCAGCAGCTGGGGGCTGACAGCTGGGGGCTGACTGGGCTTTGCCAATGGCAATTTCCTGGGGCCAGTTGGTGCTCCCTTGCCGCACTGCTCCGTAAACACCGAGGACATTTGGGCGGGACTTCTGGGATATGGGGACATGGAAGGGGGCCCCTAGGGTCACTGATGAATATTGAAGAAAATGAGTCTTATTTCTTTGAGACACTCAGTGAATGTCTGATGACAACACAGAGGCCTCCTGTCTCACCACCACAAAGACCTTATTTATTCTCAGGGAAAGTCAATAAATAATTCTTCCGATTTCCACCCGACACAAGCCCATAAAGGGGCCGTGGACAGAGGAGGCCGTGTTGCTCCCTGGGCAGGAGCCCTCGGTGAGCGCCGGGCCAGGCCAGCTCAGCCTCCCCACCTCACGCGAAGCTGGATCTCCATCCTGAGGAAGGCCTTGAGGTTCTCGTCCGCCACGTGCTCCTCCAGGGCGGCCAGGGCCCGCTCCCCACCGTCCTGGTAATGCTGCAGCAGCACATCGGCGTACTCCACCCACACGCAGTTGGGGCAGCCGCTCATGCAGCAGTTTGTGGGGGGCTGCAGCTTGGGCGGTGGGGGATATGGCGGCTCTGAGGGGCCCCCGCTGGGCAGGGAGGACTTAAGCTGCCCGGTGCCGTCTGCACCTGTCTGGGAGCCCACGTCCACGGGGTCCTTCCCGAACCCTCTGCGGCCTGCACACGCTGGGATCCGGGCGAGGTACCTGTGCAGAATGCCGCTGCCTCCAGGAAGCCTTTGGCACCAGTCCCAGCTGGAGAGTCTGCGTAGCCCCTAAGAATGCAGATGCGCCTATGAGTCCACAGGAAGCTGATAAGGCCTCGCTGGCCCCCAGCTCCAAAGGAATTTTGGCCTGTCACTGGCAGGGGGCTCCACATCCTCCTCAGCTTCCTCACTTCCTGTGTGACCTTTAGGGCTAGACTCGGTTTCCCATCCGTAAAATGGGTGTAATGGTTGGTGTGAGTCCAGCAGGTGTGGGGTGGCGGAAGCTGGGCACCTTCAGCTAAGATGGCTCTGTCCCTGGGGACAGGAATGGAGTGGGGGTGAGCTCCTGGCCACACGGCCACCTCTCCCTCTGCAACCAGTACAGCTGTGCCCTCTACTCTGACCCCGACTAATCGTATCACCCCTTCATCCCTGTTTCCCTCTGTCACACGAGAAGCCCAGGCCGCCCAGGTCATCCCCCAAGAGCCTCTGGGTCCCCTTCCCTGCTATACGCATCTCCAGGGCATAGAACACTGATCCACACAGCCCAAACTTTGCTTATTTCGCTAACTCCTAAGAGGAGCATCAGCTGCTGATCACTGTGGCGTCCCCAAAGGGGCTCGCACACGGCGGGTGCTCAACAGATACTGCTGAACGCGTCAACGAGCTCGGAACCCGGCTCTGCCCCGAACGGCCCTTCCCGCGGACTCGGCGCAAGGCCGGGCAAGGGCGAGACAGGCAGGGGCGAGGCCAGCCGGGCGCGGGGAGCGTCTCCGGTCCTGGACAGACCTGACATCTCGAACGCGGCCCTGGGCCCCGCCCCGCCGGGTACTTGCCGGGCAGCGGGAAGCGGCGGATACCGCCCGGCCTCCCCGGACAGCGCTCTGCAGCAACATCGCCGGCGGCCGGGCCCACCGCGCACGCGCGCTCCAGCCTCAGCCCCGCCCGAGCCGTGAGCGGCGGCCGCCCTGGCCAATCGCGGCCGGGCAAGATTAGCGCGGGGCCGAGCGCAGGAAGCGGAAGTGGCGGCCGTGGGCGGGGGCGTGCGCAGGAGGAAGTGGCTTCTCCCGGTAACGCCGGCGTGCGGATGGCGGGCGGCGGACGTCGAGCGGCGATCTCCGCGGCGTCGGCGGGGCCTGGCCGTCCCGGGCGGCCGCAGGGCCGGCGGCAGCAGCAGCTGCAGGAGAAGCAGCGCTCGGTTCCGTGGCCCAAGCCACGCAGGTGGGTCTCACTGCCTCTAAGTTTCTACCTGGACCTCTCCCCTGGCCAGGCCCTGTCCGTGCGGTGGACACGCCGGAGGGTCAGCGGTGAGCGGAGGTGTGAGGGAGTCTCTGGAGTGACACTTGCCACCTTCTAGGGTGCCGTGTTTGCCACCCTAGACGAGGTCAGGGAGCGAGGGCGTCCGCCGGGGCTCTCGGAGTGCCCCTCACGCCAGCCTCACCGGGTCCTGCGAGAACAGTCTGTGGTGAAGACGCTCCCTTGACCAGGGCGCACCACAGCAGCCAGGGTGGTCTGCAAAGTTTCTTTTCTCAGGCCCAGCTTCAATTTCTCTGATTCTGCTTATGCTGGACTTGGGATGCGTCTCACCCGGTGCTCTCCTTCTTAGCAAAGAAAAGAAGAAAGTGAATTGCAAGCCCAAGAACCAGGATGAACAGGAAATCCCTTTCCGGCTCCGAGAGATAATGAGGAGCCGCCAAGAGATGAAAAACCCTATTAGTAACAAGAAGAGGAAGAAAAAAGGTAATGTGTGGGCCCCTGTGAGTGGCAATAAAGCTTAATGCCTAGATAGTTAACGGCGTGTCAGTGGTCTGAAGGTGCGAGAGCATGCGGAGGCCTGACCAAAGGCCACTCGCCAGGACCAAAGTTGCAGCTGGTGGCAATGTGGTTTCAGATGAAGCTCCAAAAGAGCCCTACGCCTCCAGTAAGGTGTGTTGACTTCACCCCAGAGTCATGGAAATCCATCAGGGGATGGTCATTTCAGGTTTTCTTTCAGGAAAAGTCACTAGGTCACCAGGGAGGGAGAGTGGACAGGGCAGATCAATGAATCTCTTGAAAGTAAGAAGTGATGGTTGAGAGAAGTGGCTGGTTTCTGGGGTTTAAGGCGGGAATTGATCAGGCCTCCTCTGAGAAACGTACCCTTCCCACCCCTCCCCCAAGGCCAGATGCATGCCCACCTGTAGCCTCTGCCGAGGATGACCCTCAGGGCACATTGGGGAATGGAGTGGGCATGTGTGTTTTGTGCATGTACAGATTTGTTTTCCCAGACGAAGCACTGATTTTACAGGAAGGCTGTTCGGTAATTTCTTGGTAAACCTCAGGCGTTCAATTGGGGTTTATGTGGCTGCCAAAGGGGGAGTGAAATAAAGAGGCAAAGACGGGGCGAGGTAGACGAGGTGTGCTGGCTTGGGGGAGGGTGGCACATTTTGAACCACACTCTATTGAATGAGCACCTTTTTTGGCTACGTATTTAAAAAGATATGAAGCCCCATACGTGGTAAAATCAAGTGGTTCTGAACAGTCTGAAGGGAGGTGTAGCCTCCTTTCCCTGGGAGAAGCCGCTGCTCGTCCGTGTACCTTCCCAGAAGGAGCACTGCAGATTGTTACATACTCAAGAAAATCGAACGTGCATCTTCGTTCCAGCCGTTGCTCAGTGCCCGGGCTTTTCACTTACGGCGGCTTTGGTAGGTCTTTGCACACCCCTGTGCGTGCCTCCACCGTGCTCTCTCCAGCACCTGGGTGGCGAGGTCTCTGGGCGAACGTAGGGAAATTCAACCAGGTGCCTGCCGACGGACATTTAGGTTGTTTCCTGCTTTCCTTTTCAGCTGAGCTGCAGTGACACCTTTGACGTGTACCAGTGGGCTGTGGGCACCCTATGCCTCCAGGTGCCCCACGCTGGGCACCTCAGCTCCTCTTTAGCTACTGAAGTTGGTCTGCTTTCTCTTGAGCCTGGCCTTCTCATCCTGTGGCCTTGGGAGGGGAAGTGAGCTCAGTGACCAGCCTGGCACCACCCCCCCTCCTGCCCCTCATGCCCTATCTCCCTTCATCCTTAGCCCAGGTGGCCTTCAGAAAGACAGAGAAGGAAGCAAGGGGAATGGATGCGGACATTGCCGTCCCCAAGTTCAGGCAGAGGAAGTGGGAGTCTGACAAGGCCTACATCCAGCGCATGGAGCAGGAGGCCCAGCACGTGCTCTTCCTGAGCAAGAACCAAGCTGACCGGCAGCCTGAGGTGCAGGTGGCTCCCAAGAAGAAGTCGGAGGGGAAGAAAGCGTGAGTGGGGGCCAGAGGAGTGTAGGGTCCCTTAATTGTCCTCTGCAGCAATAGCGCTCGGCCGCCAGAGTGACCCACCCCAGCCCGGCTCAGGGAAGGCAGGGAAAGAGGCCGAAAACCCTGGTCAGTGGGCGAGGGATTTTCGCTCCGGCAGAGCTTTGCAGCCTTGGGGGCCCGGGGGGCCTAGCTTGGTCTTTGTGTTTTTCTGGAGTCACCGTGGGGATCCAAGAGCCAGGGGAGGCTGCATGCTGTAGGGAAGCGGAGAAGGGACGAAGCTTGGCATTCCTAGGAGGGCTTGCTGGCCACGGGGGTACCCTGCCTGCCGTGTGGAAATCAGGTCTGGGGGCTTCTGGGTCAGGTGATACATACTTCTCAGCTTCCCCCTCCTCTGCTGGGTGGCCGCCACCTTCTCTCCCTGGACCTAGACCGGGAATCTGTTCCCAGTGTCACCTTTCCTGTCAGAGGAGGCTTGAGGACTTTTAACTATGTCATTTGCACAAGTCCCGTGACCCCATCAGCCTTGGCTCCTCGGTCCCATCTGCATTGGGCTTGGCGAGATCCTTGTCGGGTGCCCGAGGGTGGCTTCCAGTACCGGGGGGGAGCCCGCCGCCAGCCAGTTCCCCTGGCCATCCCTGCCCCCAGCCCTGGAGAAGTCCGGAGGAAGCCGTGTGCTACCCTCCGGAGTCCGCGGCGGAGCCGGGAGGCAGTTTCACAAACACAGGCTCTGCCTTGACCACGCTCTTGAGGTGAGCCGGCCCACGCTTTCCTCAGCAGTTTCTCCAAAAGCCATGAAAGTTTGATTGTCTTCAGCTCTGTGGAGTTTCCTGGTGTCTGAGTCCTCGCAGCCTGTGCAGACGTCGTCACAGGAAACCCGCCCCGATCCTGTCGAAGGCCACAGTGCTCTCCCAAGCTGACGTCGAGCGTTGGCATTCCAGAGTCGTTAGGGCCCGCGTCCCGGGCGCCGCCTCGCGAGGTCCTTTGGCGCAGCGGCACAGCTGGCGCTTGGGGCCGAGACTCTGCGGGGGCCGCCCTGTGCCCGCTGGCTGTTGAGCACCATCCCTGGCCTCCCCCGGTGGGTGCCAGGAGCATCCCGCATTGTGACAACTCAGTCTTCAGACCTTGTCAGGTGTTCCCGGGCACAGTGGCCCCTGCTGAGCACCGCTGACTTGGAGCTGCAGGGGGTCGGGGCTCGGAGCCCTCTCTAGTGGCTGGCCATGGGATGCTGGCAGGAGTGGGGACTTAGCGGCAGCTGCCTGGGCCCCAGTGCGTCCCAGGTGTGGCGAGGTGGGAGGCGGGGATCTGAGTGGCGCTGGCTTTCTCCCCAGGTTCCAGAGGCGGCGGCTGGACAAAGCCCGGCAGAGGAAGGAGGAAAAGGCAGCGGACAGGCTGGAGCAGGAGCTGCTCCGAGGTAGCCCTTTCTGATGCCACCGTGTCAGCCCTGGGCGGGGGTGGGGGGGGGGGCGGGCCAGGCACCTGTGTCTCCCTGGGGCCGGTGGACAGGCAGACAGCAGACCTGTCGCGCTCCTCTGCCCCTCCAGACACAGTGAAGTTTGGCGAGGTGGCCCTGCAGCCCCCTGAGCTGACCGCCAAGCCCAAGACGAGTGTGAGCAGGGGCCAGGTAAGCAGGGGCGGGGCATGGGCCGGGCGTGTTCTCGGCGTGTGCCCGGCGTGTGTCCAGCAAGCATGCAGCTGTTGGACCCGCTGGGGCTCTGTTGCCTCGCCGCTTCCTGAACCCAAGCTGCACCTTCCATTTGGTCCTCAGCCCGGCAAGAAATCGCTGATGCTGGGGATGCTTCTGAGCCCTGGCAGTGTGTCCCAGCCTCCGGCCACCTCGCTGGCCCGACAGCGGATCGTGGCAGAGGAGAGAGAGCGCGTCGTGCAGGCCTACAGGGCGCTGAAGAAGCAGCAGCAGCAGCCACTGGGGGCTCAGTGAGCCCGCCTCCCTCTCGGGAAGAAGCCAGAGGTCTGTCGTGATGGAGAGGGACCAGGGCTGCCACACGGGCAGGTGGCCCGCAGACGAAAGTCTTCTCCCTGGACATACCCAGGGACCTCAGGGCCTGGGGCACCGGCTCCCAAGTGCCGCTCCAGATCTTGGCTCTCGTTTTCCCTCCTGAGTGCTCTTTTGTGACTGGCCACTGCCGGGCCCATGTGTCACGTGGGCATCGTCTGCCCTCAGCCCCCACAGACGGGGCGAGGCCCTGCCTGAGACACAGCCCGCGTCCTTCCTGTGAGCTTTTTCCACCCACACCTTTGTTCTGAAACACAGGTCCAGGCTGAGACAACTGCGAGCCAATCCCATGATCCTGTTCTCTAATGCCAGTTAACTGTAGACACGGCCACTTGTCAACCAGGTCCATCACGGACTCCCCTACATTCAAAAGCAGCCTGGCTGGCACGAGGCAGGCAGCGGGCCAGGGCGGGGGGTGGTGGTCAGCATCAGACCGCCTAGCCCCGCAGAGCTGGGGGAGCGCACCCACGCCTCAGCGACATGGAGGCAGATAGCGCTGCCTACAGCCAGGTCGCGGATATCAGGAAGCGGTTTTCACGGGGGCCCATCTTTGGAGGAGACCTACCTTAGTGGCACATTAGGGGCCATTAGGGGCACCTATCACTGTGGACTCAAGTGACTTTAACATAGTGCATTACAGTAAATCTCGGGGTGATGTCTGTTTCAGGTTTGGGGGGTGCTTTTTTAGCTTACGTTGCCACGTTTGACCAGTGGAAGATCGTGTGTCACTGACACTGTCACTGACATTGCGGAGTCTTTCAGATTCCGTTCACACGGGGTGCTCTCTCCCTGCTTCAGATGAGGAGCCCGTGGTTCCTGGCAGGGACCGTCCTGGCGGTGCAGTGTGGGGACCCCATAGCTGGGTTAGAGGGGTGCTCCCTGGGGTGTCGCTGCTTCCAGACCACTTCGGTGGCCAGGCCTGGAAATACAGGAGTCCAAAAGCGAGTATAACTTTAACAGTCTGAGTTTGTATTGACATTTGTTATTAAAACGTAACATTACAGGATTATTTGCATTTTTTTACACTGAAAATTTCACAAACGTTTTTTCTATAGCAAATATAAAACAAGAGTACTGCTAACACTAAAAGTATACGATGAAGTTTACAATTTTTTAATTACGTTTAGGATTTCTATTCTTTTTATACTTATCCAACTAAAGATAGACCAATTATGTTGAAATGTAACTTCAAGAGGTCCTTTCTCTGGTGACATGCCAATTTAACATAGTTAAGATCTGTTTTTGTGTTTTTGGGTACGTGTAACGTGGTTTACGGCACAAAAGGGAGGCCCCCCGCTTGCTGGTGGTGGGAGGGCAGGGCCAGGCGGCGCAACGAGCTGCAGCTTCGGAGGTTTTCAGCACTTCATGCTTTTGACCAGGCTTTGCTCGTCTTTTGAACTTGGGGAGTGTCTGAGAGCCTTTTAGGTCTCAGGTTGTCTGCGAAACCTACAAGGAAACCCAATGGGGTGTCCAGTGGCATAAGTGGAAATAATTCATGGGGCATGTCTGAGGAGGTGGCACCTGACAGTGACAGACCCTGCACAGCAGAGCCCGTAGCAAACTGTCCCAAAGAGGCGTGCTGTAAGGCTCATCGCTTCAAGCAGGAAGTGCTGACATTCGAGCCCACGTTGCCCTGTGGAATATGCAGAGCTTTCTGGGAGGTCACTTGCAACCCCCCATCCCTGCCAAAGTGTCTGAATGGCAACGGCGCGGAGGCTGAGGCCCGGCCTGCTGCTCTGCACGGCTCAGGGAGCCTGAACTGCCAGGGGAGACAGAGCTCTTGCAGAGAACTCACGACCGCACCAGGGAGCAGAGGAACACTCCTGTCCAATTGTAGGGAGTTGAAGAGTGGCTGCAAAAGAGATGTCCACGTCGTAAGCCCCAGAACGTGACTGTGACCTAATTTAGAAATAAGGGTTTTCGCACATATAATTACAGATCTCGAGGGCAGATTGTCCTGGATTCAGGGTGGGCCTGAAGTCCGACGACAGGTGTCTTTTTAAGTTCTGCTGGTCACACATGGGACACCAAGCATCACCCACAGCCTCTAGAAACCGGAAGAGAGGCAAGGAATGGATTCTCAGAGTTTCCGGAAGGATCCAGCCCCGCTGAAACTGATTTCAGACTCGGGGCCTCCAGGACAGTACACTTACACTGTTCTAAGCCACAGTTTGTGGCAATTTGTTAACAGGAGCCCCAGGACACACCCACCCGTCAGTGGGTGTTCTGCATGCTCCCTCCGCTGAAAGGACACAGCGGGACACGGGGACCCGCGCTCCATCAGAGCCTCTCCCTGCCCCCACCTACCTGCAGGAACCCTATACGCTCGAGCTCCTGTGGGTGCTCGGGACCACAGGTCTCCCAGCCCTGGGACAGTTTTCATTCGGAAGTTAGCTGACAGGAGTTTCTGCAAACCTGGGTGCCTCAGTTTGCCCATCACTGCAACTCGGCACAATGCCCCCCCCGTCTAGGCTTATGCTGAATCGCTCTGTCTTTATAAGAACGAGCTGCCAGAGGCCCAGCAGCGTCACCTCTGCCTGTTGCCACAGAGCCGTCCAGCCACGTTCACACAGCAGTCAAGCGCCGGTCCTGTGAGCCTCCTGCAGCCAGCGCAGCACGCCCGTCAAGCCGGTGCCTTTGCGGGCACTGATTTCTGCCGTGGCGATGCTCTGCTTGGCACAGGCGATGACGTCTGGGAGCCTGAGTAACGACTTCATCTCCTCTATGGTCATATAGCAGGGCAGGTCACTGGAGCCAGAGAAGCGCCTTGTCAAAGGGGGCTGCCCCGAGCCGCCCAGGCCCCGCTGCTGCCCTCCCTGAGGCCACCCTCGTGGCTACACTCCGAGGGAGCTCCCCACGGGGTTCTCGCCTCGCTCACCCCCCGTACATTTTATTGAAGAGAATCAGGACCGAAGCTTCTGCCAGCAGGTCCGCAGAAAGGAGGCCCAGGAGGTGCGCACAGGACGCAGACAGCCGGGTGGGGTCGGAGGCGTCCATCATGAACTGGGAAAGGGGAGAGGTGCAGGGCCCTGTGACGGAGACAGCCCCTGCCCGATCTCCCCTGGGCATCACAGGCCGGGCTCGGAAAGAGCAAAACGACTTTGAAACAAAGGGGTCTGGGGACAGGCAGAAAGAAAGGAGGAGCATGAGAGTGACCTTGGGTCCCTTGTTTCCACCTACACAGAAGTCTCTCTCCTCGTGCGGCCATCAGTTCTCCCAGGAAGGGTCCCGGAATTTGGGGCAGGATGGGACAAACCCGAGGGATGTAGAATTCAAGCATTAACATAAAAACACATCCAGGGCAACAAGGCGGAGAGTGGGTGTCAGGCATTCACCCACAGAACCAGAACACTGCCCTCAGCAAGGCTTCCGTGAGCTTTGGCGTTTGGGAGAGGGGCGCCAGGGGCCAGGCTGAGTTCCCAGAAGCTGGCAACTAGCGTGGGCCCTGTTCCCTGCACTA
Organism: Eidolon dupreanum; assembly: GCA_028627145.1. Lineage (NCBI taxonomy): Eukaryota > Metazoa > Chordata > Mammalia > Chiroptera > Pteropodidae > Eidolon > Eidolon dupreanum. The sequence goes on from CM053506.1 coordinate 106,901,507, forward strand.
GCGTCGTCGCCCGAGCACCCAAACTCCATCCTCTGCAAAGTGAGGTCAGGGACCCGACACTACCGAAAAGGCAATGTTTCCCTAAAAGAAGTTCAAAAGATGTGACCCACCAGCAGAGAACGGCAGTTTCCGTAGTAACTGGACCAGATGGGGCTCATGCACCCCCCCAGCTCCCGGATGGTGATCTTTTTGTGGGCCACGATGTCAGTAAGGTTGGTGCCCACCTGTGGAAAAAACGCCATGCAGAGAGACCACCACAAGCTTTCCCACTGGGAACTCCTGAACGTCACGCTCAGCCTGTCACACTATTACCTAAACCCCAACAGGCCCTCTCTTGAGGTCTTAGGCCCTAAAGCAGAACCCAATAAAGAGGGCTAAAGACGCTTGCAGGGGTCCAGGGCCCTACCCCTCGGGTAGGGCTGGCTGTGGCCGGCAGTCAGTGTCCATCGGTGGGACTCGCCTTGTGGGGATGGGGGCGGCTCGCTACCCGTCGCCATGCACCCACCTCCACCGTGGCTGTTCCAGTAAGACCAGCTCCTTCCTGTGACATCCCGCTCGCTTCTCCAGGGTTCTATTGAACTCATAGACCGGCTCGATTCCAGTTTCCGCTTAAAATAACCCAAAGCACTTTGCAAACTGCAGGAGGTGCTTTTTCTACTAAACCTACAAGAGGGCGAACGCCTACCGTGGGCCGCGTCGGAGGAGGGTCACCCAGGTCGCCCTTCCCATCCTGGGAGCTCAGCTGTGCAGGGCAGTCAAGGACCCCAACTGGGGCAGAGGAGGGCGGGCAGCGGCCGGACCCCGCCCTGGCCCTCCCCCGACACCCCAGTCCCCTCTCCAGCCCACAGGGCGACATCACCGCTCCCATGAGAATCCCGAGACCCCGTTCACCCCAGGCGCCCCCCAACCATCGCTCGAGACCCCGCCTCCAGACGCCCTGGTCCCCCTCGCCCGGCACCGAAGGATAGTCTGCAGCCGTTTCACCAGCAGCGACTTTCCCACGCCGGTGGCCCCCAGCAGAAGACACATCTCTATCCCTTGAGCCACTCTGCACGGGTAGCTCGGCACCGCAGCAACGCAAGGCCCGCCCCCCGCTCGGCTCTCATTGGGTAAGCCTTCACCAAGTCGGAGGGCACGGTCCAATCGGTGCACAGCGTCTGGGGCGAGCGGAAAGGCCCGCCTCCTCGCAGCTCGGATGACTGGAGACGTGTGCGTGCGCGCGCCCGCGGGGAAGGCGGAAGCGGAAGTCGGGGGCGCGCCGACTCGCAGCGAAGGAGGCCGCGGCGTCGGGTCGGACCCGGGTCGCCATGGGGCGCGGCAGTGGCACCTTCGAGCGTCTCCTAGGTAACGCGGCCCCCGCCCGCCGCCAGCGCCTCCTCGGAGAGTCGGCGGCCCCCGCTGCTCTCCGCCGGCCTGCGGCCCGGGAGCGGAGCGGGGCGGCCGCCACGCGGCCCGGGCACTAGGTGGGCGCGTCGCGAGCGGGGCTCGGCAGTGCCCGACGCGGGCGCTGACGAGGCTGGCGAGGGTCTGCGGGGGAGCCGGGCCTGGAGCTGGCAGGTCCCGAGGAACGATCAAGGGCGTCTGACCAAGCGGGCCCGAAGTCCTGAGTCACGAAGATGGGTGACTCGGCCGAATAGTAAAATATCAGTAGATGTCCTCCCCTCAAAAAAGCCTAGGTTGCGTGGTGTTTGGGGCTTCTGACCCAAACGTTGGCACCCCCAAAGGGAGGATACCTCCCTGGGATCTGCCAAGCTCTTTTGAAGGCTGCTTCCCTGAGGACTGGGACAGCCCCGACGTCCCCACTTGCTCTGGGAAGCACCCGATGATTCAGGAAGGCGTTTCCTCTGTCTGCTGGAGGCCTATGGCTGATCCTTTCTGAGCTTCCTGGAGGTCACAGATTTTAGGAAAGGAAACCAATGTTTATGGGGGTTCCCCCTCCCCCCCGTGATACTGCGTGTGCCCTGTGTTTGGGACCGGCGCTCTGGGTGCTCAATTGTCAGCCCCAGCCCGCTCTCTTTTTTCCTTGAGTGTGGTTTTGGAGATCTTAGATGAGGCACCTTCCTTGCTCTTGCAAAATGCCAGCTGAGAGACCCACCTGAATGAGGTAGTTCAGGCCTTCAAAGGTCGACATCTACCATATCAATGCTGAATGTGGACTGGACTCATTGGGTGTTTCGTAGTTTCCAGGGAAGACGGTGTGGGCAGGGCTGAAGCAGCACCGTCTCAGCGTGTGTCTGAGGCAAGGGTGATGGAGATAGTAGAGGTGTTAGTTGGAGAACCTTTCACGCGTTCCATCCTTTTTCTCCCCACAAAACAGTTGAAGCAAAGGACCGACATCCATGCTGCATCTCTGTCCAGCCCTGCCCCAACTGAGAGCTAACCAACTAGGTTAAACTTTTGAAAGCCAGGGACTCCAAGGGACAAGGTGGTGGGTTTCTCTTTGTCATGAAGCAGCAGAGTATAGTGTTGAATCCTGGTTCTGTCCTCAGTAAACTGTGACTTCAGACAGTGACCTCACCTTTTTGCTTTAGCTTATCTGCATAGAGGATGCAGATAGGACTTAGCTCGCTCATGTGGTTGTGTGAGGAGTATGTGCCTGCCTGAGTTCACGTAAAGCACTTGGAACAGCGCTTGGCACACAAACAGGATCTCTTATTATTTTTCAAGTTATTTGCCTTTTTGGGGAAGGACAGCACTCTCTTGGTTATCACTGTATCAGTTGTCACTGTGATTCTCATGTGGTTTTATATTTGGCCCAAAAGTTTAAAATGGGAGGGAGGCAGTCGGTCCTCTCTGCCGCTGAGCTGGGAGCCACCTCGGGAATCCCAGAGCAGGACCAGCCCCAGTAATGGTGCGTTTCTGCCGTAGACAAAGCGACCAGCCAGCTTCTGCTGGAGACTGACTGGGAGTCCATTCTCCAGATCTGCGACCTGATCCGCCAGGGGGACACGCAGTAAGCAAGGGCGGCCACACTGCGCGCGGGGTTGCTGGGTGTCCCCTGGCCCTCCAGGGTCCTGTGACCTTGGTGGAGGGCCGCGTAGTCTATGTGCTGGGGTTTCGGAGATCTGGGGACAGTCAAAGGACTTTCTCTATACCTCGAAGGTCCTGAAAGACGAGAGGACAGTAGACTCCTCTCATCCTAGCTGCTGAGACGTTTCTTTCTGTTTCTCTCCTTCTGCCAACGCTCTTTCTTTCAGAGCAAAGTATGCCGTGAGTTCCATCAAGAAGAAGGTCAATGACAAGAACCCCCATGTGGCCTTGTATGCCCTGGAGGTGCGTGGACCCCTGCCCTGCGGTCCTCCAGGGACCCCACCCCCAGCGGTCAGGATGGCAGAGAGGAGCGGCCCCCGAGGTTTGCCCACCTGCCTGGGCGCTGGCCCTGACAGGGTTGGGCTGCTCCTCCTGAGGCTGACACACTTAGGGCCCTGAGGGTGACACTTGTCTCTGTCCTTGGTGAGACAGCTGGAGTTAGAAGGAGCCTGCGTAGCGCTGGCTGCTGCCTGCCTCAGACCCCGCCATGTGGCCAGGTGGCTGGAAGGGCCCGTGGAGGCCGGCCATCTCCCGGAAGCCTTCTCCCAAAGGGGAAGGGGAGCGTGGTCCAGGAGCGGGCCCGACTCTCCCCCTCCTTGGGTTCTGCAGGTCATGGAGTCCGTGGTGAAGAACTGCGGCCAGACCGTCCACGACGAGGTGGCCAACAAGCAGACCATGGAGGAGCTGAAGGAGCTGCTGAAGGTGGGCGGTCCGCTGGGCGCCATGGGTCCAGGCGGGGAGGGGCGCAGCCACGCATCC
>CM053506.1:106905795-106942661 GCA_028627145.1 Eidolon dupreanum
GGGACCTCCCAACTTTGCTGAGTGTCACTGCAGGCCGAGACTGGAGGTCAGTTCCGGTGCCCTTGGGCTGTGGCCCCGGGCTCCCATAGTAAAGCAGGTGCTGATGTGCCTGGCCACGGGCTGCCGTGCCATTGAGCCCTCGGGAAGGAAGGAGGTCCTTCGGAGGGGCCTCCTCGCATCCCAGTGACTCGCCCCGGCCTGTGCCCACAGCGGGCCTTCGCCCGTCTGCGGGAAGCGGGGACCTTGGAGAGGGCGGGCCGGCTGTGTGATCTGACTCTGCCCACCCCCAGGCCCCCGACTGGGTGGACGCCGAGGAGTGCCACCGGTGCAGGGTGCAGTTCGGGGTGGTGACCCGCAAGGTGAGTGCACCGTAGTAGGGGAGGGCCACCCGCCACCATCTTGAGGCCACTGGGCCCACGCACGGTCCTTTCCCTCTTGGCCGTGGCTCAGTGGGAGCAGACCCCGTCCTCAGCTGTGTGGTGAGCACAGGCACCAGGGGTTCCGGGGAGCGACGCACAGTGCCATCGGGTTAAGCTCGGAGAGGGCCGTGCTCCCTGGGGACGGGGACACTCCGGGCCCAGGACTTGGGGCCTCAGGTCTGCCTCGGCTGCCCGCCCCTCAGCCGTGTCTCCTCAGTTGACTCAGCCTGTCTGGCTCAGACCCTCGAGCCGACGTTTCTTCCCACTGAAGCGCTGGCTGGCGGTGGTGAAGACCGGGCTGGGGAGGCCGAGCAGAGTCTCGGGGCCCTGCCCAGCGACACCTGTCTGCCGGCATGATGCATGCACGCTTTCCGGGAACCTTTCTCTTAAATTCCAAATCTTTCCCCCAAACGGCAGTGCAGTCGAGGGCCTGGGCGTGGGCCCTTTCCCCAGGCCTACCTTCTGCCTGCCGGCCCAGTGCGGCCAGCGGGCCAGCCTGGCATACTTTGCAGCGGGCGGTGTCGAGTCGGGCAGAGCGAGGGGTCACTGGCCCATGACCCAGCCACCGCCCCGACCCGCCTGCGTCCTAGCACCACTGCCGGGCCTGCGGCCAGATCTTCTGCGGCAAGTGCTCCTCCCGGTACTCCACCATCCCCAAGTTCGGCATCGAGAAGGAGGTGCGCGTGTGTGAGCCCTGCTACGAGCAGCTGAACAAGTGAGTCCCCTGCCGGCCGCCCGCGGGCCCCCGTGCTCCCCCGGACTCCGTGTGGCGGCCGTCTTGCCCGAGGACAGGAGGGCCGGCCCAGGCAGGTGGGGCCAGCTGTTGGCACTTGTCCTTTTCGCTTTTTAGTTTGGAAGTAAGACAGGAAAGTCGCGGGCGTGCTGAGACCCCGCGTGGGGAGCCCTCTGCTTGGTCCCTTGGTGTTGACGTTGATGTATTATGGCAGCTCGGTTGCACGTCCCCTTTCCCTACCTGCACGTGTGCTCCCACACGTTTTATCCTGAGCCATCTGCGAGTGAGCTGTTGCTTTATCCTGAGCCTCGTGCATTTCCCAAGAGGAGGGACGTGGCCTTCAGCTGCAGCTCGGCTGTTGGTCAGCAGTCGATGTCGGTGTGGTTGACGTGCACTGCGCAGTCCGTTTCGGTTTTTCTGAGTCCCAACAACGTCGGTGGCAGTTCTGTCCCATGAGGGCCTATGCGGCTCTCAGCATGTGGTGGGGGCTGTCACAGCCCCTTCCCTCTCGCTCCCCTACCCCACTTCCTCCCCATCTCATATCACTCCATTCTGCCCCGTGATGAGGACGTTTCTGAGAGGTCTTCGCAATCGCTGCAGCGTGTCCCGAGGTTTGGGCCCGAGCTTCCCTCATGGGTAGGGTCAGGTTCTGCGCTGTGACGGGCCCCAGGAGGGAGGCTGTGCCCCGGCGCAGCGGGTCTGGAGGCCTGTGCCGTCCGTCCGCCCGGTCGCTCGGTTGAGTGGTGTCTACGGGCCACCCCCCCAGAAAGGTCGTTTTCTGTGGGGAGCTGCGGCTGCCCAGGCGGGCATTTGAGCCTTGCTTCTGGGAGAGGGGACCGTGGATCAGACCCGGTGGCCCTAGGGGTTCCTAGGCCTGGAGGCGACAGCTGGTTTGAGGTTTCGTCTCTTCTCTGGCATGCGGCCACGGAACCTCCATTGCCACCCTGCGGGGACACTGGAGGGAAGTCCCCGGCGGCATCCTTGAGAACCTTGGGGGAGGGTCTGGGGTGCGGTGCTCGGTCCCCTGCAGCGTCCTGTTTCTCCAGGAAAGCTGAAGGCAAAGCCCCCTCCACGACGGAGCTGCCCCCCGAGTACCTGACCAGTCCCCTGTCGCAGCAGTCCCAGGTACCGGCCCAGCCCGCACGCGCCTCTCCCCTGGCACGTCCCCCCGGGCCCAGCTCACCCAGCCCTGCGTGTCCCCAGCTGCCCCCCAAGAGAGACGAGACGGCCCTGCAGGAGGAGGAGGAGCTGCAGCTGGCTCTGGCCCTGTCGCAGTCGGAGGCCGAGGAGAAGGAGAGGATGGTGAGCGGGAAACGGGCAGGACCTGAGGCCTCACCTCATCCGGGGTGCTGGGGGGAGCACCTCCCGGCGTTTGGGGAGGGCAGAGCGTGTGGAGGCTCGGCCCGCCTGTGCCACGTGCTCCCTGCACAACACCGTCTTCACGGCTCTTCTGCAGAGACAGAAGTCCGCGTATGCCGCGTACCCCAAGGCCGAGCCTGCACCCGTGGCCTCGTCGGCTCCCCCCGCCAGCAGCCTGTACTCCTCGCCCGTGGTGAGCCCCCGCACCCAGCTCCGCCACCCTGGCTTGGATGGCTTTCCACAGGAGAGGGTGGGAGGCCCGCCCCCAGAAGGATGGCACTGTGTCACGCGGCATGCCACCCTCCGTAGCTCTCAGCTCCCTGGTCAGGGGTCCCCTGTTGGGGCAGAGGACACCGGTAAGGCTCGAGGCCCCGCTGGTGAGAGCCCAGCCTTCGTCATACCCCCAGGTGGGAGGAGGTGGGAAGCCCTGAGGTCATGAGTAGCTTTCGTTTTTTCAGTCTTAGTTTAAGGTTATAACAGGATTTACTTTTTGGGGTCTTGACCCAATCTCTCTGGCCTTAGTCCCTCTGTGAATAGTGAGTGGGGGGTGGGTAGAGCCAGCTGGGCTCAGGGCTTGAGAACAGCCCTGCCACCCACCTGCTGGGGACCATTTGAGTGGTTTGGGAGGGAGGGCAGGGTGCTGCCCTGCACCTCGAAATGGTTTTGGAGCCCCTTGGGGCTCCCTCAAACCACCACTGGCCAGACTGCAGGGCCCGCTGTCACTGCTGTGCCACCCTGGGCCTCCTGAGCGACGGCTGGGCAGGAGCCGGAGTGTGTGGCTTGAGCCGCGGGTCGCTGCTCCTCTGGCCTGGGGCCCCTCAGATCCTCCCATGTCTCCCCAGAACTCGTCGGCACCACTGGCTGAGGACATGGACCCCGAGGTGAGGCCCCCCACGCATGGTGCTTCCCCTCGCTGCTCTCTGGCCCTCGGGAGTGACCTCTTGTCACCTCTGCAGCTCGCCCGGTACCTCAACCGGAACTACTGGGAGAAGAAGCAGGAGGAGGCTCGGAAGAGCCCCACGCCGTCCGCGCCTGTGCCTCTGACGGAGCCGGCCGCCCAGCCCGGGGAGGGGCACGCAGCCCCTGCGAACGCGGCGGAGGTGAGGGGCCCCTGGTGCTGGTGCACGGTCCCCTGGGAGGGGGACACCGGGCCAGGCCAGTGCCACTCACCCTCTGGTCTCTTCCAGACCCCTCTCCTGGAGACAGATTCTCAGCCCGTGACGTCGTCCAGCGGCCCCTTCGCTGAGGTAAGTGGTGGCTCCATCCACAGCCGCGGAGAGCAGAGCGCCCAGCCCCGCACAGGCACCTGTCCCGGCCGGAGCGCCTGGCCGCACACACAGTGACCTCTGGAGGTGGGCCTCTCCGGGTGGGCTGGCTGTGGTCCAGAGTGCGGCCACTCACTGTCTACCCCGACCAGACCAGGGTCTGAGTCCGTGCTGGGGTATCTGGGCTCTGTCGGCCGTTGGAGTGCAACGCCAGGGCCTTGGCGAGGGAGGCAGGCCCCTCGTCACCACTGGCGGGAGCGCCTACAGGCGAGGCCAGAGGGCCTGCCACCAGCCGCACCCTGGCCAGCGCCATGCCCACGGGGAAGAGCCACGCCTCCCCGGGCCTCAGCTTCCTTGTTGGAGACAGGGCCGTGGTGCCCCTTGCAGGGTCACCTGGAGGGTCAGGTTGGAGGTGCACTGCGGGCTCAGAGCTCGGTGCCCGGGCACCTCTGGGGCTGGTGCTAGTGACGCTGCTGAGGCCCCGGCAGAGCTGCCCCGTCCAGGAAGGCTGGCCGCCACTTCGGGGCCTGGGATGAGGTTGACACTCAGGGCCGCTGCGTGTCCCCAGCAGCAGTACCAGAACGGGGACTCGGAGGAGAGCCACGCACAGTTCCTGAAGGCGCTGCAGAACGCCGTCAGCACCTTCGTGAACCGCATGAAGAGCAACCACGTGCGCGGCCGCAGCATCACCAACGACTCGGCGGTGCTGTCCCTCTTCCAGTCCATCAACGGCATGCACCCCCAGCTGCTGGAGCTGCTCAACCAGCTGGACGAGCGCCGGCGTACGTGCCCGCCCCCCCTGCCCCGCCACACCCCCGGTGCCCTGCCACCTCCCCCCCCGGCCTGTGGCCGCGGGCCGTGCCGCCCTGGGGCTGCAGCTTCTCGGGTCGGTGGGGGGGCTGTGGGCTCCAGGTGGCCCTGTGATGGGGAGTGTCCCAGCACGCGCAGGAGCACCGGCTCCAGGCATCCGCCAGCCGTGCCCCGTTCGCAAGCACCTGGCTGGGCAGGCGTAGGGCCCCCACCAGGCCCCCGCACTTCCGGGACCGCCAAGGGCGCCCTGCTCTGCCCCCCGCAGTGTACTACGAGGGGCTGCAGGACAAGCTGGCGCAGATCCGCGACGCCCGGGGCGCGCTGAGCGCCCTGCGGGAGGAGCACCGCGAGAAGCTGCGCCGCGCGGCCGAGGAGGCGGAGCGCCAGCGCCAGATCCAGCTGGCCCAGAAGCTGGAGATCATGCGGCAGAAGAAGCAGGTGCGGAGGCCGCCCCCCGGGGCCCACCCGCGGCCCTCGGGTCCGCCGCGGCCCTGACCGCTGCCCTGTGGCCTGCAGGAGTACCTGGAGGTGCAGAGGCAGTTGGCCATCCAGCGCCTGCAGGAGCAGGAGAAGGAGCGGCAGATGCGCCTGGAGCAGCAGAAGCAGACCATCCAGATGCGCGCCCAGATGCCCGCCTTCTCCCTGCCCTACGCCCAGGCACGCGCCCCCGCCCTCCCCGCTCCCGCTGGGCTGCAGGCCACTGGGAGCCACCCTGACAGCCGTCCTTTTTTGTCCCCAGCTCCAGACCATGCCTGCAGCGGGCGGGGTGCTGTACCAGCCCTCTGGCCCCACCAGCTTTCCGGGGACCTTCAGCCCGGCAGGCTCGGCGGAGGGCTCCCCCATGCACACCGTGTACCTGAGCCAGCCAGCCCCGGGCGGGGGCGGCCCCTACCCCAGCGTGCCGGGGGCCGGAGCAGGTAATGGGCGAGTGGAGGTGCCGACCCGCCAGGAAGAGCCCCAGACCATCACCCCCATGTCTCGCTTTTTAATTTGGCGTAGCGTCAGATTTACAGAAAAGTTAAGAGAATGGGTAGGAAGTGTTCAGATTCCCCGGCGGTAACGTTTTACCGCATTTGCCTCTGCACACACATGCATATGCGGAAAACCTTCCTGCCCATGGCAGCGTGATGGCGGGCAGGCGCCCGTTACTCTGAGACTTCAGCACAAACTTCCTAAAACCAGACATTCCCTCAGGGCCCAGGCAAACGCATTCCGGGACCTCACCCACGCCACTCAGCTCTCAGGTTGTCCTAGCAGCACCCTTGGTGTCTTAAGACAGCTTGTCCTGTATGTTGTATTCAGCTGTCCTCTTCAGTCTCCTGTAATCTAGAACGTTTTTTGGTCTACTTGTTTCATGACAGGAACTTCTCAAAGAGCACTTATAGGCCACCCTCAGCTTGTGTTCACCTGGTCACCCGTCAGTGTGACATTCCAGGGCTGCATTTCAGCTGGCCGTCACAGGAGTGACATGCCATCATGTGGTTTGGGGCAGCCCACCAGGCTTTCTCCAAGTGTGGGGCATCAGGATTTTTAAATACTCTTGTTCTTAAATTTTCACCCGCTAGTTTTAGAATTTTTTTAGTTGTTTGAATTTATTACATGTTTGCCAGAGTGACTTCCTGATTCTGTCAGTCTTATTCATCAGTCCTTTTCCTACTGAGGAGGCATCTTTTTTTTTTCTATTTATTAATCTGTCACATCAGTGTGCAACTCGTTTTATTCAAAAAGTCACAATCCTTTTTTCTGTTTTGCTGCTCAGACTGTCCCAGGTGTGGCCTGGAGCCCCGCAGGACAGCTCCTGTGTGCTTCTGACCTGTCCCGCCATGTTTTGGTTTAAGTAGATACTCTGTTCACCTCGTACTTTCTCAGCCCTGGAAGCAGCCATTTCACCAGGGAGCCCTGGTCCCTGTTGAAATGTAGCGGATGGCCTTTGGGGACCTAGGCCAGGGTCCGGGTGTGCTCACTGCTTCGAGGCCCTCAGCAGATGGGGTGGGACACGTGTGCACACGTGCGGACGCAAGCGGCTGTCTGTCCACACCGACACACGTCCACTCACGCCTCCCACACGGGCGTCCTCCCCTCTCCGTGTCTGCAGCCCCGCTGGGGGCCGCCTCTCGTCTGTGTGCCGACTGGCTTGTTCATTTCCAGAGTTCCCAGAGAGTAGCTTCAGCATCGCCAGCCCAGGCCACTGTGCAGAGGGGCTCCTGACCAGGATCCTTGTCCATCCTGTGTCTTCAGCCTGTGGGCCAGAGCGCAGATCTTGTCCTCAGAAGTTACAGGTGTAGGTCTGTCTCCCCTGCAGCGGCATTGTTTACGCACTGTGAACACAGTTGGGTTCATTTCTTCCGATTTTGTTGAATTTTAGGGAGTCTCTACCATCCATTTCATTTATCTTCCTTTTGTGAGAATGTAAAACAGGAATCTGGTTTCAAAAGCTGCAACGGGAAGGAAAACTCAGAGAAGTGACCTCCTGCCCTCATCCCCGTGTCGCGAACTCAGCCTTTTCCTCCACAGACCCCGGCATGGTGAGCGCCTACATGTACCCAGCGGGGGCCACTGGCGCCCAGGCAGCCCCCCAGGGCCCGGCAGGGGCCAGCACCAGCCCGGCCTACTCGTCCTACCAGCCCACGCCTGCCCAGGGCTACCAGGTAGCAGGGGTGGGGCTGCTCCCCTTCTGCAAGGTCCCCGTGAGGACGCCCAGCCCAGCCCTTGTCACACCTTTCTGTCTGCAGAGCGTGGCCTCCCAGGCCCCGCAGAGCCTCCCGGCCATCTCGCAGCCGCCACAGCCCGGCACCATGGGCTACATGGGGAGCCCGGCGGTCATGGGCTACCAGCCCTACGGCGTGCAGGTGAGACCGTGTGGGACACCCCGACAGCGAGGGCTGGGGGCGCTGGGCGGGCTCGGCCCTCCCATTCCCTCGCTTCCCCCGCACGGGGCTCCGCTGGCTGGCTTTCCGCGTCAGAAGCTCCCTCACCTCTGTGGCGACAGCGTCCTCAATGCCGAGGCCCCTTCCATCTCCACAGAATCTCATGACCACCCTCCCCGGCCAGGACGCGCCCCTGCCGCCCCCGCAGCCCCCCTACATCTCGGGGCAGCAGCCCGTGTACCAGCAGGTGAGCCTCTCCCGCGCCACTGTGGGGACCCGGCCCTCACCAGGGAAGGGGTGAGCGGTGGGGGCCCGGACTGCTGCTCGGCAGACGGAACCGGGGCGGGCACACGCTCAGCCGTAGACAGCCGGGGACTCCTGGGGTTGGCCTGACCTAGCGGGGCGGGAAGCCGACAGGGAGCCCACCCCAGGATGCAGGGAGGCCTCCCTCGGCAGCCCAGGCGAGACAGGACTGCGTACCAGGCAGCAGGCTGAGGGTGGGGAGCTCGGGCCTGGGGAAGGGGTGCTGATGGCCGGTGTCCCCCAGATGGCGCCCTCTGGCGGCCCTCCGCAGCAGCAGCCGCCTGTGGCGCAGCAGCCGCCAGTGCAGGGGCCAGCGGCGCAGGGCAGCGAGGCCCAGCTCATCTCCTTCGACTGACCCCAGGCTGCTCGCCGCCCCGAGTAACAAACACTACGCGTCGCCGGCACCGCTGCTGCCTCCGTCTCTGCCTGGCGCTGTCCTCCTCCTTCCTGCCCTCCTCTTACTGCCCTGGTGTGTCCCTGCTCCATGCGAGCAGGGTGGCTCTCCGCCCTTTGTCCTTGCCTGCTGGCTCCTCGCCCCCCACCCCCCAGGCCCTTCCTCATCTGTCTTCTTCCCCTAGGGCTGGGCCTCGGGGCGGAGGGCAGAAGGGAAGCGTCTCTGACCACAAGCCCCCAGCCTGGTGTGTCCAGGGTCCCATGAGGGCTGAGTGGAGTGGGGTCCCTCTGCCCTCCTGTTCCCCCTGCCCGTGAGACCGTGGGGGCCTCTGGTCTGTGACCGGTGTGAGTGCTCCCCAGAGCCCTCTGGCGTGGCCTCCAGTCTGTCAGCAGGGGCGTTTCTGGCCCTCACGGGAAGGGCGGGGCTTGTCTTCAGCTTCTCTGCTTCTGAGCTGTCATCTCATCTGGTGCCCAGAGTAGACAGAATGGGACAGCGATAATAAAATCTTTCAACAAGTATCGGTGTCTGTTTAGAGTAAAGGTGGTGGGCAGTTGGTCCAGCTCTGGACAGGGAGGTGCAGGCATACCCCCCAGGCCAGCCTGGCCCCTGTCCCAGGCCCAGCTCCACAGGCAGTCTCCCCAGGGGACACTGCTCCAGCCCCAGCTTCAGATCTGCCATCTCCACCCTGAGACTGGGCACTAGGGGCACCACTCCGACTGCCCCGCCCCCGGCCCTGCTTGGCCCTGGCTCCTGGGAGGCATGCAGGCTCGTGGTTCTAGTTTCAGGACAATGCTAGTGAGTTGCAGCCTAGAAGATGTTGAAGACTCGCAACCCGTTCAGCATGGAGTTCAGGACACCGCTTAAATACCCAAGCCCCACAGAGACCCCAGCATTAGCTCGTCTTCGAAGAAATGGAGTCATTTAATAGGCACAGAGGCTACTAGGCTCAGGTCAAAGGCAAGCCCAGAATAATAGGAGTTGGGCAGAGAGCAGCCATGCTTCTGATTTGACCCAAAGTCGGTCTGCTCCAGCGCTGGCTCTTAGAAAATCACCCGTGGCAACTGAGAAAGGACTTGCTCTTCCACTTGCTGCATGTAAAGAGCAAAGACCCAGGCCTCTCGGGGCAGACGCTGCAGCAGAGCGGAGCTGAAGATACCCCGCGTGCCGGATGTTTGGGAGCTGGACCGAGAGTAAGGAGCATAGAGGATTCGGGCATCTTGAGACAGAGTTTACAAATTCTCTTCTCCCAGCGGAAGTGCTAGCCCTTCCGCCCACGACCCCATCACTCACCCCTCCCAAGCTCAATTACAACCTTTAGCGAACTGTGAATCGCGAGCCGATCAGGGCCGTAAGGGAAAACGCGCAGCCGTTTCGGTGGAGGAAGATGCCAAAGAGAGGCTGGCAGGAGGGCAGCGGGAATTCCACGCCCTGGGTGACCACGGGCTGCGGGCCGCAGAGCAAACGTGACGAGCCGAAAGCCACTGTCAGCAGACGTGACTTCGGCAGGATTCACTGCGCTGTTCAGTACGGACCGGGCCCACCTTCCCGACTCCGAGGGACCCTGTCGCCAGGCCTCAGCCTTCCCTTGCCTCCGTTCGCCCCGAGGGGCGACGGCGCGAGCGGATCACCGGCGCCAACGAAACTGTGCGCCTGCGCGGCCCGCTGCCCTGTGGGTAATCTCGGGGAACGAGAGTAAGCAAGCGCGAGGCGCGGCTAGAGCGTCCTCCCCAGCTCGTATGCTCCGCGGATCCGGCGGCTAGAGTGCCTTCCTCATTGTATGCCCGGCGGCTAGAGCGTCCTCCCCAGCTCGCATGCTCTGCAGCCCTAGAGGCTAGAGCGTCCCTTCTCGGGAGCCGCGTGTGACCTTCCCGCCCGCGGAGCGATGCTGCCGACGGCCGCTCGACCCCTGTTGGGGCCGTGTCTCGGGCTTCGGGGCACCACGCTCCTCCTCGCCAGGTACTGCCGAGGGCCGAGCGGGCATAGTACGGGCCCTCGGCTGGCCACTGATGGTTCAGGTCGGGGCAGCGGGCGGGAGGCCACCCCAATTCGGCAGGTTCTAGCAGGAGTATGGGGCGCGAGGCTCCCTATGTGCGGATCCCCTAACCGCGCGGGCTGCAGAGAATGCCGGAGTAGCCCCAGATGACTTTGGACGAGTTACTGCCCCTCTCCGGGACTCAGTTTCCCCCGCAGCTTAGTGACGTGGTAGGACTCCCATCGGTGCATCCGGCGTTCAGCCGTCAAGGGACCCAGATTCTGAAAGGCCTTGTGCAAGAACGCATTCAAGTAATTGCCTTTCCCCCGTGGGCTGAGGGTTCATTCAAACCAGGAAGCGAACTGGGTAGCATGTTTGCAATAATTATGTAGGTTTCTGAGGCTCTTGAAGAAAGTAAAGTAACTGAGAAATCCCCTTGCTAACCACGTGGACTCTGGAATCAGAACCCTGGGTTGGGACCAAGGAGCTAGACCTGAGGTGATGGTGCCTACCTGCCTGGACTGTGTCACCCACCTGTGCCAGGTTGACGGGTCTGTTTGAATGGCGTGTAGGCAACAGGTGCCACGTGTCTGCACCGTGCGACTGATGAGATGCAGCAGCCATCGTCGGGGAGAGGCTCTTGCTGGTGCACCCCTGGATAACGCCCCCAAGGAGTACCCCCCGAAGATCCAGCAGCTGGTCCAGGACATTGCCAACCTCACGCTCCTAGAGATCTCAGACCTCAACGAGCTCCTGAAGGTATCATGGGCCAGGCCTGGGCAGTGACGTCTGGGGCCCGTGTCTTGTTCCTGGTGTATCTGGGGAGGTTGGTAAATCGTGAAAAGTGTGCTGCTCCCTGAGTGTGAGGACCGTGCTAGACTTGTCCCTGAGAGTGTCTGGGTGTGACAGCCAGCTCTGAGATGGCTCTCTGTCCCTGCAGAAAACGTTGAAGATACAGGATGTCGGAGTCATGCCGATGGGCAGTGTGATGCCGGGAGCTGCCCCGGCCGTGGAAGCGTCCGAGGTGAGCCAGGCTAGGTCCCAGCTGGAAAGAGACGTTTCTCTGATGCCCTGTTCCCATCTTGCCTCGCATCACATGGCCACATTTCTCTTGCCCCTCATTTTGGCCCTGCATCAGTCAACACACCCTGCGAATCCGTGTGCGCTTCTGGCTCTGGGCTCCCGTCAGCCTCCCTGGGACCTCCTCCCTGCCAGGGATGCGCAGGCCCCTGCCCAATGGAGACCGTGTTTCTAGTGGGAAACAGACATTGAACCAGAGGAGAGGAAGAGACAGAAAAGAGTTACGTCAAATCGTATAGCGCATTGTAGGTGCCTTGGGGAGAAAGTTGGCAGGAACTTGAGAGGGAAGGGTAACAATTTCAAGGAAGGCCATGAGCAGGTGACACTCTGAGAGGAGACGTGAGAAGTTGAGGAAAAGAGCAAGGCGCTCCTGGCAGAGGGACGGCGGACACAGGGCTGTGAAGCGTGTCCGGGCTGGAGAGGACCAGGAGGCGACAGACAGCTTCACCCTTGGGATGCCGGGACACGTTTGGGTCTCTGTGAGGAAACCCCCGGACTTGAAGCTACACTGATTTGGGGGTTGTTTTGCACTTTGTGTTATAAAAACTCTCCAGTTATCCACAAGCAGAAAGCGTAACATAATCACTCCCAGCCTTAGTAACAGGCGAGGCTTCGCTACACCTGCCTCGCCTGTCTCCGGTTTCTGGTCCGTCTTCCCTGTGTTCCACGCATCCCTAAAAGCAGGTATTTTCTTGCACAGACAGCAGCCCTTGGCACAAGGATCATCCTAACCTACTCAGATTTCACTGGCGCTCTGTCATGCCTAGTCGTCCCACTGCTGGTCACTTAGTGACAGTGAAGCTGAAGCTGGTTGTAAATTTGTCATCGACAGATAATCTTGGGCTTGGCCAAGGACTGGAATGGCTCTGCTTTTCTGTAACATTTTATTTGTAAAGTACTTCTGGTGTCACTTCCTTGTCTTACAAGTTATAGTTGTAAAGGGTGTGGGAACCGGGGGGGCGGTACGGTTGGCTCTTTTAGAATAGGCTTTGGAGAGATGGAAACTTCTCTGGGTGACGGAGTCAGGTCTGACCAAAAAGCGAACAAGGAAGGGAGGGCACCACATGGGTAGGGGGTTGACCAGTTGGGCGATCCGAGCCCGCCTGGCCCGGTGTGGCCTTCTGCTGGAATCGCAGGCTTTGGAGGGCTGTGGGCCTGGGCCTTGCCTTTGGGGACCCAGGATAGGGCAGCCCATGAGCAAGTGCGCCTACCCGACGCCACCCTTCCTCACCTTGTCGCCCACTTTCTGTCCCCCTCTCCCAGGCAGTGGAAGAAGATGTCCCCAAACGGAAAGAACAGACTCACTTCACCGTCCGCCTGACTGAGGCAAAGCCCGTGGACAAAGTGAAGCTGATCAAGGAGATCAAGAACTATGTCCAGGGCATAAACCTTGTGCAGGTGAGTCCCCAGGGGCCCCTCCCAGGGGGGCTGGGCACCCAGAGCTGCTGTGTGACATCGCCCTCCCACAGGCAAAGAAGCTGGTGGAGTCTCTGCCCCAGGAAATCAAAGCCAACGTCGCCAAGGCCGAGGCGGAAAAGATCAAGGCGGCCCTGGAGGCCGTGGGCGGCACCGTGGTTCTGGAGTAGGCCAGCCCTGGGGCTTGCGGACAGGGGTCCCTGGGACCCGGGCACGGCCCCGCTGCTCGCCCCAACGCCCAGGCGGCCTCCGAGGAGGCCTTGGAGCAGAACTCCGCGTGGCGGCTCCGCTCTGGGACTCGCTCATGGACCTACCGAGGCGGGAGGGGCCGCCGCGCCTGTGAGAGCCCGCGGCCGGACTCTGGACCGGGCCTCCAAGCAACGTGCTCCCCGGTGGCCGCTGAGAAAAATACACGGTTAAGGCGCTGTGCGTGGAGTGCTGTGTGGGGTCTGCAGGCCGCGGTCTGGGTCCACGGCGTGCAGGGGCCGACCCGGAACCCCACGGCATGCAGCGCTCTCCGGGGCGTGCCGTGGGGCGCTGGGCCGCACCCGCCCGCGGGGCTCCGTGTGAGCGTCAGTGGTCTCCAGCACTGGCCCGAGGCTGGCGTGGAGGCGGTGGTGCGCCAGCCCACGCGGGCCAGGGCCAGGGCCCTGCGGCGTTGGCAGTCAGCTGCTGTTCCCGTGGGGCTCAGAGGAGGCACCTCGGGGGTCTGGGCCATGGGGCCAGGGGTGAGGTGAGGGAGGCAGCCTGGTGCCAGTGGATGCCCTTGGCAGGTGGCAGTGACCGCCCCCTGCTGAGTGAGGGTGGCCTGGGAGTCCTCCCTCTGCTGGCCCTTGGTAGAAGGTCCCTGGGATTTGGGGCCGAGGGCAGGAGGTTGCAGCTTGCATTTTTGCGCCCACCCTGGTTCCAGTGACCCCGGGGTTCACACTCTCTGGCCTGGGTCTCCAGGTCCTGCCCCTGTCCCCACGCCCCGCCCTTTTGGAAGAACTACCTGCAAGGTTAGTTCTGTGGGGCCAGAAGGGGGCGCTGTGCTCCTGGGAGTGCCGCCTCTGCATGGGACTGTGGCCAGCGCCACCTCCCAACACCGCCCAGGACCTCTCACCGGAGGGGTCTGGGGGGCAGGGAAGGCTGCTCCCTGACCGGAGAGCCCCACTGGCCACCTTGAGAAGTTAATGATTCTCCATCAGCAGATCTGGGTGTGCCTTCCCTCCTCGGAGGTGGCCGCTGGGCCACCTGGGGCTGGGATGGCCTGCTGATGTGGTGGCCTTTTCAGGGGCAGGGAGTGGGCTGAGCTCAGGGACGAGAGACCTGCAAGGCCACAGGCCTTTCACCTTCCTTAGGGGACAGTGACAGCTGGAACGCTCGGGCCGTCTGCTGGGTCCTGGACTTACTGCAGGGGCTGCTCAAAGGGGCGTGGCCAACCGCGATGCGGGGGCTGCTTACGGGGGGCGGGGGGGCGGGGAGCCGCGTTCTTTCTCGAGTCCGCCAGCCTGGGATGGCGCTCGGCAGTGTCCCCCTGATGCTCTCCCACCCTTACGGTCATACCTGGAGGTGCCACACAGACCCGGGGGTCCTGGCCCTCCACCACCAGCAGCCTGCAGGCACCCACGGGTGTCTCGCACTTGTAAACTCGGGCCGCGCCCCCGGGGTCACTGGTTCCCGGAACCCACTTGGCCTCGGTCCTGAGGCCCCGCCCCGGGAGGTGGGTCTGCCGTGTCCTGCATTGCCCTCCTGGGTGCCCACACAGCACCTCACAGGATTCCGGTGGGAATTAGCATTCTGCATCTTTGTCCAAGCTGGGGAAATGGTCACGGGACACAACTGGAGCTGACTCATGTGCCTCCCTCTCCCGCAAACCCCCGTTCCAGGGACCCTGGTGTCTGCCAGGCCACCCACGTGGCTCGTCCTCCCTGCCCAGGCACCAGGAAGTGTGCAAGAGCCGCAGGACAGGCCTCTCAGCCGGGAGCCTGGGCTCGTGCAGGTGGCCGGACATCCCTGCCCCACCGTCTCCCGCAGGCTCGGCACATTTCCCGCCACCAGGCTCTGACCTCTGGGAGTTCCTGCAGTTCAGCTGCCACTCTTCGCATTTTCTTAAGACAATCTCTTCAGGTCCAGCACCTAGGCCCCCACCAAGCCCTTCCCAATTTGGGGGGGGGCCCTCATGCAGAGGAAGCACAGGGGCGCCCCTGCTGGCCACAGTTCAAGAGCCGGTCTGGTCGTCCCCACTTCCCCCTCTGCTTCCTGGACTGTCACGCAGCCTCGGGACCTCAGCAGGCTGTCACCTCTGCTTCGCCGCTTTGTAGGCAGGAGCAGATGGCGTCACCCTTAGGTTGATCGGGACACCTGGTTCACTCATCGAGGCTCTGGTGTGGGTCAAGGAATGGGCTGGGCTGACCCTGCCCACGTCCCCTGGGGTGCCGGCCAGGGGCCATGCCTTCTGCACCTAGCAGTCTGTCCATTAACTCTGGGTTTTTAAACCAAGCGCTACTTCCCTGAGTCTCTTGTGTATCGACTGTGAAGATCACCTCGCATTTAGTGACATTTTCTGGAACTTCTTGGGTCTCCCACCCTCCCCTCTGGTTTTTGCAGAGAATTCCTGACGCTCTCCTCTCCCACTGCGCTCCCCAGGCTCCGGGGTCTGTATTTTTTACCTAGTTTGCATCTGAGATGTTTCTCAGTGGTGGCCTCCCTTTCAGATAAGGCGGCTGCCCTCCCCCCACCCCCTGCTCCCGCCTTTCCGAGCTGGACTCCATGTCTGCAGCCCGTTGTTCACTTCCCAGCTGATGCCCCCGAGGTCAGAGGCCTCCTGGGGTTCTAGAACACCCGCTCCTGAGTCTACAAGTGGCTGCTTTAGGCAAATGGCAGGTTGGCGGGCACATCCTGTGCCCCCCACACAGCTGGAGAATCGCTGGGTCGTGATTCGGGTGCTGCAGGTTCAGGGGGCCGGAGTGGTTTCCCCAGCGCCCTTTCCCTTCTCCCTGGGGGTGGGGGCTGCAGTGGCCAAGCTGGGACTGCAGGGCGTAGGTCCTTCCCTGGGGAAGGGGTCTGGCTCTGCTCCCTCTGAGATTGAAAGCTGTCCTCGTAGAGGACCCCTGGGTGCCTGTGACCCTGCCCAAAGGTGGCCCTGGGGACTTGGGCTTCACTTTGCCCATCGTTCAGATCCGCCGCTGAGGCAGAGAGTTCGCGGAGGCCGGCCTCCGGGAGGCGGGAGGGTTGGCAGAGCTCCACCCCCGCGCCTCGTTTGTGACCTTTCGGGACGTGCCCCAGGAGTGGGTGGCCTGGGGGCGGGCCGGCGCAGGGGAGGGGAGGGACGCCAGGTTCCTAGGGCCAGCGGGAGGGCCCCACGCAGCAGGCTGCCCGGGCTCCGCGCGGCGGGTGGAGACGAGCGGTGGGACCCGCCCCGCGGGGCTCGCGCGCCGCAGCCGCTTTAAGGTGCTGGGTCCGCCCCCGGCCCCGGGGCGGGGTCTTTCCTGGCCACGCCCCGGTGCGGCCACGCCCCCCGGCCGCGCGGGCGCGCTGGCTGCGCGGGTCGCGGACGGTGCTTTGAACCCGGGGCGGGGGCGGGAGCTGAGGTCGCGGTCGGGATCGGCGTCCGCGTCTGGATCGGGCCCGGGCCGCCGGCACTCCCGGGCGTCCGCTTCCGGCCATGGCGGCCGAGGTGCGCGTTTCGCGCTGGTACTTCGGGGGCCTGGCCTCGTGCGGGGCAGCCTGCTGCACGCACCCGCTGGACCTGCTCAAGGTGAGGGCGGCATGGGCCGGGCGGGCGGCGGTTAGGATCCGGGGCCCCACGCCCACCCAGGACTCCCACGCCGCCGGTCCCTGAGTACCTGACCCTGCCCTGCCCGGAGGGCCGCAGAGTCATCGGCTCACTTTCCTGCCCGGCTACCCAGCGTGGAGGGGGGTGGCGGGAGGTCCCCTAAGCCCTGCCAACCCCGGGGTGCAGCAGCTCCGGTGCCCCGCGTCCCAGCCTGCTCCTGGTTCTTGGCGGGCTGCGTTCCGGTCAGAACCCCATGCTATACTACCCGTGTGACCTTGGGCTAGTCACTTGACCTCGCTAAGCCAATTTCCCCTGGCACCTCTGAGGACACTCATTCTGCCTGGTGAGTGGTTGTGCAGGTGCCCGGGCTCTAGCACACCCAGGACATGGACCCAGACTCCCCCCTGCCTACTGGGGTCCTGGCACGCAGAGGAAGAGGGAGTGAGGGACGTGGCCTGGGCGAGTGGGGTGACACAAACACCCCTGCTTTGGGCTGCTTCCCCCTGGACTGCGTGGGCACCTGGAAGCCATGCGCCCTGCCCCCAGGCTGGCCCTGCACTGTCAGGGCGAGCATTCCTCAGAGCAGGAAGCTTTCACAGTCTTTTTATATATTTTTTAAGTGCTTACAGGGCAGAATGAGACAGAGCTCCCTTGTCTCCAGGGCCAACCAAAGGGGTTATTTTCTGCGCCTGTCTCTCCACAAAGAACAAAGAAGGGCCAGAGACACAAACCATAGTCTGCCCCAGGGGCCTGCCCCAGGGAGTTCGCACTGTGTCACGTGGGGCCTGTGGGCCAGGGGCAGCCACCCTTGGCCCACACCGTCCCGGGGGGAGGGATTGTCTCCTCTGGCCTGACCTGGAGCCGGGCCAGGCGCTCCTTGCCTGAGGGCGTGTTTCTCTCCGTAGCCTTTCTCCTAAAGGGAGGGGATCACTTCTCTAGTGAGTAAAAATGCCACCAGTAAAGGCCGGACTAGTAGACAAGGGCCTGAAGCTGGTGGCCCCATCTGTGCACCTGAGGTGGCCTGGCCCTGCTCTGGCCACCAGCCAGAGGGCGTGACAGAGAAGAGGAAGGTGCTTTTTGGTCTGGGGAAAGAGGGTCCCCTCCTAGTGTCTTACTTGGTTTTGGGATGCCCACGCAGGTGCCCACACCCCCCACCCCACCACCCTGGGCCCTGGAGGGTCAGGCTCGTGGTCTCTGACTGGGCAGGCACAGCCTCCCAGGGGCCCTCGGGGCCCTCCCCAGCTCTTCTTGGTCACGTGTCCCTTGTCCAGGACCCCTTTGGGCGTCCCTGCCCCCTTGTCCCACCCCCAAGGTGCTGCTTTGCTACAGAATGCTGCCAGGACGTGTCAGGGGATGCAGGCGGTCCCAGGAGCATGGCCACCCTCTGGCCTGGGCACATGTGGCCCTGTGCTGGCGTGTGGCAGCCACCTTGGAAGGGAGCCCTGGCCGCGGTTTGTACCTCTCAGCATAGTCACTGGGAAAAGTATTTTAAAACTCCGTGATGTTTCCTTGCTTCACGTCCTGGCTGGGTCCTCACAGTCTCCTTGCCTGGACAGGAGCTGCTGCCCTCGTGGCCTCCCTGTCCCCAGGCCTAGTGCCTTCTGTCCCGCCTGGCGTGGCTCAGCAGCAGGAGGACGGCGTGTGTGGTGCCGAGCTGGGCATGAGAGCCCTCCCCGTGCCCACCCGCCTTTGCCGCCCCACCGCTCGGAGCTGCCAGCCAGAGGCGGGGGTGGGGTTCACCCACTGTGCTCCTTAATCCCCACAGCATGTGGAAGAAACTGAGGCACAGGTCACTAACCTACCCAAGCAGGCCCGGCCAGGTGGATTCCCTTTGCCCTGGTGGATTCCCACCTCCTCTGCCAGTCTCCACGTGCCCGTAACTTTGTCCCTCCTGAGAGGTGGGTGTGGCTAAACAGAGGGGCTCCAGAGTCGCTCTGCTGGGGTCCTGCCTCAGTTTCCTCACCTATAAAATGGGGCTGAAGGCCCCACCCACAGCAGCTGCCTCGAGGCCTCAGAGGGGTGTGCAGAGTGTTTCTCCGGGGCCTGGCGGGCCTACGAGGCACCTGGTATTGTCCCTCGTAAGACGATGACGCGGAACAGGCCGGTGCCAGGGCCAGTGGCGTCCCAGCTGGGGCCCCTCGGGAGGCCTCTTCCTCCCTGCGCCTGCTCCCCGTCTCCACGAGGGGTGCGGTAGCCCTTGGCCCGCAGGGTCATCGGCGGGGGTGCGGAGGCAGCGGGCTGGGGGCCCAGGCGGGGGGCTGCTGCGAGCAGGTGTGCTGCTGCCCCACAGGTGCACCTGCAGACGCAGCAGGAGGTGAAGCTGCGCATGACTGGCATGGCGCTGCAGGTGGTGCGCTCCGACGGCATCCTGGCGCTCTACAACGGCCTGAGCGCCTCCCTGTGCAGACAGGTGCCTGGGGCTCCCCACCAGCGGCCCCCGGCGGGGCTCCCGTGGGTCCTGGCCCCGGAGCCCACGCTCTGAGCAGCCTGGGCAGGCAGGAGGGACAGCTGGCGTCCCCAGGCCCGGATGTGGCCGTGCCGGCCCGCTGTGGCCACCTCGTGGGCACTGAAGCGACTTTCTCCTGGTCAAGGCTGCTTGGGAGGAAGGAGCCCCGAGTCCCGGGGAGCCGCAGCCCTGGGTGGGTGGGGGCGGGGCAGGGTGGGGCGAGCCGCCTTCTGCCGTCCAGTGCGGGCCAGCTCACGCAGCCGGCCGAGACCTTCACCTACAGACGGGGAAACTGAGGCCCAGGGAGGGAGAGAGGAGGGTGCAGGGCTTAGACTTGGCTAGCCCCAGGTTTGCAAAGTTGCTCAACCGCTTGCGGGCTGTGTGGCCTTGGGAGGGCTCCTCAGTGTCCCTATGGTCCCCAAGGGATGGCCATGTACCTGGATGGCTAGGGTAGGAGGGCCTAGGGGTGCGGTCATGTCCAGCCCACCCCTTCACCCGCACCCTTGGCACGGGGCCCCTCCCCGCAGATGACCTACTCCCTGACCCGATTCGCCATCTACGAGACCGTGCGCGACCAGGTGGCCAAGGGCAGCCAGGGGCCCCTGCCCTTCTACAAGAAGGTGTTGCTGGGCTCCCTCAGTGGTGAGTAGCTGGGCCGGCGGGAGGCGCACAGGCATGGCCGCGAGGGCACCGCCGGCGGTCACATGTTGGCTCCGGGGTCTGTTGCCCCAGGTTGCATCGGAGGTTTCGTGGGGACTCCTGCTGACATGGTCAACGTCAGGTCAGTGTGTTCCCCAAGGGCAGGGTCTTTCCTGTCCCGACAGGGCCAGGGCTCAGCCTGGAACAAGCCACTCCAAGCTCGGCGTCCCGGGCACTGGGCGGGGTGCCGCGGAGGCTGCGGCGGGGTGCCGCGGAGGCTGCGGCGGGGTGGCGGGGCCTGCGGGGCGTGTCTGCCCCGCTGCCCTCCTGAGCCCACATGGTCGTTTCAGGATGCAGAACGACATGAAGCTGCCGCAGGATCAGCGCCGGAAGTGAGTAGTGGGCCGAGTTCCGCCTGGGCAGGGGCTGGTGGGTGCAGGGGCCCAGGCCGGGGAGGCCAGCGGTCCACCTCACCTGTGGGTCGCCTGGAGTGGAGCAGGGTGGCCGGCTGGCAGCTTTTGGAAACGTACACTGTGTGCATCAGCACCGGGGTCACCAGGGGAATCTGGGGTTGGGGGCTGGGTGGCAGGGACCAGGCACTGGTCACTCTCCCTCTGCCCACGCCTCGCTCCCCTTCTGTGGGGTCAGTGCAGCGGTCTGAGTGGGCCTTCCAGAGGCTCTGGGAGCGGTGAGGGCGCCGCGCTTGACCTCCAGGTGTCGGCGTCAGTTCAGGTGGGATGTGGCTCCACACAAGCCACTGGGGCACCCTCTGGCCGGAGGGTGAGCCGTGGGGAAGCCAGACCAAGTGGACGGGCTGGGAAGGGGCCAGGCACGGCCGCCCCTCCTCCCGCCCTCGGCGACAGCCCCAGCGTCAGAGCTGAGCTGGCAGCCCCGCTTTCTCGTAGAACTCGGGGGGTCTCCAGGTGTCGAGGCCCCTCCAAGGGGGAGGCCATCTGAGCTGTTGGAGGAGGCTGTTGTCCCTGGGCCCCTGCGATGGGGGTGTGGCTCTTCCTGGGGGGTCCCCATGGGAGCCGGAGGTCAGGGAGAGCCTCACGTGGGCCCATTCTGTCCCTGGCAGCTACGCCCACGCCCTGGACGGCCTGTACCGTGTGGCCCGAGAAGGTGAGAGGAGCAGGCCCTTGGCGTGGCTGGACCCAGGGGAGGGGCGGGCCGAGGGGCGGGGTGGGCACCCAGCTTCCCCCTTCCTCCGGCAGAGGGTCTGAAGAAGCTGTTCTCGGGTGCGACCATGGCGTCCAGTCGAGGGATGTTGGTGACCGTGGGCCAGGTAGGGCTGTGGGGGTGGGGCTTTCGGGGAACACCTGGGGACGTGACCTCGGGCGGGCCCCTCCCTGTCTGGGCCTTGCCTGTCCCCCCGGGTGTGCTGACTGTAGGTGGGCGGCCGCAGAAAAGGTGCCTTGTCAGTCTGGGTGGCGTGATTGTGGGCTGCCGTCTGCTTTCGGTGTAGCTGGGGGCTGTCCTCACGCCCTGACCACCCTGCCACCCCACAGCTCTCATGCTATGACCAGGCCAAGCAGCTCGTCCTCAGCATGGGGTACCTGTCTGACAACATCGTCACTCACTTCATCGCCAGCTTCATCGCAGTGAGTGCTGGGCGTGGCGCCGGTGGGGGTCCCTGACCGGTCTCAGGAGCCGAGGGCCCCCGGGCTGCCCCGGGGCCTGCAGGCCGAGGTGCTGGCCCGCCCTGGTGGGTGCCCCTCTCAGGCTGCGTGCGCGGGGGCCGGGCTGGGAGCGCTCACGGGTGACCTGGTGCCCGGGCGAGGGCGGTTCGCAGCCCTTGGACCGCCACCTGGGTGTCCAGCCCAGGGGCTCTTTGGGGCAGGCCTGTGGGGGTGCAGGGGTACCCCGCCCTGCCTGACAGGCTCGCTGGGGATGTCCCCTGCCCCAGGGTGGGTGTGCCACGTTCCTGTGCCAGCCCCTGGACGTGCTGAAGACCCGCCTGATGAACTCCAAGGGCGAGTATCAGGTGAGCGGGGCCGGAGCCACGGGCCTGGGCCGGGGGGGCCCGGGTGGCGGACCCGTGTCCTTGTTCTGAGACGTGGATGACAGCTGTCCTTCCGCCTGTGACTGCATCCCTCCCAGTCACTGTCCCCAGCTGCCTGTGCACAGCCCTTGGCCCCATGTGTGTCTTTAAGTCAGATTCTCAGACACGCCCACAGGGGCGGCACGGTCACTGCAGTCAGCGAAAGTCGCCGAGGGGCCATGTTAAAGTCAGAGGCCAGCCCCTGCCCTTCCCGCCCCACCCGGCTGTCAGCGGCCCCCAGCACTGCACCCTGCGCGTGCCAGGCGGTCCGCCTGCCACCGGCTGCGCCCTCAGGGGATCTGGCTTTGCCTCGTCAGCGGTCAGGCGGTCAGCAGGCAGGACAGCTGTGACCCTTTTGCTCACGTGTTGTCCTGAGTTTACCTTTGAATGTTCCAGGCCGTGGTCTGCACTGGCCATTGGGTCACACCCACGTATCAGTGTGCAGGGCCGCCAGCCGGTGCTGGGGGCGTTAATTTGTGCCTTTTGAGTGAGGGGTGGCTTTTCTTTTATTGCTTTATTTGTCATTTTCCGCAGGGAGTTCTCCACTGCACCATGGAGACTGCAAAACTCGGGCCAATGGCCTTTTACAAGGTTTGGCAGGGCAGGGGCGGCGGGAGCCGGGCGGCGGGGCCGGGGCGGCGGGGGCCGGGCAGTGGGAGCTGGGCGGCGGGGCCGGGGTGGCAGGGGCAGGGGCCGGGCAGCGGGGCAGGGACGACGGGGCCAGGGTGGCGGGAGCTGGACAGCGGGACCAGGCGGCGGGGCCAGGCGGCGGGGCCAGGCGGCGGGGCCAGGGTCCCTCCCAGCTCTTCCCACTTCTCTCTTCTCCTTTCCCCGTCCAGGGCCTCTTGCCCGCTGGGATCCGCCTCATGCCCCACACCGTGCTCACGTTCGTGTTTCTGGAACAGCTTCGCAAACACTTTGGCACCAAAGTGCCATCCTGAGGGGCCCCCGGGAGCGAGCTGGGCCATGCTGGCCCCAGTGCCAGGTTCTTCCAGAGTCCCGGCGAGCCAAGCGCTGCCCTGAGCCCAGCACCTGCCCGCAGGGCTCCAGCCCCCCCTTCCTGGCCCAGGACCCCCACCCGCCTGGGCTGGAGCTCCTTCCAGGAGTTGTCCCCCCAGCCCCCCGCTGCTGTAGCTTCACCTTGCCTCCCCCCGGCCCCCAGGCTCTCCCCACCTGGCATCCCCGTGGCCCCATTGGCCCTGCGCCTCCCTGGGGGGGCCGGGCTTCTCTCCCCGAGTAGTCAGGTAGCCCCGGGGAGGGAGGGGCCGGCTCCAGGCTTTCGGGGGCCCCCCACCCCTTCCCCTGAGGCTTTCTCCTTCACTGAGCAGCTGCCCAGGGCTCACAGCACCGTCTTCCAGCATCTTCTCTCAAGGACCTGGGTAGCAGAGCAGGGGGTGGCGCAGACCCCCAGCATTGCCCACCGAAGCGTGTGTGTGCACGCGCTCTTTATCCTAGGAAAGGGACCAGAGCTTTTGTGACGTTCTCGGAGGTAGCTGAGCCCCTGCGCTGCTGGGCGGGTGACGGAGGAGGCGGGGGACGCAGGGTCTGCGCTGTGGGCCCCTCAGGCCCACCCCGCTCCAGCCACCCCCCAGCTGCTTTAAGGATTAGTTTCACAAAAAACCTCGGTGCACGAGGCGCTGCTGCCTTCAGGGAGCGTGCGGCGTCCCCCACGCCATGCGCCGGCCCCTCCGGCCCCCAGGGCGGAGGCGGGCTGTGCTGCGTCCTCGGGCGCCTGTCTCTGTGGACAGCGGTCACCCTTCAGGGCCCCCAGCAGGTGACCAGTCACAGCACCGCCGCCCAGGTTCGGCTGCCGGAGCAGCCCGTCCCCCGCACACGGGCCTGGGGACTGTCTTCACCCCAGTAGGGGGCCGGCCTGCGGGGACACTAATAAAGGACAGGAACTGCTCTGTGTCCAGTCCCTGCGTCTAGTTCCTGCATCCGGGCTGCTCACCGCTCTGCAGGCCGCCTTCCTGTTCGGGGGCAGCAAGACCCCCTCTGCACCCCCTAACGAGGACTCTCCGGTTTATGCAGCGCAGGGCCCCAAGGGGGAAGAAGCCACAGCCCTGCCTGGATACACGGGGCAGCCTGTGGGCAGAGGGCAGGGTCTGGGCAGCATTGGGCTTCCATATCCAAGCCACCATGGGCCCTTTCCCAACATGCACGGGGGCTGCAAAGCCTTCTGAGTTTGAGAATTTCCGCAGGCTGGCTAACGTGGCGGGGGGCCCTCTTCCGGCTCTGGGAGGTGCCCTTTGAGTCAGAGCCATGAGCTCTTGGGTACTGGCGATTGTCCAGCAAGTCCGGAAGGGGCTGGGGCGACTGGCTTCCTGGACTGCAGACCCAGGCTGGGCAGAGCTGGTGTGGGTACAACCTGAGGTCTTTCGACATCCCAGGACAGGTGGGAGCGGCCCCAGGGGACCCGTGGGACAGATGGTCTGTCGTCAGTCGATGCAGACACCCTCATCCTGGAGCAGGGGGCATTTCAAGTATATGAAAAAAACGGGGTTTTGGATAGTGGTGATGGTTCCACAGTTCCAAATATACTAAAAAGCACAACATCTCGATAGTTACCTGAAAACAAGCAGCCCGCGCCCATGTGCCCACCCCAGCGTCCGCGGTGAGCACGCCCAGCTGGCCACGTCCTCCGTCCAGGCCCCTCCCTGCCCACTGGGTTGTTTAGAAGCAAACCCCAGACATCATGTCGTTTATAAATACTTCAGTCCATCGCAAAATAGCCTTTAAAAAACGTAAACTACAGTGGTAATTCACTGTATATAAAGAAAGTAATGGCCAATCTCACTGTCAGATTTCCGGGATTGCCGCTATGTGTCCTTAGAGCTGGTTTTCCTGGAACCGGAGTCCAGCCCACGTCTCTCCAGCCAGCGTCCTCCCTCTGCGGGGTCAGCCAGGTCCTTGGTCCTATTGCTTCTCTCGTCAGATTGAGCCCCTCTGTCCCCGAAATTTTAAAAGTGGCAGATAGATGTGGATTCAGGGGCCCTGTCTGGGTGACGCACTTTGGCGTGTGGACGAGCATGGCATCCAAGTCTCAGGGTCTGGCTGGGTTTAAAGTGGCCATTGGCTGGGAACACTCCAAGGGTGAAGCCAGATCCAGGACCCCGGGGCGGGAGGGGCCTGGGGCTCTGGTTTGGGGGGCTGTGGCCGAGGACGTGGTGGACCCTCCGGTGCCGACGCGGTTTCGGGGACCAGCGCGGCCCCTGAGGCGCAGGAGGGACCCTGCTGAGTCAGCTGGAGGGGGCAGCCCATGCGATGACATGGGAGGCTGAGGGCGGGGGGTCACCGGGAAGCTGCTGCTTCTCTTGAACCCCAGAGAGGTTGAAAGGCAGTGAATTCTGGGAACTGGCCGCTCAGGGCCACGGTCCCCTAACCCTAACCCTAACCCTAACCCTTCTTGGAGCTGCTCTTGCCGGAGCATCGGCATGGTCTCGCCCTGAGCACCCAGGGCAGCGGACGCTGGCATCCTGCCAGCCGCTCCCAGCCGGCCGCCATGCAGTGCCTCCCCCAGAATGGGCCCGGGGAGAAAGCCCCGTCTGGCTTGACAGGCACGGGCCTGGCCAGGGCCCCCTGCAGAGCGCAGCGTGGCATGGGCAGGGGGATGCCGGGGCCCAGGGGAGGGCCGCGGGCAGAGCTCCCCGCCCCCCCACACCAGGCCATAGCTTCTTGGGATGGGGGGGCCGTGTGAAGAGGAGGTGCACGCAGGGCAGAAAGGCCTGAGGCGGCAAGTACAAGGGCAGGGCGTCCCCTGGGAGTTTTTGTTTGAGGGACCCTGGTCCATCTGTGCAGGGGCAATCCCAGTCTGGGAGCGCGAGCAAAGCCAGGGCGGCCCAGCATTCAGTTCTGGGGTTCCGCTGCCCGCCCCCCAGGGCATCTGGCTTCAAGGCAGGAAGCATTAGTGTCGCGCTCGCAAGGGTCACCCCCGGGCTTTTTTCCTGAAAGACTGACTACCCTTTACAAAAAAGCTTCACGTCGAGGACCTCCAGCAGGCGCCAGGCGGACTCGGTGGGGAAAGGACGGCGTTTTCAGCAGATGGTGCTGGGCGACTGGACAGTCCCACGCGACGCAGGGGCGCCGGACCCTCGCCGCGCATGCGCACGCACGGGGCCGCGAAGTGGCCCCCAGACCTGCAGAGCCAACCCCGCGGACGCGGGAGAAACGGGCGAGTCGCGGGCCGGGCGCTCGGAGCCCGCCGCCCTCGCGGCCACACGGCGGGCTCCGCACGCGGGTCGTTCCCGCCGAGGGGCTCAGCTGCTGCACCTGCGCCTGAGGTGACAGAGGCAGCCCGCGGCTCCCGCGAAGCGGCCCACGGGAGGCCGGCTGCTGGCGGGGAGCGGCCCCGGGCTGCGGGCCAGAGCCCAGCATGGCCTCGCCCTGCCGCCGCGCCTGCCCCCGCGTGGCCACCGGGCTCCGAGCCGGGCCTTCCCAAGGGCCAGGGGCCCGAAGACCACTCCAGGGCTGTAACGGTTTCGTTGAGACGTAACTGACATAGGACGAACTGCGCTCGTTTGCAGGGCACAACTTTACAAGTTTGGACTTAATTCGCATACACCCGTGACACCGTCACCCCACTCAAGACGGTGAGCACGTCCATCGCCCCACTTCCCTCTTCCCCACCCCCCTCGACGACCACCGCAATTAGTTGGAGATCCAGCCGTGGGGTTCGGTGCGGTTCACTGCTGAGTGCTGTCCGCCGCGTGGGCAGGCAGACCCCCGTCCGCTTGTCCTTCGGTGGACATTTGGGTGGTCTCCAGTTTCCGGCTGCTACAGGCAAAGCTGCTGTGAACACGTGTGTGCAAGCCTTCGTGTGGACACACACCTTCGTCTCCCCCGGTAAACACCATCAGGAGACTGTGCACCTGCTGTCCACAAGGTCACAGCATTTCTCGTCGCCGTCAGGAGGGGGCGGGAGGTCCCATCGCCCATCTCCCACACTCCAGTCCCACCCTCAGTCTCCTTAACTTGAGCCGTTTCAGTGGGTGTGAGGTGGCGTCTCCTGGTGGTTTTAGTTTGCATTTTCCTAACAGCCTCCGACACTGGGCGTCTTTTTACGTGCTTATGTAACTGCCACCCATAATAAATCTTCTTCAGCAAGGTGTCCGTTCAAGTGTATTGGTCATTTTTTTACAATCGAGTTGTTTTCTTATTGTTGAGTTTTTAAAAACATAACCCCAGCAAACTATTTATTTCACTATACATATTTTAATTTTCCTTGTGAGAAGGTTTTTAACTAAAAGTTCAATTCTTTAATACACACAAGGTTGTTCGGGTGATCAACTTCTTTGGCAAGCTTTGGTAGTTTGTGTTTTTCAAGGAATTTGTTGAACATATTGACCTAGAACTGTTCCTAATATTCCTTTCTCATCCTTTTAATCTCTCAGTTGATTGCTAGTAAGTCGTTTTCTGGGTACGCACCTAAGGCTATATTTCACACGTTTTTAATCAATAGCAATCTTTCATTATTGATCGCTTAACGTCTTTAATTTGCTCTTTTGCTCAAGAGTTATCTGAAGACTTATTTTAAAAAGCAAAACGGATCCGTGGTTACCTCTGGAGACTTCAGCAGCCCTCTGACGAGCGGGTGGCACTCCCAGACAGAGTCCGGCCCAGATCTAGGAGACATCATCACCGTCGGCCACCAGGGTTTACCTGGCACCTACAGGTCCCCTCCTGCAACAGCACATCTCACCTGCCCTCCGAACACCAGGACCGTCTCCCACGGTCGGCCAGACCCTGAGCCAGGAAACAGCCTCGACAAATTCAAGACCACAATGGCATCGAAGTAGAAATAAACAAAGACAACGAGGAAATCCAAACACTTGGCAACTAAATGACACAATTCACAATCACCTAAGAGTTGAAATCACCTAAGAGTCCCAAGGGAAACTAAAAAATAAAAATAATGATCGAACTAGATAAAAATGAAAATATAACGTAAAAATTTGTGGGCTGCAACAAACAGTGCTTAGAGAGAAATGCATTATATACTTACATTAGAAAAGAGGAAAGTACCCAAATAAAAAAAATAGTAAGATTCTGCCTAAAGAACTAGAAAAGAGGAGAGCAAGAATAAACCCTAAGCAAGCAGAAGAAAAGGAAATTATAAAGACAGCGGAAATCAATGTTATTCTAAACAATAGCAAAGAAAATCAATGAGATAAAAAGTATTTCTTTGAAAAGATCAAGAAAATCAACAAGTCTATGGCCACGCCACCCTGAACACGCCGGATCCCGCCTGATCTCGGAAGCTAAGTAGGGTTGGGCCTGGTTAGTACTTGGATGGGAGGCTGCCTAGGAAGACCAGGTGCTGTAGGCATAAAAAATAAAAAATAAGATTGTAAGCTGACAAGGTCCTTGCAGTCTGTGAGGTCAACCAAGGGTTGTCTCGTCTAAAAAAAAAAAGAAAAGAAAAAGAAAAAGAAAAAGAAAAGGAAAGAAAAAAAGAAAAGAAAAGAAAATCAACAAACTTCCAGCCAGACTGGCAGGGAATTCACTACAGACCTTGCACATACCAAGAGTGTGAAGGGGACGTCACGGAGAACTGAGCACACGCACGGTCGGCAGCTTGGAGATGGGATGGTCCCTGGAAAATCCCCGAATATCCAGTGTGAACTAGATCATTTAAACAGCCCTGGGGCCATTAAGGTCGTTGAATTTACAATTTTAAAACTCCCAGAGAAAGCCCCTTGCAGCCCAGATGGTTTCGTGGGGGATTCTACCAAACGTTTAAGGAATTTCACACACTTCTTTCTGGAAAAGAGACGCTATCTCTCAATTCATTTTTTGAGGCTGATATGGCCCAGGCACCTTAGCAGACAAAGACAACACAAAATAAGGAAACGACAGTTATTTCTCGTGAATATAGATGCATTCGACAATCTATAAAAAATCCTGCACCACACCCAGCGGGGTTTATTGCAGGGGTGCAAGACCGGTTCAGTATTGAAAAAATCCGTGTAATCCACTGGCTAAAGAAGAAAACCCACACGATCCTATCAACAGAGGCAGAAGAAGCGACAAAATTCAACAGATGTTCACGAAACTCAAAGACCAGCCCAAGTCAGCGCCACGGAGGCCGAGACCGACGCAACTGTGGACGAATTGGTCAGCTGGGCATCAAAACTGTTAGTCCTCGTAACCACGTGGAGCTCATAGTAGGGTTTCAGCTCAGCAAAGCGACACACGTGCCCCCGATACACATTAGAGGAGAAAACTCTCCATCAACTCAATAGCTCCAGAAACAGCACTGGATACAATGTAATACTCGTTTGCGATTTTTAAAAACTCTCCTAGGAGAGAAGAAGGACTTCCGGATCTGATAAAGAGCATCTCCTTAAGAAGAAGGAGCGATGTCAAAACGTGCACGTCACAGGAGGAGGCGTCGATGGCTCATCACACCACCACGGAGAAGGTGTGCACAGTATTCTGTGAACAAGTACACGCACGACAGACTGGAGAGAACATTCGCGAAGTCTATGATAAAAAGTTCCTGATATGCCAATCGCTCCTACAAATTACTGTGCAGAGAAAAGAGCAACGTGATAGAAGAACGGGCTAAGATTGTTCGTCTTTTGCAGGCCACGGACCTGCACGAACCAGGACTCCGGATCACGTGGCGTGGGAACCCAGCCTAAACTGACTCGTGGGAGAGGAGCACAGGGGCTCTCGTACCCGGAAAAACGGAGCGGGTGGCTTCAGGCATGGCTCGATCCAGGCACTTCGCTGGTCCCCTCTTCCCGCCTTGGAGGCTTTCCTGAGCCCCATCCCCAGGCAGCCTCTCCTCAAGTCTTGGCCACAGTCTTGCAGCTCAGCCTCCTCATGGGGGGTGGCAGGGGAGAGAAAGGCCTGACCGACCTCTCACTCACCTCGCCCGAGTCAACCTCAGCTGCCTGGACAGGCTGGCCGGCCGAGCCTGAGTTTACAGCCTCCGCTAGACTGAGCGGGGAGAGAGTCCAAGAAAGAAAAACCAAAACGCCGCGCCGAGGGCTGGCCCTCCCACGGCCTCCAGACCCGGCCTTGATGAGTCCATCACGCAAACACCACGGAGCAA
Organism: Eidolon dupreanum; assembly: GCA_028627145.1. Taxonomy (NCBI): domain Eukaryota; kingdom Metazoa; phylum Chordata; class Mammalia; order Chiroptera; family Pteropodidae; genus Eidolon; species Eidolon dupreanum. The sequence goes on from CM053506.1 coordinate 106,935,356, forward strand.
CAACCCAGGACAGAGTGTGGGGGCTGAGCTGCGTGGAGGGGCAGGAGGAAGTCTCCAGCCGAGGAGCAGAGCCGGGATGGGGACGGCAGGGCCCGGCCGCCAGGCCAGGGGTCATCACCGGGTCCCGACGGGGTGTGACCGGTCAGGCTCGGGCTTTAAAGGATCACCCTGGCCGGCAGTTCCTCAAACGATCACCTGCAGAGTTGCCGTCTGCCCCAGCAATCCCCGTCCTGGGCTTATGCCCGAGAGAACCGAGCGTGTGCACGCAAGGAGCCGCCCGCCCGCGTTCACAGCAGCTTTCCTCGCCCGTCGCCAAAAGGTGGAGACAGCTCGGTGGTACCGACGGGCGACCGGGCGAGAGCGGGTCCAGGCACTCAGTGACCATCCATCGTCCTCAAAGAGGAGGGAACCCCGACACACGTCCCTGTGCGGTGGACCTTGAGGACACTGCTCAGTGAAGCACAAATGTTAAGGTTCCACTTACGCACAGCCCCGAGCAGGAAAGCCATAGGGACGGAAAGGGCCATGGCCGGTGCCCTGGGCTGCGGCCGGGACTCGGGGTGGGCCCTGGACTGCGAGGGCGGCGGCCGCAGGACCCCGAACATGCGGAAAACCCCTGAACCCTGCACTTGAACGGGCGAATTCTGTGGAACGTGGACTGTGTCTCAGCAGCGCCGTTTAAAAACATGAAGACAGGAGGGCACCCCCTGCAGCTGGGTGAGGAACCAAGGGACTGGATGGAGGGGGCCCGGGGGGGGGTGCCGGCCACCGCCCTCCCCCAGAACGCGGGCCCCGCCCGGGCAGGGCGGCGGGAGGATTCATGAGGCTGGGACAAAAATGAGCCCCTCACCTGTCCCGCCTGCCAACTGCCCCACTGGAGGGCAGAGCCGTGTCTTCTCAGGCCCCGAGGCCCGTCCAGCCTGGCTTGGCAGAGCTCACTGTCTTTTGCTAAGTGAATGAATGAACGGACGAACGAATGATCGGCGAGCGAGGGAGGAAGTGGATGGAGGAGCCTGGGGCGGGGAGGGCCCCCGGCAGGCGGCAGCCTGCGTGAGCCTGCTGCTCCCCGAGGAGCCTGCGGGTGGCAGCCAGGCGACGCGGACAGACAGGACGGCTCGGGCGCCGGACCAGCAGGTGACGAGAGGGTGCAGCCGGGCAGGGGGTGGGGACGCCCCGGAGCGGGCGGGCATGGCGGGACGTGGCCTTCTAGGGTGAAAGAAGCGGACAAAGGGTAAGCTGACGGAAATGCCAGCCGCCTGGAAAACAGCCGGAAACCCAGCCGGTGCAGTCCCAGCAGCCCGCCCGGAGGAGGCGCCCAAGGGCCTCAGAGACAGGCGGCCGGCCTGGCGGGACCAGAACCCCGGACCTCGGCCAGCCTTGGGGGAAGGGAGGAGCGCAACCGGCCCCCCACTCCGGGCACCCAGCGCTGGGCAGGCCCTCGAGACGCCTGGGCCTGACACCGGCCTGTCACCGTGCTGATGGGAGAGGACCCCGACACCAGGGCCCAATCCACGGAGGGGCCGCCACCTGAGGAGAGGCACGGGCAGGGTTCTGGGGACCCAGCAGGGCGCACAGGGTGACACGTGAGCAGGCTTCGAGGCACCATCGGGTCCCGCGGTCTGAGCATGCGCTGGGGAGGGGGAGGGGCTGGGGCCGGAGCATCCGCCGGCCAGACCCTCCGGGGCCCAGTGGGGACTGTGCCGCGGCTCAGGGACCCCAGCGGACCGGGGCCAACGTGTGCGGAGAAGGCTCTGCCTGCCTTTGGCGCACGATTTGGGGGTGATCGTGGGATTCAGGGGGGTCGAGGGAGGGCTGGAGGGAGAGCGGTCTGCCTGGGCGCTGGACGCGGGGCGCTGGGGAGGGGCCGGAGAGGGCCTGGCCCCCGGGGCTGGGCGCCGCCCGCCCTTCCGCTTCCAACTGCCCCTCCCACCCTGTGCGGGGCGGACCCTTCCTCCCCGTCTGGAAGCCGGCTGGGTGCAGCCTTATTTTCCTGGTGACCCCCTGAGGGCACTCCGGGGCACATTAGGGCAACTTCAGTTGTCGTTACAAGGATGCAGAAAATGCTCCCAAGTCAGTCAAGTCCCCCATCCAACCAATCTGGCTGGCCCTCCCGCACCCTGGGCATCTATGCCCACCTGTTCTCCAGGGTCCTGCAGGCACACACCTGCCCAGCCTGCACCTGCCCGGCCCGCACCTGCCCAGCCCACACGCCCGACCCACACCTGCCTGGCCCGCACCTGCCCGGCCCACAGTTCCCGGCTGAATGATTCTTGTCCCTGAAGTAAGCACAAAACCTCCCCGCTCAGGCCACCTGAGACTGGACCCCTGCCACTACCAGAAGCTCAGGGGGGCAGGGGACAGGTGAGACAGACACCTGGCTCAGGTGAGAGTTCTGGGCAACGTGGCCTGCCAGCAGGAGGCTGGTCTCCAGTGAGGCCTGTGGCCACTTCTGCTGGCCCGGAGGGTCCAGGGGATCAGAGTCCCAGGGTCTCCGACGCTTCCGCCGGACGTCCTGTCCGGGTCGTGGGACCTGCTCTTGGCTCTCGGGGCCCTGACTCCAGCTCGGAGGTGGACGGAGGTGGGACTGTCCTCTCCTTGGAGGCCCCACCGCCCCACGGTGAAGTCGCCAGCCTGGTCTCCAGCACCGTCGGCCCTCTGGCCTCAGGAAATGAGACTCGAGACGCTGCGCGCGGGTGGCCGGGCCGCGTCCTGGGGCTGTCCCAGCGGCTCAGTTGACGTCATCGCCTCCATGTCTGGAGTGCGGCTGTGAGGGCCGGGTGTCCGCTTGCCTCCCCCGAGGCCGCTCTCCCTGCAGAGGGCACCCGCCCTCTCCCTGTGCACCCGCAGGGCGCCCCTCTTCCCATGGGGAAGCCGTACGACTGGAGCAGCGCCCACCCTGGTGCCTTCATTTTAACTTAATCGCCTCTGTAGAGACACTGCGGCTCCCCGCTCCTCACCCAGGCCCCCCAAGCTCTGTGGAACCCTCATCTTTCCCAGCTTCCTCGTCACACCCCCCACTCGGCGTGGCTCGTCCTGCAGAAGCCCAGGGACCCTGGCCCTCCGTCCCCGCCTCCACGCCCCACCTCCCAGCCCTGACGACCCACACGGGGCCTTTGGCTCCTTTGCGCCCACCGGTCCCTGAGCTCCTGGGTTGAGGGCCACCTGCCCGGCTCCCTCCTCTGCGCCCCCGCCTGCCTGTCCCCTGCCTGTGCCAGCCTTCCCCCAGCCCCCTGCTTTGTCACTGACCCAGACCTGGCCCCGTCCTGCCACCACCACCCTCTAAGTGGCCTGATCTAATCTAGCTGTGCTGGATGCCACCTAATGGAACTTAGCAGAACCTAATGACCTTGATGGTGGCTCGGGGCGAGAGGCAGCTGGCGAGACAGAGGCCAGGACCCCGGCACCCTTCCCAGAGGGCGGGACGGTCACTTGAGAAGGGAACAATGGCCATGGGGGGAGACCGAGGGCCCCATCACGTTCGTGCAAGCCGGGGCCACAGCCCTTCCCCTGATGCAGGCTCCAGGAGCCCGAGGGCGACCCTGGACCGGCCACTTTACCTCTGGGGCCTTGGACTCCTCATCTAGAAAATGGCCCCCCACAGAGGAGGCCAGCGCGGAGGCCAGACAGGCGGACTGGAGAAGGTGTCTGGGGACAGGACGCGCTCGGAGGGGGCGGGTAAGCCAGGCGCCCCAGCTGGCGTCCAGCCCGGACCACGGCGGCCAGCGGGGTGTGGGGGGGAAGCTGAGGCCGACACCTGCAATATTTCTTTTGTAATAAAAACAGGATTGGGACGGCGAGGAGGATGAAGACCAGAAGGAGCCCCAGGGAGAGGGACACAGCGCGAGGCCCCGGCTGCCCAGCCAGGCCCGGCCTGACCGTCCCAGAACGCCGCCCACACAGGACGAGGCAGCGAGAGGGAGGGACGGGGGCCGGCCCCGCTCCAGGGTCCTCTGAGGCCACCTCAGCCAGGGTCCCCAGAAAGGGCACACACCCTGCACTCCCGCCCCAACCCTCCAGTGAGGGGACCCACAGGTCCCACCCCCGAAGGCAGCTCGGGCATCCTGGAGTCACAGTTGCTCGTTGGCTGATGGGTCTGAGGCTGTGCCCTTCGCCCCCACCCGCGTGGATCTGGGGGTGGGCAGTGCACAGACGTCGGCCCCCATGCCCACCCCTGGGGCCTCCTCAGGGTGCACGGCCGCCCCTCGGCATGGCCCCTGCATGTCATCGCTGCTGCAACTCTCCCCCGGGAGACTGGGAGAGGGCGGCGGCCCCCGGGGCTTCCACGCTCCCACGGACACGCGCACGCACACAGGCACGCCTGCTTGTGGACACACACGTCCTCTGCCCACACACGCACGTGTCAGACAGCGAGCAGCCTGTCGGCCTCGGGAACGCCGGGGTGAGAGGGGCGCCAGGCGGCGGCCCCCCAGCCCACACAGCAAGGTCGGGGTGCCAGGAGCCGCTCGGGGGGGCCTTGGCTACGCATTAGTGCTCCTGAAGAGCCTCCTGGGGGTGTCCTCTGCTGGTGATTCTGGGCGTGGCCTGTCCCTGGGGCTGGGTGAGGCCAGTCCCACGCGGTGGCTGCAGAGGGGCCTCTTCCCGCTGCCTCTGCAGGAAGGGTCACCCCCCATCCAGATGCGCCCGCCCCTGGGGCAGCGGCCTGGCCCCCTTCGCTGTGCTTGGAGGAAACGCAGCGTGTCCACACACGAGTGTCCGTGAAGGTGTGCGGCTGCAGAAACTCTCGCCTCTGGGGCAGTGCTGACAGCGGCAGGCGTCAGACAGCAGGGCCGGCTCCGGCGTCCGGCGAGGGACCCGGCTTTGCAGGTAAAGGCCCCCTGCAAAGTCGGCTTCCGGCCCGGGCGCTTCATCGCTGAGGCCACCAAGCGAGGAAGTCGTAACACCAGTTCCGTACCAGCTTCCAGACAGTGGGAGAGCAGGGGACACTTTCCAGCTCCGTTTGCAGGGCGGGCGTTACCCCGATCCCCAAAACACTTTTCCTATTACAGGAAAACAAAACTATGCTCTGATCTCCTTAATGAACCCAGGTGCGAAAGTCCTTCATAAAATGTTAGCGAATCAAATCTAGAAATATATAAAAAGGGTAACAGTTTGCGATGAAGTGATATTTCTCCGGGGACCAGGCCTCTGCCGGCCAGGGCACCCTGGGGATTACCAGGTGCAGAGGGGGAAGGGCCTCTCTGAAGCCCTCAGGGCGGGGATGAGCCTCTTCCCGGCCGCTCAGATCCACCTACCTCCAGGAAGGGCCGGTGGCTCCGCCCCTGAGGCGCAGGCCTGGAGGGGGTCCAGGTGACCCACTCACTGGGGAGCCGGCCAAGGCTGGAGGACAGTTTCCCGAGGAGGCGCTGGCCCAGACCTGTGCCCTCCCACACGGGTGCGGGGCCCCCAGAGAGGTGGGCAAGCTGGAGGAGGGGAATGGGGGTCTTCGGGCACAACCTCGGAGGGCTCCCCCCAGCGCCTGCAAACCAGATCTGCATAGGCAGCCCCTGTGCAGGCGGAGAGGGGCCCGCCCGCTCTCTGACCTTTGCCTTCTGGCCGTTGCCTGAGTCCAAACAGAAAGGTCGCTGTGGGGGCAGGGCTTCGGGTGTACGGTGAGATTGGGGTCTGCAGGCCACCCCCCGGGGTGCCCCTCCTCCTGGGGCTTAGGTGATAGCAGGGCACAGAGCCCAGCTGAGGTGCCAGCTACCTGCAGGTGGCAGGACCAGCTTCTGCTCTGCTCTGGGGGCTGGAGGGTGGGGCGCCCCTAAAACGTAAGTGGATTGGGGAGGACGGAGGACAGCGTCCAGTGGAAGAGCTGACTCACGGGCCCGGGAGGGCGCTGCGGGGTGATGGTGGCCGGAAGGTTGACAGTGGCGAGACCTGCAGAGGAAGGCAGGAGCCTGGGGATTCGGTGACCTCGGGACCCCTGCCAGGTGTCCAGCAGGTGGGTGAGGGAGGCGGTGCATCCAGGAGAGCACGCGGCTCGGGGGAGAGGCTCCCAGTGGGGCCCCGGGCGTGCGGCCGTGGGACACCTGGAGACCAGGGTGGAACGCTGGACGCTGAGTGACCCACGGCAAAGGGGACGGCTGAGGGGAGGAGGTGAGTGCCACCCCCGAAGCCACAACCATGGGAGAACTTTCTAGAAGGAGGGCATCAACAGGGCCAGGGAATATGAAGCCCCCCGAGTGTCCATGGCGTTGGTGACCCTGGGGCCACTGCTCTGTGTGTGTGTGTGTGGGGGGCGTTGTATGGCAGGTGAGGAAGTGGAAGGGGCGGCAAAGCAGGGGCTGGGGGGCCAGCTTTAGACCTGGGGGAGGGGAGTCTGGGAAGGAGAGAGGGAAGGAGTGGGGTGCTGCTGTCGGCAAGAAGATGACAGCGAAGGAACAGCGGGGCGCGGCAGCCACCTGGGGTCGAGGATGGGGGGCGCCCGGGCTGCTGAGTGGTCGGCTTAACCGAGCCGGTCGCTGCCCCGCGGGCTCCGCTCGCGTCCGCCGCCCCAGTCCAGCCGGCTGCGTGGCCGCTGGAAGGGAGCGTGGCGCGGGGGCCGCGCTGGGGCGTGCGTGGGGGTCGGTCCTTCCCGCAGCCCAGCGCCACGCCCGGGACAGAAGCAGTGACGACCCGGGAGTGTGGGGGGCGCGGGGGGAAGGGGTGTCGAGTGCCAGCCCCCGCGCCCGGCCGGGCGCCCTCCACCCCCACCCGTCCAGCCGCGCGGGGACCTGCGACGGGAGACGGCCGTCCGCGTCCGCCGGGCGAGGTCGGAGGAGCGCGAGCCCCGGGGCGGGGATCTGCAGAGCGAGCTCTGGGGTTGGCGGCTGGGGACAGGGACGCGGGGAGGGGTCGGGGTGTCGCCGTCGCCCCGCGGCGCGTCGGGGGGACTGGGGCGCGGACCCTCCGCCGCGGGTCCCCCACCCCCCGGGGCCGCTCCCCACCACCCCCGCTCCCTCCGCCTCCGCCTCCGCCGCCGCCGCCACAGCCACCCAGCGTCGCCGCCGGAGAGTGTGCGCGCGCGGGCGCGGGCGCGGAGCTGGCGCCGACCCGGTGCGGGGGCGCGGGCGCGGGCGCGGAGGCGGCGGCGCGGTGAGCACCGGGCCCGGCCCGAGGGGGCGTCCCCGGGAGGCGCAGCGCGGCCTGCCCGGCCGTGACCCCCGTCGTGGGCCGGGCGGTCTCGGGGCCCCGGGTCGCCCTCCTCACCCCCAAGGGACATCTCTATTCCCAGCCCCCGGGTGCGCCCGTCCAGGTCGGACGGTCAGCGGGTCCCGCATCGTCGGGCGGGCTGGGGGCCTCGGGCCTGCTCTCCTCCCCGGGGGGC
>CM053506.1:106943161-107036466 GCA_028627145.1 Eidolon dupreanum
AAGAACAGCGCCTTCCCTCCTCGCCCCCACTTCATCAGTGGGACCCGGAGGCTCGAGGGGCTTGGAGGGTAGCAAGGCGCCCTGCTGGCCAGCTGCGGCTCCTCACTGCTGGGGACCCCCCCAGGCCTCGCTGCTCTGACAGTCAGCAGCCCCAGGAGAAGTGCGTGTGCCCACGAGGACCCCTGTGCCCCAGCAGTGCGGCCCCAGACAGATGTGGGGGGCGGCAGCCCAGAGGAATGCCCCCCACCCAGCCATGCCGCCCCCGCCTGCTCCTGCTGCTGCTGCTGGCCTGCCAGGTGCGTGCGGCTGCCCGCTGCCCGCTGCCCCCGCCGCTTCCCACCCGCCTTCGTGCTGACGTCCCTGTCCCCCAGCCACAGGCCCCCTCGGCTCAGGTGATGGACTTCCTGTTCGAGAAGTGGAAGGTCTACGGTGACCAGTGTCTCCACAACCTGAGCCTGCTGCCCCCTCCCACGGGTGAGCCCCACGCCTTCCGCCCGAGTCTACTTCCTAACTCCCCTCACAAAGGCCCTGTCCCCCAACACCCTGCCCCCGTTTACAGGTGAGGAAACTGAGTCACAGAGAGGCCAGTGACTGGCCCAAGGCCACACAACCAGGAAATAAAAGAAATGGTAGACTTGCCTGCAGAGCTGGGGTGCTTTGTGCCCTCCCCTGCAGCTGGCCGCCCCCCAAGCCTGACCCGGGGACACTGTCTTTGCCTCCATGTAGCTCGAAGCCCAGCGGGCAGACGGTGGGGGTGGGGGCTGCGGAGAGAGGTGGGCAGAACGCACAGGGCCTGGGGGCATGGGCCACGTGGTGGAGGGCTCAGGCAGAGGTGGGGGTACCACGGGGACAAGCCCCGGGGTCCCTGGGGCACAGAGAGATGGGGACAGGAGGAGCTGCCCGGGAGGGCGGTCCATCGTCTGAGCAGGGGCGAGACCTGCACGCCAGCCGCTGGCCCCAGGAACGGTGCCAGCAGAATTGGGGTTCAGCCCTCAAAGAGGGAGGTGCTGCAGAAAGGTCACTGGGAAGGGAGGACCTGGGTGGGTTTGGGACAAGCTGCAGACAGGAGGTGGCCCAGCAGGGGTGGCTGGGCCTGAGCAGGAGCTCAGACGAGGCTGGCGGGAGGGGGCGCTGTGGTCCTGGGGTGGCGGGCTAGTCAGGGCTTTGTGCCCGGGAGCAGAGGACAGTGGCTCTGGGGCTTTTGAGAGGAGGCTGGGGGGCCGTCCGGGCACTGAGGAGCCCCCGCCCCGCCTCTGCAGAGCTGGTCTGTAACAGAACCTTCGACAAGTACTCCTGCTGGCCAGACACCCCTCCCAACACCACGGCCAGCATCCCCTGCCCCTGGTACCTGCCCTGGCACCACAAAGGTAACTGCAGAGGGCATGCGAGGGGTTGGTCCAGGGCCCCGCCGGGCGCGGGCGCTGACCGGAGCCCGCCCCGCAGTGCAGCACCGTTTCGTCTACAAGAGGTGCGGGCCCGACGGGCAGTGGGCACGAGGGCCCCGCGGACAGCCATGGCGAAACGCCTCCCAGTGCCAGTTGGAAGACGACGAGATCGAGGTCCAGGTCAGCCAGCGGCGGGGCGGCGGGGGCCGGCGGGGTCTGCTGAGGCGGCCTCACCCCATCCTGACCGGCCACCATAATTTGCAGAAGGAGGTGGCCAGGATGTACAGCAGCTTCCAGGCGATGTACACGGTGGGGTACTGCCTCTCGCTGGGGGCCCTGCTCCTGGCCCTGGCCATCCTGCTGGGCCTCAGGTACGCCCGCCGCCCAGCACGGGGTGGGGGCCGCGGCGGGCGGCGGGCGGGCGGCGGGGTCACTGACCCGCTGTCCTGGCAGCAAGCTGCACTGCACCCGAAACTACATCCATGTGAACCTGTTCGCATCCTTCGTGCTGAAGGCCAGCTCCGTGCTGACCATCGACACGCTGCTCAAGACCCGCTACAGCCAGAAGATGGGTGACGACCTCAGCGTGAGCGTCTGGCTGAGCGACGGGGTGAGCCGCTGGCCCCGGCCCCGGCCCCGGCCCCCGGGGGCAGGCGGCCGCGTGACCCGGGCTCACTCGGGCTGGCCCCGCGGCCAGGCTCTGGCCGGCTGCCGGGTGGCTGCGGTCTTCATGCAGTATGGCGTCGTGGCCAACTACTGCTGGCTGCTGGTGGAGGGCGTGTACCTGCACGGCCTGCTGGGGCCTGCCACCTTCTCCGAGGGGGACTTCTTCACCTACTACCTGGGCATCGGCTGGGGTGAGTGAACCGGGCGGGGTGGGGCGCAGGCTGGCCATAGCCTGGTGACCACAGCTGCCGCCCCCCCCAGGCGCCCCCATGCTGTTCGTCATCCCCTGGGCAGTGGTCAAGAGTCTGTTCGAGAACGTCCAGTGAGTATGAGTGACCCAAGGATGGCCAGGGCTCAGCTCCCCGGGTCCTGGGCCGGAGCCGCGTGTGGGGTGGCGGGGGGGTGGCTCTGACCAGAGTCAGCGGAGGGGGTGAGCCAACCTGGCGCTCAGGTTGGGGGTCGCGGTGCCCCCCTCCCTGTCTTTCCTGAAACTCTGATTAGACTGCAGGGACTCGGGGGTGGGGGCGGGGCAGGGGCGGGGCTGCGGGGACGAGAGCCAGGCCCCACTGCAGGTGCTGGACCAGCAATGACAACATGGGCTTCTGGTGGATCCTGCGCTTCCCTGTCTTCCTGGCCATCCTGGTGAGGGAATGAGGCGCACGGCCCCTCGGGCAGGGGTGCGGGGTGGCGGGTCGGCCCCAGCCCCCTTCCTGCAGGCGTGTAGTGGCCAAGGAGACGGACCCATCCTGCCTTGGCATTCAAGGAGGGAGGCCCTGGCACTCAGCCAGGACACTGGCCAGCGCCCTGGCCTGGCGCCGGGCTGCCCATCCTCGGCTGGGTGCCCACCAGCCCAAGGCCCTGCGTGGCTGCCAGGCCCATCTACAGGAGGACCAAGCGGGGGCCCGGGGCCACCCTGAGCCGTGCCCTCCACGTGCAGATCAACTTCTGCATTTTCATCCGCATCCTTCACATCCTCGTGGCCAAGCTGCGTGCCCACCAGATGCGCTACTCCGACTACAAGCTGCGGTGGGTGCGGGCGGCGGGGCGGGGCTGCGGGGCCTGCGGGGACGCCGGGCGCGGTGGCTCAGGCTCCACTCCCGCAGGCTGGCCAGGTCCACGCTGACCCTCATCCCCCTGCTGGGGGTCCACGAGGTGGTGTTCGCCTTCGTGACGGACGAGCACGCCCAGGGCGCCCTGCGCGCGGCCAAGCTCTTCTTCGATCTGTTTCTCAGCTCCTTCCAGGTGCCCCCCACGCCCCACGCCCCCACGCCCCCCAGCTCCTTCCGGATGCCCGCCCCCCACCCCCACGCCCCCCTCGGGGCTGCCCTGACCGCCCCTCTCCCCAGGGCCTGCTGGTGGCTGTCCTCTACTGTTTCCTCAACAAGGAGGTAGGCAGGGACGTGGGGTCGGCCCCGGGCTCGGGGCAGGGTGGGCGGAGCTGCCGGGGCCCCGCCTCCGCCGACGGGCGGCCTCAGCCCTCCGTCCTCGGGGCACACAGGGAGGGGTCCCCCACGCCCGCAGCGCCCCGCACTCCGTGGGGACAGCGCCCGCCCTGCTCCACGGCCGGCGCCCGGGGGCGGGACGGTGGCCCACCCTGCCGCGGCCCTAGGTGCAGGCGGAGCTGCGGCGGCGCCGGCGGCGCTGGCGTGCGGGCCGCGCCCCGCGGGAGGAGCGCCAGGCGGGCGGCTCCGCGGCCCGGACCCCCGGAGGCCCCTCCGGCGAGAAGCTGCCGCTCTCCAGGGGCAGCCAGAACCCCTCTCCGCTGGACAACCCAGAACCGCGGCCCCCGAGCAGCCCCGCCATCCACGTGTCTCCCAGCGGGGCGGACTGAGGGGCAGGGCCTCCCCTCCCCACACCTGCTGTGCCCTGGGGGGTGCCCGCGGGGTCGGGGTGCGGTGGGGTCTGTCCTGTGAGTGCCCACCTGTGTCCCTGTGTGTGTCTGTGTCCTCCACAATAAAGACCGGGCACAGCGGCCACGGTGCACACACCCTGGGGAGCAGGGCTGCGGGGAGGGGGTGCCGGGCCCAGGGCCTCCCAGGGCGAGGAAGGAGCACAATGGGGCCCCGAGCTGGTGGCCCCCTCTGGGAGCCCCCATTTCACAGACAGCTTGGAGGTGAAACCCCTGAGGGGTCCCAAAGTGTGCGTGGTGGTTGGCCGTGTCTTCCTGTCCCCCGTGGAGCAGGTTCTGGCCATCCTCCCCTTCCCCGCCCCAGGCCAGAGTGGACAGTCCCCCCCTTAGCTTTGACCCCCAACCCCAGAGGGTCGGCGTTTGCCAGCAGAAGGACGCGAAAGGCAGGTAGTGGCCAAGGGGAGCGGGCGGTGGCCAAGGGGAGCCGCCGGCATCACACTCCGGCCCCACGGGACACCCCGGCCTGGGCTGGACTCAGGCCCAGCAAGGACGTCCCCAGACCAGCCAGCACTGGGCGTCCTCTGCTGGCCTGCGCTTCGTCCCGGCTCCGGCCACCTGGGCAGTTCGCAGGCCACACAGCAGATCAAAATGGAGAGCCGGACCCCGGAATTGAAATGGTCCAGCGAAGGCCTCTGCACAGCCCAGCTCAGCCACCTGGCAGTGCCCAGCCCCCCATGGCCACGCCAGGGCCGTGTGCGAGGGCAGCTGTGTGACGCCTTTGTGGCGTGGGTGGACACGGGCTGATGCTAGCCAGGACAGCTAAGTGTTGGCCGGCGGGTGAGCAGGTGCTGCACTGTCGGGGGCCAGTTGTCCGGGGTGCGCCCTGAGGTCCGAGTTGCCATCTGGGGCACAGCGTGTCTGACGCAGAAGCTAGAGGCACTCGCGGGGCGGGAGCCCTCGGGACCGTGGGCCCCTTGTAGAGCACCCCTGCAGCAACGCGGCGACGTGGGCGGCTGTGTGCGTGGGGGCCCTGTCGGAGGAGGAGGGGGCCACGGGCACAGAGAGCACCAGCCAGACGGCTGCCCAGGTACTCCTGCACCTCAGGCTTTTGGGAGGCGACCGCGTGCCCCGGGGGAGGGGTGACCACAGCCCCGGCCCAGCACGTGGGCTGCAGCGGCTCAGGCCGAGCCTGGCCTGCCGGCTAATTGGAGCAAATGAGAGCGCAGGCAGCCTCTCAGCAAAGGTAAATAGAATTATTCACCCACCAGGCCTGGGGGCCCCCACAGGGGGCCTGCGCCCCGCCGGCCACACCCACTGCGGCCGCAGCTGAAGCCGGGAGTCACGGGGGAGGCTGGTTAGGGGCCCAGTTCTCCTGTGCTCCAGGTGGGTGGCCTGTGTCATGTGATGAACGGGGGCCGCAGGGGAGGCCTGAGGCCCCGAGCTTGAGGCTTCAGGCCACCTCTTGCTCCAGGTCCCCTAGCCCTGAGTCTCCTCCGAGCCCCCACCCACAGGGGCTCCCCTGCCAGCCCTTGACGCCGGGAAGCCTGTGCAGGCACCAGTTCTCCTGTGACTGCCCTGGGAGGTGTGTCACCCACCTAAGGGCCTCCTGACAACCCTCGCCGTCCTGACTCCCTCTGCCCTTGTCCTTCACCCAGTCCCTGTGCCCAAGGGAACTAGAGCAGGCTGGGGCGGAGGTGGAGGCCTGGCCGGGGCTGGAATGTGGGTTCTGACCGGCAGCCCTGCACGTGGGGTGGAGGGGGCTGGGGTGGCACTAACTCGTGGCCCAGCACCCACACAGCCTCACTCTCCAGCCAGACCCGGCTGCTCCCCATATCGCCTTCCTCCCCCCCTGCCCCCGAGTCCTTCCCCTGGGCCATTCTCCCAAAAGAATGCACAGGTACTGCCAAGCCCGTGAGTGCACATGCGTGCACGTGCACACGTGTGCGTGCCCGCGCCTGCCACAAGAATGGGTGTGGAGACCAAGAAAGAGGAAATCAGGGACTTCGATGAGCAGCTCTCAGACCTAGGACAGTCCCGCGAACCCCCAGGAGGGCAGCTTGCACCAGGCAGAGCAGGTCCCGGGGGCTGAGGGGCTCCAGGAGACACCCGTAGGAGATCAGAGTGACTGGACACACCGAGAGGAGCTTTACACGGCCTCGCGGAGAGTTCGGGACTTGGTTCACGTTAGCACACGGAAAATGGAGCGATTTTTTTTTACGAAAGCAATCACTAACTCAGGGAAACAAAAAGTTGGGCAGAAAAGAATAATGTGACAATTTACCACACGGCTCAGCTCTGAACACGTAGACGCTGACGTAACCTGACTTGAGGGAGAACACGCACCCTCTGGGGAGGTGGTGGTGCTGCGGGCAGGCGGGGGACGGGGACAGTGCCGGGCGGGAAGGGGCGGGTCCCAGGCGCAGTTTAACCGCAGAAATGCGAAGCATCAGCTCTAGGTTGGACGGGGGGCTGCAGGCTGGGGCGGGAGCGGCCCCCCTGCCCCCCCGCCCCCGGCAGCCCCGCCGGCTCCGCCCCGCCGCTCCCCGCTGTGCAGTTTCTGGGCTCCCCGCTTCCTCTACCGATCTGTGAAAGTCAGTGTTTGGGTGACTCCCAACCTCTCTCCCCACACCCCGTGATTCCCCCAGTCCATGCTGCAGACTCGGCTTCCTACTGGCACCCCAACTCCACACGGCCGCCGAGCCCCCCGCCTGCCCCTCAGCTCACTGAGGGGGCCTCACGGGCCTCCCTGCTTCTGCCCTGAACGCCCACCCGCCCGCGGTGGGCCTCTCACGCCTCGGTCTCCCCGGGGCCTCCTCGCCTCGCACCAGCAGTGCAGGGGCAGAGGGGCCACTCAGCACACGCCGCCACCCCCAAACGCAGACCGTGGGGAACTCCGCCACCGTGTGCCGGGGCCTTCGAGACAGGAGCGGAGGGAAAGGAAGGGACGAGGCGGGCTTCGGCGCGTGAGGCCGGTGTGGCGGGCGCCCTGCGTCCCTCGGCCCCTCACTGCCTGGGAGACGGGCGCCCCCCGCAGCGCGTGCGGGCCGCGTGTTCACACTATCGAGATGTCGCTCACGCTCGGTGCACACGCTCGCTCAGCGCTCGCTCATTAAATGTTGACAAACACAAGCTAAGAAGCCAGAGTGAGGCCAGTCCGTCGCTGGTCCCGTCCTCACTGGCAGGATGGGGTGACTAGGCTTGCCCCACACAGCTGTCGACCCCGGATGAAAGCAGTGCTTGGGGAGCAGACACACCCGCCCAGCAGGATGGTGGCCTCGGCCCAGCCGCCCTCCCCTCAGGAGGGGCAGGGGCGCGTCCCAGGCCCTCACAGCTGGGCTGCCCCACCGCCCCGGGTGCAGGACCGGGCACCTCCGCCAGCGACTAACGGGGCACGGCTGCCATCAGTCCACTCTGGCCTGGATGCCGGAGCCCCTGTTGTGGTAGAGCCCCCAAAGAATGTCTGGACCCCGACCTGGGGCAGGCGGCACAGGACCACAGGTCTGCTGCTTGGTTGGGGCTCTGGGCCCGACTACGCCTCTGCAGACTGGGTGCTGTCCCCCCAGCAGTGTGCTCACCGCCCCCAGCCCAGCGCCCCCAGTGCTGAGCTGACCGGCCTCCCTCCCAGCACGAGGCCTGGTACGCACACGCCCAGCTGCGAGGAGTCTGTCAGGATGACCCCACAGAGAAAGCCTCGAGGGGTGTACCATGGGCTCACTCAGGACCCTGGGGTGGGGGGTTATAGGCCCAGGAGCACCCCCACTTCTGGGTGAGGTTAGGAGGTGGCCTAGAATTCAGGCCCCAGTGTGGCTGAAGGCAGCGGAGGAGGGAGCCCCGCTTCCAGCCCACAGGAAGGGGGGACCCACAGGCCTCTCGGGGACCCAGTCAGGCTCACTTCAAAGCAGTAAGATATTAACAAGCCAACCCCCAGCGGACTGCCTGGGGGCCCCAGCACCCCTCCGGAGCAGGCCTCTGGACCACCACAGCCCATCCCTCAGAAGGGAAGCTGAGGGGGAGCATGCCATGGCTGCGGCCAAGCCGCCCAGGCCCTCAAGTCTTGTGGCTTGTGCTCCCTGTGCCAAGGCTGAGCACCCTGTCAAGTACGTCCACGAAGGGACGAATAGTGGCAGCAGACACGAGCCCTGGACAGCCACCCAGGAGGTGGGTACCAATTCCCATCTGAGGAAACTGAGGCTCAAGACAGCAATCTGCTCAGTCACAGGTACAGCAAAGGCTGGCTGGATCCCAGCCCACCCCTCCGCCTCCCCTATAGGACCCTTGCTGGCCACCAGAGTAGGATCGTTTCCGTCCCTTGTCCTAGCTCATCCTCAGCAGTCGAGGTCATGTGGGGTGGCGGGTGTGATGTGTGCCCCTGGCCCACACCTCCTGCCCAGCCCCGAACAGTGGAGACCAGCTCAGGTGACCCACCCCTGTGCATGGGAATCCTTAGCAAAACGGCCCACCGGTCCCCAGGAAGCAAACAAGGCCATGGGGTTACCAGGAGTCAGCCAAGGCAGCAGCTGGCGCCCAGAGGCAGCGAGCCTCGGAGGCTATCACACGAATCGCCCTTCCTGCACCCTGGCCCTGGGAATCACCCCCCCGAGATGCCTCCCAAGCTACCAATGGGGTCACTCGAGCCCCAAAATACTCTTCTGGGAAAAGATGCTTCCAAAATAACTTCTGCCTTGTCTTGTCTGGGTCTGGCCTGCCAAGGCTTTCCAAGTTTGAAGGTCAAGTGCGCTCAGGTCTCTCTGGGGTGCAGGTCTATAGATGGGCTGCCCCCCAAATGCCACAGGAGCCCAGACCCACCCCGGCCTCTGTGCTCCAGGAGGCCCCCACCTCCACCTCCCATAAGAGGCCTGAGCACCCCCTAGTGGAGCCCAGGAACCTGACAGAACCTCTGGGCCCCGGGGCCTTGACCATGATGTGGGAGTCCCAGCACCACGTGGACAGCGGGGCCGGGGCCGAGACCAGACAGACCATGAAGACGATGCAGCGCTGCCTTTTATTCACCGGCCCTAAGGCTCGCCACAGACTTTTGGGGAGCACAGGAAGAAAAAGGGGCCCTGGTGACACTCCCAGCACACTGCACAGAGCCAGAACCCCCGGGGTGACTTCACCGCCTGCCCAAGGGGGCTGCTGTGGCCACAGGGCCGCAGACACCAGGCCCCGTGAGGGGCGACAGGGGTGTTCCAGGCCCAGAGAGCCACCCTGAAGCAGACGCAGGAAGTGAGGGGCCAGGGCTGAACAGTGTGGGGGGTACGTGCTCCCAAGTGTGTCCAGGCCAGGGAAGCAGCAGCGTGAGGGACTCCACGCTGGCCGTATGGGGCTGCCTTTGTCTGGCCTCCTGGCCACCTCAGGGTCACACCTGGCCTAGTCCCACAGGCCCAGACGACAGCAGAAGCCCCCTCTTCTCCCTTCTGATCCTGGAAGTGGCCACGGGTGGGGGGGCGCAGTGGATGCGATGGAAGGGAAGGGGAGTTAGGGTCAAGACCCTGGAGGGCGGGCAGAGCCGGCCGGCTCCAGAGACAGAGCAGGGGCTGGCAGGGCCCAGACCCTCCCAGTGACAGGGGCAGCTTGAAACCCCCCCACAGGAGAGGAGGGGGCTGGGGGAGGAGGGGCAGGCCTCGGCCGGCGATCACAGGTCCTGGCCCTGGGGTTCGCCTGCTGAGAGCGCGGCCCCTCCCCCTCCCCGCCGGGAGCTGGGCCCACAGGAGGGGAGGGGCCACCCCCGGGAGGCGCCAATCTCCCAGAGGCCCACGGGAGCCCGCGCGTTAGGACTTCTTGGCGTCCTGCGTGTTCCTGCGCTTCAGGTCGCTCAGGTCGACGGGCTTAAAGGCTGCAGGGGAACAGGACAGTCTGCGGAGGGCACACGAGGGGCAGCTTCCTGTCCTCAACCTGCCCCCACCTCCGGAAGCCCTGTCCCGCCCCCCCTGCCCCGCAGCCTCCCCAGCAGGAAACAGGAAGCGGGCGCCTCCCGGCCGCCCCGCCCACTCACTCTTCAGGCTGGGGTTGGGGACCTTCTCCACGTACTCCTCCACAAGGCCCCGCTCACTGCCCGACATCTGGCTCCGCAGGTCCCGCTCCACGCCCTGCCAGGCTGCAGGAAGGAGGGCGCCATGCCAGCCCAGCCCACGGGCAGAGTCCGGGCGGCCAGGCACCCTTCCCGCCTCCCCACTCGGTGCCCTCACAGCGCCCCGCAGCCCCCAGCCTCCCCCTCCACAGCGTTTGCTCCATCTCCGCCCACCAGCCAGCGTTTGACCTACAAGTTGTCCCCAGCATAACCCCACTGCCTCGGGGAGCCCTGGCCTCTCACCTGTGAGATGCCCAGGGCTGTGCCCCTCCCCAGCGCCCCCCCCCCCAGCCTTTCCCGCCTTCTCCATCCCCCACGTCCCAGCACACAGAGCACGCCTCCCCCACAGCAGCCCCCTCGCTCCGAAACAAGCCAACCCGCTCGAAATGCTGCCTTTTCTGGGGTGCTGCCTGCTCCCCATTACCAGAGCCTGTCCTCAGCAAACAGGTCCCATTGCCCCACCTGCCCAGGCTGGGGGATGGTGCGGTGGAGCCCACGCCGCGGAGGGCAGGAGGGACTCGGGGGAGGTCGGGGCACCCCACACACCTTCGTAAATGAAGCGCACATTCTCCTCGTGGGCTGGGGTGAAGATCTCGCTGGTGGGGGGGGAGCGGGGGCCACTGTTCCTCTTGCCGTTGTAGACGACTCTGGAGACAGGGGAGCTGGGGGGGCACGTGAGGGGACGCTGGGGGCAGAGTGGGGACCCCACTCCCCCGTGCCGCGCTGGCCACCACCCTGCTGCCCGAGACCCACCTGGTCATCGCTGGGGCGTCCGGTCCTCGTGCTGCGCTGCGGGTCCCCTCGGCCTCTGGAAGGGAAGGCCGGGAAGACGGGGGCTGCTGTCACCCCCTTCAGAGGGTGGCAGAGAGGGGACGGCATGGGGCGCATGTGGCCTCTCCCTTTAAGTGATGAGAGGCTGCTATGGCCTCAGTGCCACCAGGGGACCCCGATCCAGGCTGGCTAAGGATGCAGTGGACTCAGCCAGTGGGAGCCAGGGGGACAGCGACAGGCATGGCTTGGAGCAGCCTGGGCCCCCAGCACTGGGGAGCCCTTTCCCCAGAGTCAGGTACCACGGGATGGCGACATTCATTCCCCTTTCCAGCATGGCAGGACAGCCCCTCCCCTGGCAGAGCTTGGGTCTGCAAAACGGGCACGGGCTACAGTCGCCCCTGGGACCCTGAGTGCTCTCACGGCCTGCAAGGCGAGCATGCTGTTCCCGCTGAGCCTCATGGTCCCATCTGTAAAGTGGGGGCATGCTTCCTAGTGGTGAAGAGCCCAGGTACACCCGGAGCCCGCCCAGCTTCCTGGTCCCTAGACATGGAAGCCAGCAGGGTGGGAAGGCTGCAGGAGGGGTGTGAGCCCAGAGGAAGCTCCAGGCGGGACCGAGCACCGCCTGTTTGTACCCTCTCTGCCCAGAGTTTTACAGTCCTGGGTGGGAGTCTATTTTTAGACTCACTCAAACGTGCCAGCTGGACGGCACCCCCTCTCTGGCTGGGGACACACACTGCAAGGTGAGGGAGCCAGCTACAGGGCCAGTACCTGGCCTGGCCTTGTCCCAGAGCAGGACAACCCCAGGTGCCTCCCCCACTCACCTGGAGCCCAGTGGGCCCAGAATGCCACATATGAGCCACAGTCCCTCCCAGGGGGTGGGGGGAGGGAGTGGAGGCGGGGGCAGCAATGTCCTCTCTGGTTCCCTCAGCTGTGACAAATGACTGACATTCACAAGTAAAAAGAAGCCCATAGGCCAAAACAAGAACAAAAAATCATAAAACCAGCCTCCTGAAGGCAGGCAGGGCCCTGTGACCCTCCCAGGCCAGGGCCCAAGCCATCACAAAATAACTTCTCCTTTCTTGGACATGGAGACCTCTAGCCCATGGTTCTCCTGCCCAAGGCAAGAACACGTGAGAATACCCTGGGGACACTCACCCCAAGGGGCTGTGGGCAGTGGGACACGGCAGGAAAGCTCCAATGAGGCCATCCCCTGCCCACCCAGCCAGGCCTGTGGTCTGCCCTCTTCCATCTGGCGACGCTTCAGGGTACCTGCCTCCACAGCCCCGCCCACCCTGGGCCTCTGCTCCCAGAGCTCCTCAGCCCCCCTGGGTCAGCTTCCAGGGGCGGCCCAGCCTTTCCGGGCACGGCGCCTCTGGCTGCCTCCCTCCCCCCGCCTCCCTCCCCGCTTCACCGCGGCAGTTCCCAGGCCGGGCCCAGGCTACCCCAGAGCCGCAGGCCTGCAGTGGGCCGGGCCCTCGAGCCCAGCCCCAGACCCCTGGAGCCCCTGGTCCCCACGCTGAGGACCCACCCCACACCACCATCGGCTGGGCTTCTAGAACAGACCAGGAGCTTGCGGAGGTCGCTAGCTCCTAGACCCAGGGCTGTGCACTCGTCACCAAGCCCCCGGCCCCGCACAGATGTCCTACTTCAGCGGGGAGGTGTCCGGCCGGACTGCACTGGAGGCACCTCACCAGACTTGAAGGACAAGTAAGATGACATTTAAAAAGGAGCCATGTCCGCCTCCTCTCATGGCAGGGGGTCACACCCTGCTGGGACTGACTTAGCCTGTGTCCTACGGCCCGGCTTCCCCAGCCAAGAGGAACCTCCAAGTCCGCCCACTCCCCTCCAGCTCGGTCCCCTCCGGCTCAGTCCCCTCCCCAGGTTTTCTCACCAGAAGCTTCCGCTAGCCCCGTCCTGCTGAGACCTCGCCACCTGGCAGGACCCAGGGGTCCCCGGGATGCACCAGCAGCCTCCCGAGAGGCCAGGGGCCTGCAGCTTGCTTGCCCTCACCACCCCCTGCAACTGCTCGAAGGAGCTGCGCCTCCGAATCTGACTGCAAAGGAAATGTCCATTAAAATCAAACACATGCAAGCCTGTGACAGCCATTCCAGTCCATCCGGGGGACAGCTGGAATCAACACCTGGAGCAAGAGGTGCCACTGGACCAGGATGACAAAATCTCCACTGACCCCAACAGGAAAAGTCTCAGGGGAAGAAGGTGGACACCCAGCAAGAGGCCTGGGCTGGCCAGTCTGTGTGCTTGGCTGAGCAGGGCCACCAAAGAGAGGGTGTGGCGGGACCAGGTGACAAGAGGCTGGGGAGAACGGCACAGGCCAAGGACACCCAGAAGGACCAGCCAAGCCACTGAGAGCTCCGCTGAGGTCAGAGCCTAGGTCCCACAGAACAGAGACCACCGCTCAGCTCGGGTGAAAGCGATGGGGGTGCGGCCAGGGGGGTGAGGGGCAGGCGGAACACCCAGGCCAGAGAGTGACCTGGCCTTCACCTGCCCTCCCGCAGGCCGGTCCCAGGCCGCAGCAGCCGTGAGGGCAGGCCAGGGCGCCCGCTCCCCACTCCCACTCCCAAAGGCTACCGGCAGGAAGACTTCCTGTGAGCGTGAGCCCCTCACGCCCCGCAAGCCACCAACTCTAAGGGACCGTCTTCGTGTTTTCTCAGCTTTGCAGCCGGGCTGTGTCGTCCCCCCTCCCCGTGCACACGACGTGAGGCGCTCAGGGTCACTGCCGTCCCACACCTGATGATCCCACGACAGCCCCCCTTGGCCCACAGGCCCCACCACCGCCCAGCCCAGAACAATTCGGAGCCTCCACCGCCACGTTCTTCAGTTACTTCCCCCCATTCCCAGGGTCGGCCACGCCCCTCGTGGGGACAGCGTCCGGCACCACCCTCCCGCATCCCCACACACGCCGATGCCACCATGCTCCTCCCAGCCCTCCTCCCCGAGTCATGCCCCACCTGACACCACGCGCCCTCTCCTTCCATCAAGCCCTATCTGGTCCCAACCCACCTCACCTGGTGTCACCAGCTGCTGGGTCCCCTACCCGCCCCAAACACAATCTCTGTCACAGAGCCACCTCTGCCTGCTGCCGTCACCACAGACGACCACACGCTGCCCCTGCCACACTCACACCCTTGGGCGTCGTGCCGGCTGCCGAGGCCGCAGCACCTGATGGGCTGTGTGCTGGGCACCGAGCACGGTCCGGCCACGCTGTGGCGGAAGGTCCTCCAACCCTGCCACCCTCTGGCAAGTCCGTTCCCTCTCTGGACCTCCATGTTCTCATCTGAGCCGCAGTGGTCCCCAAGGATGCTCGCCTGCCCTCCTGCTCGACAGGGATCCAAGTACAGCCACGTAAAGCCACCGCCTCAAGTGAAACGTCTGTGGCTCCGGATCCAACGGACAGGGCGGCCACTGGAGTACGCCGTCTGCCCCGCACTCTCGGAGCGCAAGGCTGCTGGCGCCCAACTGTGACCCAGGACAGTTCCGAGCAAACCAAACGTAGAGCCAGCCCACCTGGAGGAAGGGGACCCGAGACTCACAGGCCCTGAGGGAAGACAGCAGAGCCACCGGCTGCGCCAGGCACTCCCCAAGGGCTGACCTCAGGGCGCCCCTGCACTGGGCGCTTGACACCCAGCTCCTGCCCTGCACAGGGCCAGGAGGAAGGTGCCCTGACGGCCCCCACTTCGGAAGCTCGGCAGGCGAAGCAGCCTGCCGCCCAGCACAGTGGGGTCTGGACCCCAACCTCTGGGCCTCCAGGGCTGGGCCAGACAGCTCAGCTAGCCTGAGCACCCCAGAACCCGCCTCTGCCTCTGCCTGCCCCCCCCCAAACAGGTTCCCAGAGGCCCTGACACGGATGTGGCCCTGCGCAGACACACGGAGGGAACTTTCCTCACCAGGGACCCACGTAGCACCTTGATCTTCCAGGGGAACCACGGGCTCCTGAGACCTCCTTGGGAGAGGCAAGGCATGGGGAGGGGGCAAAGCCCAGCCTCTGGTCCCTAGTCTCACACTCTTTCCCCCCACGCAGCCATATGCCTACAGGGAGAACAGGAGAAGACACTCTGTTGTCCAGAATAGTGACAATGGACATTCTGGAGTTAGAACCAACGATGCAACCAACTGCTAGTCGTTCCGTGTTCCTTCGGAATTTCTGCGACTCAAATTTTCTTAGCTTCCACTTTCCCATCGTATTGTGTTTGGGGCTCTCAACAGCCCAGCTGCAGCCCGTGAGACATCTAGAAAATGACCTCCTGCCCAGCCAACAGCATACTGGTGAACTAGATGCCGAACGGGGCTGGAGTCCAGGAAGACCCCCGGCCAGGCCCTAAGCGCTGCACCGCCTCTCCCCACCTTCCTGGGGGACCCCGGCAGTTCCCTCCACAGGGACAGACCTGGGCGTGCGCCCCCTCCCGTGTCACCTGGAAATCCCACCATCCCGTCAATTCACACCAAATCAGACCCCCACCGCCTCCCTGGCCTCGGGTCCTGTCCACCCCGAGGGTCGCTCTCTGCTCCCCACCGACACCTCGGGGCCTCTGCTCACACTGTCTCCTGCCCCCAACTATCCTACTCGTCCCCAGGGGTCCCGCTGAACGACCACCACCTCCTCTTAGAAGTCCTCCTGGGACAGGAAAGGTGACACGACGCTTGCATTTGCATACGACCCGAAGGTGTTACCCCCTGGGCTGCCGTGCGAAGCCTGAGCACGGCGCCGCGGCCCCCGCCCCGTCCGGGCCCCGCTCCCGCGGCGGCACTGAGCCCCCCGCCCGCGTGGGCCGGGCCCCGCCGCCCCTTCCCGCCGGCGCCGGCACCGCGGGCGGGCTGCGAGCGCAGCGGAGCCGCGGGGGGCCCGGGCGGCGCCCCCGGGCAGCGTCTCCCAGGCGGCGCGAGCGGGGCGTCCACGGACCGCGCGGCCGCAGCCCCGGGGGCGGGACGGCGCCCCGCGCCCGCCGCGCCGCGTGGGTGCAGCGCCCGCGCCTCCGCGCCCCCGCCCGGGGCCCTCCCCTCGCGCCCGCCGCTGCAGGGCGGGTCCCGGCCGCGCCCGCTCCGCCCCCGCCGTCGCCTCACCTCGCCGTTCGGCCGCCGCCGCCTCCGCCAGCTGGGGCCCGGCCGGAAGTGACGCCGCGCCGCGCACGCGCAGGCGCGGGCGCCGCGGCCACGTGACGGCGCCGCGCGGGGCCGCGGCGCGGGGCTCGGCGGCGGGGTCGGGGCGGCTCCGGCGCGGGGCCCCGCACCCCCAGCCCAGCGCGGACAGCGGGGCGCGCCCACTGCCGGAAGCGGCCGGAGCTGGGGGACTGGGACGGGCCGGTCCCCAGTAATCAGGCTACCACCTCGGGCTTGGGCATCACATTTATTGAAAAAGTAGAAACTGTTCACAATAAAAAATTCACCTGGAGAAAAAGCCAGGCCAGAGGTGTGGGACGGGGTTCGTTCCCAGGGACAGGGTCCTGGCCAGCCTGGCTGGCTCCAGCGCCCCGCGGGCGGGCACGTCCTGGCACTTGGGGGAGGTGGGCGCCCGGTTTTTCCAGGGAGGATGACAGCCCTGGGAGGACAGGGCGGGGCTCAGTCCATCCTAGTCCCTTTGAAGAGCTCTACCAGGTCCTTGAAGTCCGGATCAATGAGGTCAGAAGGCAGGTCACCGTCATCGTTGGCTGCGTCTCTGTCGGCCCCCAGGGAGATGAGGTACCTGGGCATAAAGGGCAGCCATGGCTGTCATGGAGAGATGGCCTGGAGGAGCCCCCCCCCCCCCCCAGATCTGAGGTCCACCTGTCACTTCTTTTTCCAGGTGGGGCGAGGGTGATGAAACCTGACCCTTTGGAAACTGGCTGACTTTTCCAGTTTGCTCCAGGGAGGGCAAGGGGACAGGAAGCTCACAGAAGCCCTTACAGTTCTTAGTGACAGCGACAGTGCCAGCTTTTGGGGGGCCACGCCCTGGAGGCCCCTTGAGGATTTGGGATAAGGCCGCCGGCCTCGCCCTCTCACCTGGCTATGTCGGGGTAGCCGTCGCTGCAGGCGATGTGCAGGGGCGTCCAGCCTGTCTCGTCGCGCTGGTGAATGTCGGCCCCATACTTGACCAGCAGCTTCACACACTCCAGGTTTCCTGAGAGCACGGCTTCGTGCAGGGCCGCCAGGCCTGAGCAGGGCAAGGGCAGGGCGGGTCAAGCCCGAGCCCTCCCCACGCCTCCCCACAGACCCTCGGCTGGTCCCACAGGCACTCACCTGAGGGGTGGATGGTGTCCAGGGCCACTTTCCGAGCCCGGATGAAGCGTCCCACCTGCTCCAGGTCACCCTGGCGGATGTGGTCCAGGAACAGGACGTCGTTAGGGAAGCGCACGCTGCGCTCCGCCAGCAGCCGCCGGCGCCGCTGCCGCGGGCTGTAGCGGGCATAGCGCACGGTTCTGCTGGGCATCCTGCGGGCTGAGGTGTGGACCACCCCTGAGGGGACCCTCCTGCTCCGAGAGGAATGTGCGCAGCCGGACCAGACCAGCGTGTAGGCTCTTCTGGCTGAGGACAGTGGCTCCCGGCACAGCCACCGCGATGCCTCCTGCACTCCCGCGGCAAGGGCACCTCCCACTTATATAGGGCCCGCAGAGCTATATAAAGCTGCGTGGTCATGCTCGCCCTGTGAAGGGCTGAACCCGAGCCGCTCTCCACCTCGCCCTCAGATCATGTTTGGTGGCTCATCTTTCAGCCCACCTGTCGCTGTGCCCAGCCAAAGGGGTCAGATCCTTCCTGGCAAGTGCACCCGGCCCCACTACTGGACCTGGAAGGTGCCTCACAGAGGGCACTAGAAGGACAGGGCCTGTGAGGGCGGCAAGCAGGTACCAAGAGCATCGAGAAGGGCCCAGGCCTGGAACTCTGGGAGAAGCGCCTGGCGGACGGTGAGGGCGGCTGCCCCCGCCCTCCAGGAAACTAGGGGAAACACCGGTCCTGACCATGCTGGGAAGAGGGCCCGCCCGGCCCTACCCGTCACCCGGTCTGCTGCTTGTCACCATTCGTTATGGCTTGCATCACTCCCCTGGGCCTGGATGGCACTGCCCTCCTGCTCGGGAACCTCCCAGGTTAGACTCTGAAAGCCTCCGCGCCCACTCAGGCCTCCCATGCCACCCATCAGGAAACCCCTGCCGCCCCTCCCCGCAACGGCTGGTTCCCCTGCACCCTGAACCCGGTCGCTGCGCCCCACATTTCTCCTGGTTCTAGGCTCCTGTAACTTTCTGGACACATGCTCACATGTAAGGTGGCATCCAGTCTGTGCCCCAGAGACAGGCCGCCATGTCTCAGGTGGTGTGTGCCTTCCGCACCCGCCCCCGGGGCAGACTCACCTGTGGGAGTGCAGCCAGTGGAATGTGAAGAAGACATTCCAGCAGCCTGGGCAGGTCCCACCCGCCTCGCTGCAGCAGCCAAGGTCTGAGGTGGGGCTGCGCCCCGCGTGTGGGAGTGGCACCGGGGACAAGATGTGAGTCCGGGACACGGGACATGCGTAGAGCAGAGTGGGGCCAGCAGTGCACCTGTGGGGTCAGGACGGGCCCGCGGCACCTGCGGGGGTTCCCCAGGGCTGCCTAATGAGGTGCCAGGCTAGGGGCCCTAAATGACAGAACTCGGCTCCCCCCCAGTTCTGAAGGCCAGAAGGCCAAGATCAAAGTGCCACCAGGGTCCGTTCCTTCTGAGAGAAGGTCTGTCCCAGGCCCCTCTCCTGGCTTCTGGTGGCACTTCCTGGTCCCCTCCGCTTGGAGCCACTTCAGCTCATCTCTGCTTCACATTCATGCGCGTTCTCCCTGTTCACGTCTGCATTAGAACCCCCTTTTTTCATGAGGACACCAGTCACTGGGTTAGGGCGCCCGCTCCTGTGTGACCTCGTCCTGACTAATCACATCTGCATCAACCTATTTCCCAATAAGGTCCCGGTCTGAGGCGCTGGGGTCGGGACGCAGCTGAACCCCCAACACTGGTGCGATCCCCCCGGGGAATTGACGGAGGCCTGACTGAGGACAGAACCGAGTAGCCGGCTCTTCGCAGCGGGGGCGGAGGGTTCAGGTAGCTGGGTCGCTGACAGCCTTTGCATCACCAGGCTGGTCTACAGCCAAGAAAATCAAATCAACAAATGTATCTGACATCCTCTCAGAGCAGAGCCTTTGGGCCAAAAGCTGTGGGCAAACGTGGCAGTGCCTCCCGCGGCCACCGGGCGGGTTCTCTCAGGCACGGGCCAGCGGCCAGCTCAGAGGCCCTGCGCCTGAGGCACCCCGCCCAGGCCAAACCCTGCCGGGCCCTGACGGAGGGGCAGACCCCTGCGCTCCTGCACTTGGGGCTCAGGGGACGGCGCCCAGGGGACAGGGCTGTGTGGCCTGCTGTCTCAACTGGTCGCTGGGGAAGAGCCAGGGACAGTTTCTTCCAGCTTAGTTACCAGACACCTGGAGACTGAAAGCTCTACCCTGCAGGCAAGTGACAACTTTCCTTTGATGTGCAGATAACCTTTTCTGATATGGAAAGTTCTGACTGCCCTGTCTGCCCTCCCCAGCTCAGAGGATCAGATGAAAAAACCCTGGATCAAGCTGCCACGGACAGCATGGCCCTCCCCAGGAGCGACCAGGCCTCCCGTGAGACAGGTTGGGGCAAGGCTATCGGGGTGGCTGTGTTGGAGACTCAAGGGGGCTCTCCTGGACATCTGCTAAGGGTGTGTTGGGAGCTGGTGGTGGTGGGGGGCTGCCCAGAGCCTCCCCCTCACGACAAGTAAATGCCTGACAGGTATCTATGCGCGTTTTTATTCCAGCGAGGACGCAGGAGCAGGAGCAGGACGCAGGAGCACGGAGGTGCCCTGCAGCACGGCACCTGGAAGACCACTGGCCGCCGGCCAACCTGTCACTGTCGCCACGTCAGGACGAGCCTGTACTTAGGCGGTTCTGTCCCTGATCTTTCTCTGCCGGAGTGAACTCGTGAAGTGACCTGGTTCACTGGATTTAAGTTTGTGCCATCTAGAGAGCTAAAACGGGAAAACATTTAATGCACAAAGCTCACTCTGAAAAGCGTGAGGTGCACCCCGTAAGCTCCGCCTCCAGCGGGAAGAGCCACACGGAGCCTGCAGGAGGATGGGGCAGCCCCGCAGCCCGCTCCCCGCCGGCTCTGGGGCCGGGGGATCTGGGGGCCTGCTGCACAGGCCCAGCAGAGGACAGCAGCTTCCTCGCACCTGGAGAGGACAACCACAATGGGACAGAGTGAGGAACAGAGTCTCAGGCTGTTAAGCCTTAACTGCCCGGTCCAGAGAGGGTGAAGTCACCTCGCTAATCCACCAGGCCAGCCAGGTCTTGGACTCCGCCCCACAACCACCCAGCCAACCCGGGCCGGGACCGGTCAGCAGCTACGTCTGCAAAAGGGGATGAGGATCAGCCTGGTGACCCCCTCCCAGGAGCACGTGAGCGATGCTCCTGCAGCGTCCCAGCCGTCCGTGCACTGGGCCAGGCTCCCACAGCTGGTCCACGCGGCCGCCTACAGGGTCGCACCGTCGCTGGGGCAGGCAGCAGTGGCTTGGGCAGCTGTGACTCCTGACAGCCCCACTGTGCTGGAAAGAGCTGCTTTGGGGGCCGGAGCTCCCGTCTCACGACCCCCTGCCAGGGTGTGGAACTCACGCCGCATCCTGCGTGTCCTGGCGTCTGCTCCTTTGGTCAGCAGGACTGGGGCACAGCACGCAGACCCCGGAGCGAACTAGCTGGGAGGCCACTCGGGACCAGGGAGGGACACCCGGCTGTTGGCCGCTGTCGGCCGTGACTCCGGGAGGGCTGTGTCTGGCTGCGGGGTGCAGGGACAGGCCCGGGCTGGGTTGGCTGCCAGCACACTCCCCGCGAGTCGTCACCGCACACAGGGGGCACGGTGCGGGCTCTGGACGTAGGTGACCTTATGTGGAGGGCAAGATGGACCCCCGCAGGGAACATATTGGTAAGGCGGAGGGAAGATGACACCCCACCCCCTGTGGGCCCCAGCCACCGAGAGAACCACGTTCACTTCAAGCCCCACGGGCCCAGAGGCCAGCCATGTCGCTGGCGCCCGGAAGTGCCAACTGGGGGGCCGGGGATCAGCGAACACCTGTCACTTCCCACCCGAGCAGGCCAGCCAGATGTGGGGGCTCAGTGGGGTACGTGGGGGCCAGGCAGGGCTCCGAGGTGCTCTGACCTGGGCCTGTCAGGTGGATGCGCTAGCCACCTCCACTCCTCCTGCAGGTGCACACGGAAGCAGAAGCCAAGCCCCTCACCCCAAGGTGGGGCTCCCCTGCCTTCAGAGGGGCTCGCGAGGCCCCCGTAACCCAGGCTCGGGAGGGCGGCAGCTTCCAGCTGCTGGGAGCTGACCTTGTGCTTCCCCCGTGCGGACCGCAAGCAGAGGTTCCAGAACTGGAGTCCATTTGACCAACTCAGTGGCTCGTTTTTAAACCAGATCCTTTTCATGTGGGTGTTTGGCGATGAGCAAAGCGATGTTGCGTCACTGGTTCCAGAACCTGAATGCGCTTCTCCCCGGACCCGCGGTCGGCCCAGGCCTTGGGACGGGCCCGCCGACCTCCGGCCAGGGCCGACGCCACCGCGATGGCACTCACGCAGGAGCCGCGTCGTGACAACGTGATGCGCCGGGAGGGTGACCAGATCAGGTGCGGCACGCGCAGGGCCAGGTAGCACCCCAACTCCCCGCCTGGAGACCTGCAGGTGCACCCCAGGCCGTGAGCGCCTCCCGCCTGCTCTGAGCTCCAGGAAAGCGGCGTCGGGACAGGAGAGGCCCCGCCCACCCCGGAGGCGGCACAGCAGAGGACAACAGGCACTGAAATTGGAAGTTTATTTGGCCAATGAGTTCAGTCCCCGCTGTGGGGGACCTGCGGACCGCTAACGGCTGCCGGGCTCAAGCTCCCGCGGCTGTGTCCCAGCCTGGAAGTGAAGGGTCCTGGTTCTGGCCGGCCCAGGCCTCAGCGGCGAGGAGCCTGGCTCGGGGAGGGGGCCCTGTCCTGGCCCCACTGGCACCCGCCAGTCATGGCGGCCTCTGTGACAGAGACCGGAAGTCTCCGTTTAACCACACCCTGCGGGAGCCACGCTCAGTCACGGCAACATGGGTGTGAGGGGAGCGACTTGTCCAGCGTGGCTCAGGCCCTTTCCACGCAGGGCACACCGGTCTCCAGGGTGGCCCAGCGAAGGTGAGCAAAGACCCCGATGTCCAAAAATGTCTAAGAATCCCACAGATGGAAATTTTTTAAAGTGATAGTATAAACCTAGCGGGAAGGAGACACTGCCACGTGAGATTCGCAAACATTTTCGGGCGCGTTCTGGAAGAAACCATGTACGAAAAAGTACATCAATTAAAAAAACGGGCCCGAGGTCGGCCTGGGGAGGGACCTTTCCAGGAACCCAAAGGCGACAGGAGAGACGGGTCTAAGCCTACGCGTGCCAGTGAGGTGTCGCCTCGGGGAGCCCCCCGCACTGCTGGCTGGTGTGCCTCCTCCCCGGGGGCCCGGGCGCCCGGGCCTCGCTGCCGGGGCTGCAGCTCCGAGGGCGCGTCAGGGTGCTGGGCTGGTTGCGACGTCACAGTTCGTCCTTCACAGCTTTCTGATCGTCGTCTTCCTCCAGGTCGGGCTCTTCTGCCTCCTCTAGGTCTTCGAGATCCTGGGACACAGGGACCGGGGCGGACAGAGTCGAGGCCCTGCCAGCGCGCTGGGGACCAGCCGGCCGCTGGGGCGGGGCCTGTGTGTGCAGATGCCTGGGCTCCCCCGAGGGCGGCGCGGCCCGGGCGGAAGCAGAGCTCAGCCCATGGCGCCCAGCGGGGAAGTGGCAGGGGCCCCAGCGGACGTCGGGGTTTGTGGGGCAGGTGAGGCCACTGGCTAAGCAGCACGGCTGCCCAGGCCCAGACCCACGCTGCTCCGCAGCCAGAGAGCACTCCCCGGGGTGACCGCTCCCGCACTTCCCCAGGGCTGGGCAGGCGCCGCAGGCCTGGACTGACCATTCCCTCCCCTCCCCGACACTACGTCCTGCTAGTCACCGGCCCCCATCCCCGCCACACCCTCTTGGCCTGGGTGCACGTCCAACACCCCTCTGCTCCCCACGGCTGACGGTGACAGGACGCCCCAGCCAATTGGCTGGGGACGGCCACCTGAGCCCAAAGGAGCAGCGAAGCACACAGTGAGTCAAGTGTCGTCAGCAACGTGCGCATGCACAGACCCAGCCACCGGCGCCAACTGCCTAAGCGCGTCGGGGGGCGCGGGGGGCCGCAGGGGCCACCACTTACGTCCTCATCCCCTGCCCCGTCCTGGCCGCCACTCTCCAAGAACTTGCGAAAGCCTTCCAGCGTCCGCTCCCCGTTGTAGTCGATGACCTGTGGGGAGGCGATGAGGAGCGGGAAGCTGGCCCCGCACCGGGGACCCCTCGGGCCGTGCCGCCCCCCGCCCCTCCGCAGGCAGGACAGAGGCCCGCACCCCCGGAGGACGCACCGTTCTGTCCGCGCTGGCGGGGAAGAACTTGAGCGTGGGGAAGCTGTGCACTTTAACGGCCTCCACCTCGTTGGCCGTCGCGTCCATCTTGGCGATGATGATGTTGTCGTGGTCCTTGTACGTCTCTCCCAGCTTATCCCAGATGGGGGCCAGCTGTTTGCAGTGGCCGCACCAGGGGGCGTCTGCAAGGAAGCAGCGAGTCTCACCGGGCCAGGGGGCCGCCCGCCCCGGATCGCCCGTGCAGCAGAGACCGCGAGGGGCCTCACTTACAGAATTCCACGAAGACGTTCTTCTTCTCGTCGAAGGCCACCTCTTCAAAGTTGGTCCCAACCAGCACTTTGACAGGCTGCTTGTCCCAGCCCTCAGGCAGCTCCTGGCTCATCAGGTGGGGCTGGAGGCAGGCAGAGCAGGGTCAGGCCGGCCGCCTACGGAAGCCCCGCGGGGGCACACGCTTCCCGGACGCAGGCCCGGCAGTGCGCCTGGGACGGCCATCCCCACAGTGCCCGGTGCCCTGTCCTCAGGACTCCAGGAGGACACGGCCATGCCACGGCCCCAGAGGCCAATGCAGGCCACCCAGCCCAGGGCATGGTGTCCGCACCTTGACCTTGCCGTCCAGGAAGCGCTGGCAGAAGTCCGTGATCTCGTCCGCGGTCAGCCCAGCCGACTCCGGCTTGTACTTGGTCATCTCCTCCTCCAGGGTGATCAGGCGCACGGCCGGGCACTCCTCCTTCTTCAGGCCGAAGAACTCGAGCACGCGCTGGTTGTCGGCGTGGTCGCTGTCGATGAAGATGAACAGGATCTTGGGGGAGAAGAGGCAGGTTGGAGCGGTGCCGGATAGACGGCAGGCTGTGGGCGCCGCCGCCCCGCCCCACGGCCGCCGCCCGGCGGCCACCAAGCACCTTGCCCTTGAAGTGCTCAGCAGCCTTCTTGAAGCCACTCAGCTTGCTGTCGCGGTCGGGCGCACTCTCCGGCAGGAAGAGCAGGATGTGAGTCTTGATGTCCCCTCCGAAAATCTTCGGGGCCGTCTGCATCATAAACAGGTCACGAGCTCAGCTACTGACGTAGGAGACGCTCGCAATGGCCCCAGACGCCCGGACCACGGGGGCTGTGGGCGGGGTCCCAGGGCACCGCACGCAGGCCCAGCAGGGCCGTACCTGCTCGGTGAACTCGATGACCAGCGGCAGCTGGTTGTGCTTGATGAAGGCCAGCAGCTTCTCTTTGGTGACATCGCCCTCAAAGTCGTTCCGGCCTTCATCAAACTGGGGATGGAGAGAGACCCTGAGCCCTGAGGACTCGGCAGAGCTGCTGTCCCCCCTCCCCCCAGCCCAGGCTCCAGGGTGGTGGCCTGGTGGCCTCGTGGCCCCACGTGCCTCTGTCCACAAATCACAGCCGGGGAGGCCTGCAGGGACCAGCGCCCTTCCGGGTGCGTCCCCAGCGAAGGAGCGTGGGCTCCCCAGGAGCACGGGCAGACAGGGCAGCCTCCCACGTGCCAGGGCCCACAGCTGGCCACCCCCGGCCTACGGGGTGTGGCCCGGCAGGCTCCCCACAGCACGAGCGCTCAACGTCACAATGCCAGGGACCCCTCATCTCAAAGTCCCTAAAGCGACAGCTCTCAGTGTGTGGGCCACACGCCTGTGCCCAGCCTCAAGGTCAAGGCGAATGTCATCACGTCATCATCGCATGCAGATGTCATGAGTCTCCTCACGCCTTCTCCCAAAAGGGGTGGTTTAAGAGAGGCAGCACGCGACAGCACAGTGGACCGAAGGCAGCAGGCCCCGCTGTCCTGCCTCTAGGCGCACGTCAGAGAAACCAGCAGAGGGACCCCTCTCACCTGAGATACCGTCTGGGACCATTTCATTCTCACGAAGATGTTATTTTTGGTGACGTGTATTGAATTGTTTATTGTCATTTTAGAATGAGTAAGTTTTTTAAGTTTCTCCGTTCTTATTTCTAATACGCTAAGAATCAATAGGTATAACCCACGTACACAAATTCTCTGGGACCCCAGTAACAAGAACTTGGGGAGTCCTGGGGTGCGAGGGTGGAGGTGCTGTTGTCCCCCAGGGGGCCGACAGGGGTCTCCCGCCCAGGTGCGACCGCAGCCCCAGATGGGGGTGCAGGAACAATTCCTGCCGGAAAGGCAGGGCCTGCACCTTTTCAGGGGGGCAGTTCAGGTGAGCCTGCCACCGGCCGTTGCCCTCGAGCTCTCGAATGACGCCTGGAGAGAAACTGCTCACTCTTCCTTCCTGCTCGTCTCCCCGGATCAGCGTCCAGAAAGCTGCAGGCCACTCCCTGCTCCCATACCGCCTCGCCCCGGGACCAGACCAGGGCCAGGCGCTGCAAGCACAGGCCCCTGCCCCCCCAGCCCCTGGCTGAGACCGAAAACTGCTCCATTTCCCCACAGCCACAGACGTGGGGACAGTCACTGGCGGAAAAGCTGAAGCCAAAAGCACTGGTTGAGAAAATGAGAAGCTGGCTGGTGGGCTCCATCAGATGCACAGCGGGCCAGGTCCTTCGTCCCAGGGGGGTCCTGAGCCCCAGTTGGGGGCAAACAAACTACCATCCCCACTCATCCAAGCCCCCTGAGCAGCCAGCATCACCCAACTTCATGCTAAGCTGCGCTGTTTTGACCCACAATCGTTTTGGTAATGTCACCACATTGCACTGTGTTCGCTGTCTACTGCGGTCGAAAGCAGAGACAGCCTTCGTTTAGCTGGGGACAGTCGCAGGAGGGCGGGGGCCCCGGGCAGGAGACCACCCCGTCTCTGGCAGTGGCGGCCACAACACGAACTTCACAGAAAGGCTCGACGCTGCGGGCGCTGGAGCGCGCTCCCCGCGCCTCGGCCTCCAGGGCTGGAAGAGAGTCACAGCGAACGGCCGGACACACACACGGGACGCTCAGCCCTCAGACCCGTGGTCCAAGCCGGGACCTGGCTCGAGTGGCACTGGTACCACTGCCCTCGCCACCCTGCCTGGCCTGGGGCAGCTGGCCCCTCCGGGGAGCACAGCCACCTGCTCCACTTGGGCTGCCCAGGACAGGTGGGAAGGCCCAGCTCACTCTGAGGAAGCGGCTGAACCTCCAGGAAAAGGGGGCACGTAACGACTGAGACAGGAAACGAGAAACCGACTGTGACGGCTGACAAAGCGGGACAACGGGCCTGGCAGAACCCTGAGCGCCCCCGGACCGGAGCCTTCTTCCTCCCGCCGATGCGGCTCTGCCATCGACCCACACGGCACAGGCCACGGGCTCGGCCGTGCCCGGCCTGCACGGGCACACGGGGATCGGCGGGCACTGGAGTCTTCACAGAACAAGAAACGGCTGTTTTAACCTCCGAGGACACACGAGCAGCAAAATCCACACACGATCGGGGGTGAAAACGCCCCCCCTCGATGTCAAGGGAGATGCGACAGAATGGTGTGGACCGAAGCCTCAGAGCCTCGGACGCCCTCTCCACCGACGCGCCAGGACGAGACCCAGGGTCCCCTTCGGCACGCGCTCAGCTTCACCCAACGCCACGTGATTTTCCCAGTCAGACGTTCATCGCAATTTCCCGGGCACCTTTGCTATGACAACTCGTCAATCTCTCAGGGAACCTTGCGAGGATTTCCACCGAGTAAAGAAAGCTACATAATGCCCTGATCTGTCAAGGAAGGGGCTACGGATCCGCCCCAGGGCCTGGGACACAGAAAGCAAGCCTCTGGCACCCCAAAGCACCCTGAGCGCCATGGGGCCCCGCCCCTCGGGGCAGCCCCAGCTCACAGCCAGCCCTCCCTCAGGTCCCTCCCACTCACGGCCTCTTAGAGGTGGGGTCCGCCGAACCATCTTTCTTGACAAAGGGGGACAAGGGTCCTGTCCCCAACCCTGGAAGTGTGCCTCCCCCCCTCAGCTCCTCTTCTCCTCTGCACTGAGCTTTCTGTCCCCAATCCAGGGACAGCCCTGGTCCACAAAGAGCACGCGAGCTCGGCTGGCCCCCGTCCCACTGTCCGGGGGCTGAGATGAAAAGCGAAGACGCCATCGCCCTGTCCAAAATGTGCGGACCTGAGTCCCACCAGGCCCTAGCAATGGTGCCAAGCGGCGGAAGCACCAGTCCTCACCAACAGTCCCTTTACACAGAGGAAGGACAGGGTGATGAGGGGCCGTGGGAGCCCGTGGGAACCGGGCTTCGCCAGCAGGGCAGGAATACCCACCCGACCGCTACCGGTCCAGAGTTTCTGCTTTGTGTGAAGGAAAGTTTGGAAAATAGAAACCACCCAACGCACAACGGAGTTACAATGTAGTTACAACACAGTCACAATGTAGCCAAGGCCACAGACTCCTAGTACCTGAAAGCAGCTCTACAGCAAACTGTTACATGCTCCACCACAGCTTGGAAGAGCTGGCGATCCCGGCAGCCCCGCCCTCGCGAACACAGCAGAGCCGCAGCAGCCGGCACCTGCCGCAGGCTGGACGCTGATAACGGCCAGGCAGGTGGCGGGCCGGCGCCGCGGGCGAGGCGCTCCCGGTGCCGTGATGGCAAGGTGGCAGGGCCACCTGCCCGGGGACACACCCACCCGGCAGAGCCGCCGAGGACCACTCACCTTCTTGAAGAGGACAACCCCGTCCTTGTCCAGCTGATAGCTGGAGAACACGTCACTGTTGGACGTGATCCCAAAGGGTATGTCATCGATGGCCTCCGCTGCCAACAGGAACTGCTTGGCAAAGTCCGACTCCACGTCCTGGGGAGGAGGACCAGAGGTGGCTGCGCGCCCAACGCCAAGGACCCCCGCCGAGTCAGGGCGGGGCAGAGCGCAGTGCGCAGGCCACAGGGACCCGTCCTCCAGCGATGGGGTGTGACGACCCAAGACGAGTCCCAAAGCCCCTACCTTGAAGAAGCCGATGACGGTCACCTCGCTGGATTCCACCAAGGCCTCTGCGGCGGCCTCGTCGGGCAGTGTGGTGGCAGCGGGGCCCGTGCGTTTCTTCAGCCAGTTCACAATGTCATCGGCTTCTCTGCCAGCTGTACCCAAACACAGGCGGGGCCCACCTGAAACCTGGGCCCACCGCCCTGCCCACCCTTACCTGAGCGCGCAGCCAGGCCTGGGCAAGGACACCAGGCGGCACGCTCTTCTGTGTGGGGGACACACGCTTTAAAGGAAGCAAAGGCAGTGGGTACCTCTGAGTAACTGAACTACAAACCACTTTTCTCGTCTAATCCCTCTGCATTTTATAAATTTGCCTTGATGTTCGCATTCATTAAACACACACACTCCCCTCAACCCCCCACCCCAGTGGTCTCACACTAGACTTTGTCTTAACTAGAGATAAAATAAAATTAAGGAAGGAAAAAGGGGAAGGAAAACAGAAAAGAAAGGAAGAAAGAAAAAAGAAGGCTGGTTGCTAAGCCAGTCTCCAGGCCGGCTGCCCTGAGGGCAGGCTGTCCCCGCCTGCTGCCCTGGCTCTTTACACCTCCTGGACCCAGGACCACGGGAAGCAGAGGTGACAGTCCTCCTGACATGGAGGCCGCTGGCTCTTCTTTCCCTCACAGGGCTTGACTACCTGGCCCAGCGTGAGGGCCGCCAAACCACACACGTAAAGGGTTCTGCCAAGTGGCAGCAGAAAGCTGAGTCATCAGTCACAGGTGGGGCTGGGAGAACCTGATCTACAAAACCAACAGCTTCGTGACGGGACCCTCGGAACTTTGGACAAGGCACTTCCTGTTCCCAAAGCAACACGGCAATAGCGGGAATAATAAAACAAATGGCAGCCCAGAGAGGAGACCAGAGTTGCTGACATCAGAACTAGCAAGACTGGCTGCTTGAGGGAATTCTGACAGACGAGCCACTGAGACAAGAGAGTCTCGTTTCGTCACAGGTGCTGCCGGGTTTACGAAGGGGCCCAGGCCCGTGCACGCAGCCTCGGGGCAAGCGCACGGCAGCTGAGGGCTGCGTGGCCGGTGGAGCTGGGCTTCGACGCGGGCCCCGCCATGACAGCTGTGCGACTCGGCTCTCAGCGGCCGGCGTGGAGGCCAGCACAGCTCCCTCGCTGCTCAGCCTTTGGACAAGCCTGAGCCTGCTGTGCACCCTTGGGTGCCCCTCTCCCCTCGAGAGGTGCTTCTGGGATGAGCTCGCAGAATCCTCCGAACCAAACTAGATCGAGGACTCAGCCCAAGGAGGCACCCCTCCACGTCTCCGTGAACGGCCTCCCCACCCGCGGGTATCCTCCAGACCGCAGGGCCGCGGCCACACCTGTGTACTCCCTGGGGGACGCCGTGTCTCCATTCTTGAAGAACTTGATTGTAGGGTAGCCGCGGACACCATACTGCTGGGCCAGGTCAGACTCCTCCGTGGCGTCTACCTTGGCCAGTCTGATCTCGGAACCTTCCGCCTTCAGTTTTGCAGCTGCTTTGGCGTACTCGGGGGCCAGGGCCTTGCAGTGGCCGCACCAAGGGGCATCTGGAAAGGACAGCGAGACGCTGGAAAGCAGCGCTGGCCCCAGCTCCTTGCTTCCCACCCCTTCTCCTGGTGTTCCCTCCACGAAGACCTTATCTGCTCACCCAGATAACCCTCTGGACGCAGAGGGCTGAGTGATAGCCTGGTGCTCTTGGGCAATTTCGGGACAGAGGCTGTGAGTGACAAACCAGCACCACCCCCACTCTGCTTCGTCACTGGTCAGCCCAGGAAGACAAACGCGGTAATGATTAGCAGCTCCCTACCACCTGCCCGCAGACACTGGGGCAGCCCGGGTCCTGGAGTTTCCCTCAGGAGCGCTGAGAAGTGAAGAGGCTGCCGCTGCCACGCCAAGTTACGCCCAGTCACGAGTAGGTGACACACCTCTGTGCACACCTGCCCAGGGACTCGTACTTAGATTTGGCCCTGCACACTGGGGACCAGACCGCCTCCCAAGCCAGGAGAGCAGCTGTGCCGGGCCGAAGACTTCCATCCCTGACAGGCAGGGCTCAAACACTTAGAAACACAGAGGTCTGGGTTCTGGTGGGCGAGACGGTACCATCATCAGAGGGCCGCTGCCCTGGGTTGGAGGTGGTGCGGGCAGGAGCAGGTGCTGCGGGGAGCAGTTAGGGGGCTGGACCCCGGCCTGTTCCTTTGTATTTGTGGCAGCTCGCACAGGCGACCATGTTCCCCCTAGGCTAACAGAGGGACCCTGCCAAGTGGATGTCAGGCACAATGGAGTCCTGGCTCTCAGCTCAGTCACCCTTAGGGTCCAGCTGATGTCCCCAGAATGCCGGCACTGCAGGGACAGTGACAGCAGGTCTGTGGGCTGTTTCAATGGAGGATGAGCCTGCCGAGGGCTGGGAGCCAGCGTGTCCAGGGTTGGCCTGAGCATTGACAGCCCTGAGGACCCCAACCCGCTGCGAGGCTGGAGGAGGGAGGGTGGAGAAGGGAGCCCGGCCCTCTGTCCCGCAGCCCGATCAGTCCCCACTCTGTTTCCCCTGCGCCTCCTCCGTCCGCTGTCCCCGCCCCGTTTCCCGCTGCGTCCCCAGCCTTCCATCCCTGGACCTCTCCGGCCCCCTGCGTCGCTAGGTCCCGGTCCCTGTCACCACCCCGCGACAGCGTTGAGGCCCGGGCGGCACTCACAAAACTCCACCAGCAGGTACTTGTGGGCCGCCAGCGCCTCCTCGAAGTTGCCCTTGTGCAGCACCAGGACGTGGTCCTCCTCGTCGGGGTCGGCGCCCGCGCGACCTAGCGCGGCCAGGGCCAGGCAGAGCAGAACGCGGCGCAGCATGTCGGCAGCGGGAGCGGCGCTTCAGTTGGCGCCGCCGGACAGCGAGGCCACGAGAGCGCGCACCGCCCGCCCCGCCCTTATAAACCAGGTTGCCGTCCGCGCGTCCGCGTGCGCCCGCGCCCGATTGGCCAGCTACTCTGGGGCTCGCCTCCGCCGAGCTCTGATTGGATGTCCACGCCAGCCCCGGCCCTGGATTCGGAACAGCTACGGAGGCCTCCTTCGCCCTGGCCCAGGATTGGCCGAGAAGCTCGCGCTCGCACTCTTCCCCAGCCTCTCATTGGCTGTCGGCGCAGAACTTTCTCTCCCTCGACTTGTGACTGGCGGCTTTCTCCTACACTCTCCTCGGGTCTGGAATGGCTGCCACCTTCGGAGGCCGGGGCTCTGCGGCTCCCGATTGGCCAAGAAGTGCGCGCACCCCGCGCGATCCTTCGTCGAACGTGGCAGTGGGGCGGAGTCCGCAGCCGAGGGGCGGTGCTGCGCCTGCGCCTCCGAAACCCCTCGTGTTGCATTCTGACTGGACCGCGTCTCCGTAACTGGCACCGCCCCCGGCTCGGCGAGCCGGAAGCTGGCTGACGCAACTTCCGGCGTGCGTGAGGACCGTGTGGCTCTTGTCCGAGAATCTGGGCTCGGGCGCGGCCGGTGACTGGCCGTCCAGTTCTGTACCAACGTCTGGTGGAGCGGGGAAGGCCCAAACCAGACGCGATGGCGCCTGGGAAGATCACGGGGAGGGTCTCCGGTACTGGGCCCGGGAATTGAGATTCCTAGGCCCCAGCGCGAGAGCCTACGCAGGGCGGGGTGGATGGAGGAAGGGGAGGTTAGGCAGGTCCAAAGTGAAGGTCCAGAAATCGACCCAGGGCGCCCCGCAGAAGTTGCGCAAGTGCTGGAGCCGGCGGCGGCCGGGGAAGAGTCCTCGGCGCCCCCCATTCCCCCGAGCGGAAGACCTCAGGGGCGACACGGCCCTTTCTTCCCCTTAGTTGCCACATCCTACGAACCTGTGCGATGCTTCTCAGGCGCTGGGCAGCTGCCGCAAAAGGCGCCCGCGGCCCCACGCAGCTCCCTCCGGACCCGCGCTGTCCACGGTGGTGGCTCGCTGCCACCGAGGCTGCTGCGCGCTTGAGGTTTCATTGGCCCGACCGAGACGGGCCCGGAGTGTAACAGCCACCGGGCTCAAGGCAAAGAGTACGGGCAGGGAATGTACGATATTCCCTTAATACATGTTGGGATATTTGGGGCTAAATACAGATATTAAATCAATCGAGTTAATTACATATGGTAGAGTAAAAATAAGCAGTTTCACGTGCTTATTTTTGAGTTTTTTTTTTTTTAAAACTTGGTTCCGAGGAAATTTAATACACGTGGCTCACACTTTATTTCTGCCGGACGGTGCTACCTAGAGGGATCCGCTCTCCCTCTGCTTAACGCCTCCCACCGGCGGCCCCCACCCCACTCCTCCGACCCTCCTCCTTCAGGAAGCTTTCCTCTTCGCTTGGAGTCGCTTCCTCGTTTGTGAAACGCACCACCGCTGATTTTAAGACTTCAATTTAATAATTTGGCGGGGAAAAACACTCCTAATTAGATGTACAGGTTGATTAATATCCTAATTTCAGAAATGGTGAAACAACGCATTTTTACTTTTGAGAGTTTGCATTTGTTAATACATTGCTTTCGAAGGCTTGTTTTCTACGTGGGACTCCAACTAGAACACGAGTTTGTGAAGGTCACTATCAGGTTCTCTGGGCCTCCTGCACTTCCAGTAGAGCAAGGGTCAGTCAGAGGTGGCTGTACCTGCTGGGACACCTGTCTGCTTCACCGGGGTGACTTTACAGGAGCTGGATCTTCCTGCGTAGAAAGGCTACGGAGTGCCTCAGCAGCGCTCCCTCCGCCCCAGCTCAGTGGGGCCCCGGGTGCCCGCTCCTCATAACTAATAACTGCAAGCGCGGCTCCTCTGCTCCTGGGGACAGGTGCAGGTCGCCTCTTGTCCACTGCCCTGACCCCCAAGGTTTTTGTAATTGCCATGACTCTATTTTACTGACCACAACTTGGGGCCTGAGACAAGGGACATTTGTACCACATCTAGACCAGAAGCATTTATGAGGTCAGAGTTGAGATGCCCAGATGTTGGGGCTTGAGCATTTTTGGCTGGTGAGGGCAGAGCAAAGGGATTTGCGACACCGTGACGTCGATGACAGTGGTTTGGAGGCAGTGTAGTCCCAGAGCGCACAGTGGAGAGCTTACGAGGATGGGAACACTGGGGACGAGGGGAGAGCAGACCAGGATCCAAGGCGCTGCCTGTGCTCGAGCCTCCCTCCGGATGCCGGTCTCCGTGGTGGAAGCTGAGGGCAGCTGGAATACGTGATGCGGATATCGACAGGGCCAGGTGGCCACAGCCAAGTCGTCGCTCTGGGAAAACCAGGGCCAGAGCAGGAGCTGGAAAGTGGGGTTCTCAAAGCTGGAGGGAGGCCTGGTTTGGGGCCGGCCTGAGCACCCATCTGGGGTTGGTCGGCAGCTGGGTGAGGGAGGTGTGGAGGTCCACCCAGCCCCCCGCAGCATAGGCCCGTTTGCTGAACACCTCTGCAGGCCTCGGCCCTGGGGCGGGCCGCTGCTCACTCATTCCCCGGCCCTGGGTTGGAGTTGCCCTGGGAGGTCAGGGCAGCCTGCCCTTGTGACTGTGGCATCTCTTTGGACCGACAGCCATTGCAGGATGTCCTCCAGGCGTCTCTCATGCTCAGAGAAAGTACCCATTAAAAATCTGTTGAATTACTGAGTGATGAAATGTTTTGATAAATACTGCTCTCAAAAGTAGAGTCCTCAGAATGAAATGGCTTCCTTTCCGCCCGCGATGCGGGTGGAGGTGTGGAGGGGTGAACAGCAGGCTCACGGACACCCAGGGAGGGCTCCCTGGCCATGACACACAGCCCCTGACGGCAGGTGTCTACTGCCGAGCAGCAGCGGGGCACGGAGGGCAATGCAGCCCGACGCGGGTGAGCTCGGGCTCGGGTGACAGCTGAACCAGGAGGGAAGCATGTGGCACGGCCTGGGTGCACTGGCACGGGCGCTGGCTGCAACAGGGGACAGTGTCAGTCACAGGAACTGGTGATGAGGCGGTCACATCAAAGGCCCTGACCTGGCAACAGCTAGCAACCCTCAGTGGAAAAAGGGCCCATGTGGGGTGAAGAGGCAGAAGCTAGGATGACTGGGGGTCATGAAGAGAGGGGGAAGAGCAGTAGGGACCACAGGCCCTGGCTCACTGGGGCTGGGAGGCCTGTCCCAGGAGCACCGGGCAGTACAGAGGGCTCAGGGTAAGACCAGAGAACCAGGTTGGACTTAGGACCTGAGGGACACGTCACATTGTTCCTGCAGGTGCCACCTCATGTCACCCTTCCCCGGGGAGGAGCCAGAACAAAGTCCTGGCCGTTGGCAGTGTGCCTATACAACCTGGCACTCGGGGGCCGAGTTCACGTTTAACTAACACTGCGGGAATGCGAGGACGAGAACAGGAAGCGTTTTGTCCCAATGGAGCTTCAGCAGGCCCTGGCCCAATGGCCCGACCTGCTGACAGCACAGGCTGCCCCTGGTGCCACACTCACTGGACCTTCCAGGATGGGAACCGGAAGCCAAGGTGGCTGCTTCGGCAGCTGAGACGTGCCACGCCCGCGCCCGGCCTCCCGGGCAACAGCGGTCCGGAGGCGGCTGAGCATCTGGTGGGAAAGGCCCAGGGCGCTGCAGCCTCGTGCTGTGCGGTCTCACCGCCTCCCCCGCCCAAGCCTGTCCCCCTGGGCTCGGGGCAGCCGTTCTGAGAGGCCAGGTGGGGTCTTTGACCCTGTGGAATGGGAGCCAGGGGCCCAGGCTGCTTTTGGATCTGTGTCTGGGTCATTCTGTCCCGTGATTTGGCTCAGGACCCAGCTTCTGGGATCCCACAGGGGTCCTGATAAGAGGGCTGAGGGGCGACCAGCCCCGTGGGAGCTGTCCTGGCACCGTGTGTGGTCACGGACCTGGGAAGTGAGAGAGTGCACCCCAGGTGGCAGGGCTCCCTGTGCTGATGAGCATGGGAAGTGGCAGGCCCAGAAGGTAGTCAGGACAGGGCTCTGGGACAGCAACGTCCCCCAGATAATTGACACATAACCGCTTTTTTAACGGGCTCAGACCACAAAAAGAGGGCAGGTTTCAAAACCTGCATGGGTCAAGAAGGGGCATCTCTGCAACTTCTCTGTCTGGCGCTTGATCGCCCACCTGCTCTTTCCCATCCCGCAGCTGGCGAGGGGGCGTCAGGTACTGGGCACCCTTAGGGGCGACGCTCAGAGAAGGCAGCACTGCACCCACCACCCTGAGGTCTTGCAGAGACCCTGCTGGTCAGAGGGACTGGCCATCCAGTGCCCCTGGCCCCTTTTGCACCCCCACACAGCTGGGGACGCTGCCTCTCCCACCTTGGACCCCCGGCCCTGCCAGGCCCTATGGGATGCTGGGGTTTGGCCTGCCTTTCCCAGCCCAAGGTCCCTTCCCCTCCGTCACACCCCAGCCACAGGCTCGCCCACACGCCCTGCAGACCCACAGCTTGGGGTCGCTGTCCCTGGGACCCCTTAGACCCGGTCATCCCTTTGGTCCCCACACATGCTATGGCGGAGCCCAGGAGGCTTCAGCGAGGTTCCCCTTCTTTGGAGTTAGGGCGTTTCCTCAACCCGATGGTGACCAGGCTCGGGCGACTAGAACACCCAACACCAGGGGGCGCATTCCAGAGAGCTGGATGGGACTGCACCCTGCCCACAGGGCCCTGCAGGCCATTCAGGAGGTCCCCCCTCCCCCCCCATGCACAGGGCAGCCCTCGGGCCATGCCTGGGGCTCCCAATGCTCTGTCAACAGCCCAGGGCCCTGGGGACCACACCGGGCCCCTGGGGGTGGCAGCGCCGGCCCCACCCTCTTCCACTGAGACACAAGCAGCAGACACCCTGGCTCCTCTGGGGGAGTTTATTTCCTGGTCTGAAAAGGAGAAGCAGGGACGGGTTCCTGTGTTCCAGCCCGGGCCTGACCAGCGAGGGGAGGGGTGGCACAGGGGACAGCTCCGACTGTGCGTGCTTGGTCCCACGGGTGTCCTGGCTGGGTCCGGGGAGGGCCTGCCAGGGATGGTGGCACTGAGCCTGGGGGCAGAGGTGGCAGGCCAGCGGGCCCAGAGGACGGCACATGTGGAGGCAATACTGACAGGCCAGGCATGCCACTCCAGGCCGGCGGGCCCAGGTGGGACAAGTAAGGCTCGGCTGCTGGCTTTGTCCACCGAGGGCTGTCTGTCAGGGCTGTGGGTTCTGGGTCTGGGTGCTGCCCACCGGGACAAAGAAGGCAGAGGCATGAGGACACCCAGCCTCCCAGATGAGACTGGAGGCGACTTGAGTTTTGGCAATTTGGCTTTCCCTAAGCGCCTAGAGCTGTCCCCTCAGCCCTGGCTAGGGTAGGGACCCGGGGAGGGGGCTGGCCAGGCCCTGGCAGGCCGGGGAACAGCAGCAGCACATCCTACACCCCCCTGGGCGACCGGGACTGCAGCTGGGGAACGACTGGGGGAGACCACATGCTCATGCAGACACAGGGGTCAGAGGTTAGTGACGGCCCCACGCACACGTTCTGCATGTTAAGGCATCATGGTTAGATGGTTACTGACAACGATGGGTAAGCTGACCAGGGAGGAGTGACAGCTGGAGGACGACTGGTCCCCACAAGGCCCTGCATCATGCACCCCACCCCCACCCCACAGGGGGAGACGATGGGAGTTGGGGCAACTGAAACCACGAGACCCCATCCAATGCCCCACTGCCTCTGAAAAGCCAGGGCCTCGGGTGGGGTCAGGACAGGTGGGGGAACGTGGAGGGACACGGAGGGGGAGGCCTGGGCTACGGCCTCCCTCCCCTCACAGCACAGGATGAAGCAGCAGTGACACTAGACCACCCAGGAGGCTGGGGGCTGCAGGCTGGGGAGGGTCAAGGGGGGCCGGGCTGGCCGGGAGGCGGACCAGGGGGAAAGACCGCAGCGTGGGCAGACGCCCTGTCAGCACTTTGGTATGGGGGAGGGGGAGGGGTGGGGGGCGCGCCCCGCCATCACCCTGCCTGCCTCCAGGCCCACGCTCAGTCCTTCCACTCCTTCTTGATGGTGAGGTTCCACTCCCAGGACAGGTGATCAGTTTTGTCGTCGTCTGTGAAGCGGGACTTGATGTTGTAGCTGCCGCGAGCCAGCATGCCCTTGGGCGCCTCCTCCGTGGGCGTCAGGAACTCGTACTCCTCGGCGCGCGGCCCGTAGCTCCCCACCATGTAGTCCGTCTTGTCGACTGCAGTGCAGGAGGTGGGGGTCAGCGGGCACAGCTGGCCGAGGGTGCGCCCCACTGCACCCCTCCCGCCCCATCGCGGACCCTGGCGCCCGGTCACTCACTCCTGACGCCTTTCCGGAACGTGTGCTGAATGTACTTCATGCCGGACACGATCTCTCGGTTCACCTGCGGGACAGACCCCCAGCAGGGCTCAGCCGGGCTCTCCCGCCCCGGCCCCGCCTGGCGCATCCTGGGACCCCCGTCTTACCCGGAAAGAGATCT
Organism: Eidolon dupreanum; assembly: GCA_028627145.1. Taxonomy (NCBI): domain Eukaryota; kingdom Metazoa; phylum Chordata; class Mammalia; order Chiroptera; family Pteropodidae; genus Eidolon; species Eidolon dupreanum. The sequence goes on from CM053506.1 coordinate 106,980,648, forward strand.
TTATCCGATACTCCACACCCTCTTTCAGCACAAACGACTGCTTCTTGAAGCTCTCCAGGTCCCCTGGGTTCGGGAGGACACTGCGCTAGGAGGCTCGGCCACGGGAAGCTGCTCACCTCAGCACCCCCATTTGTGACTGTCCCCCCTTCCACTCCCCAAACCCTTGCCCACACAGCCCCTGGCACCCCGACCCAGGTGCCGGTCCCCTCCAAAGCTGGAGCCAGAACCTTCCAAGGCCACTTGGCTGCACTTCCTGTACTCCCCACGTGAGGGCGCCTGCTCTCCAGAGAACTGTTTTTAGAGGCCGCCCCAGAGGTACCACTCACCCGACAAGTCCAGCTCCAGGGGGCCCGGGGCCGTGCTGCACACCAGGGTCAGGCGGGTCACAACAACATTGGGGACATTGGGGTCTGTGGAGTGACAGCAGGTCAGAGCTCCACCCCCTCGGCATCCCACCTCAAGCCCACAGCCTGTGCCAGCAGCAGGAGCCAGAAGAGGAACAGGTGTCGCTCCGTGCCACCCACTCACCAGCAGCCACAGCCACGCGGCCCAGCAGGGCCTCCTTGTACTTGCGCAGACTCTCGTCGTCCTTGTCCAGCTCCTGGATCTCCTGGATGCTCTTCTGGGCCGGGGGCCTGTAGCCCACCGAGTGCTCGTCCTCCTCGTTGTCCGCAGCAATCTGCGCCAGCTGCTCGGCGGTGGGCTCCTGCTCGGCCATGCTGCCTCTAAGTTGGGTCTGCCACACCTGTGGGTGGGACGGACTACGCTGGCCTGGACAGACCAGTGTCTCCCCCGCCCACGGGCCGTGCTGAGAGGCCTCTGCGGTGGCCGGGCCCCGCATCTGCACCCGAGGGGGAACGCGCTTTCTGGAGCAGGAGGGCGGCTGCAGCCAGGTATCTGCAAAGGGCCCAGATGCAGGCTCCCGAGCCCAGGGCACCCACAGACCTCTGCCCTGCCCACCTCTGGGGACCTGCTGAGACAGTCTGAGGACCCATGGGACCTGCGGCCTGCACCCCAGGAGACCGGGCACCCTCCTGCCCCCCAGAGAGGCGCAGCAATCCCAGCCCGGAGTCGTCTCGAGTTCTGCTGCTCGTCCTGAGCCACCCAGGCCCCCAGCCCCAGGGGCCCCTGCTGCTGGCTCAGGGAGCTGCTCCCCGACCATGGACACCTCGGGCCCCAGCCCAGCGGGGAAGCAAGGCCTCCATGCACCACCCAGGTCAGTTGTGCCTCGCCCTGCGGATGCAAGGCTCTCCTAGAACTCAGATAAAGGGGCCAGCCCGAGTCCCACAGGTGTCTCCCAGGGACACGGGAACCCTAAGTATCTGCCCACGTTCCTTCCTGTTGTGACGATGTGTAACCTGGAGCTAGGACCCGCTGCAGCCTCTTGGTGCTCTCAGGACCCTTCTTCTGGACCCTGGTCCAGAAGAGTCTGCAGCGCCGCTGAGACTATGATTCCCCATCACGCCCCCCAGGACCTCGGATGGGGTGCATGAAGCCCACTCCGGTCCGCCCACGCCTGTGGAAGGTGGGTCAGGGCCCAGCCGACCCCGGAACTCAGTTTGCCACTGGAAGGTAAACAACGCCTTTTCTCCAGATCAGCCTGGCAACCAGGACGTACCCAAGTACCAGGTCTCACAAAGGGCCGCTGGGCACCTAGAGCGGGCCGGCCGCCGAAGGCAGGGCGGGGCCGCCGGCTCCTCCAGGCCTCCCAGCCGCTTCCTCTGGAATTCCTGAAGAAGGCTCACGCCCTAACGCCACCCAGTGCGGCCGCAGGCGACAGGATCCTCCGAGAGCGATGCTGCCGCCCGCACTTTCGCTGGGCCCTGCAATCTGGGCCGGGCGCGGGGTGGGGTTAAGTGGGGTGGGGAACTCGGGGATGTCCAGAAGACGGGCGCGCCTTCCTCGGGGTAAGGGCGTCAGGCCTGGTCCCTTCCCGCGCGCACCGGCTGGGGAAGGTGGGCTCGAGGGGCGCTGGCGCGGCCACAAAGGAGGCCTGCCCCAGCCCGCGCCCCCCGCCCGCACGTGGACCACCCCGGCGCCCGGGGACCCGCCCTGCGCCGGGGGACCCGCCCTGCGCCCGGGCCGCCTCCCGCTGTCACCGCCGCTCCCTCTCCCGCCCGTCGCAGACCCCCCAGAGGGCGGGGCGTACGAAGGCGCGTCCCGCGCCCCGCCGCCCTCTCCGCCTTCGCAGCCGCCCCTGGCGCTCACCGGAGGCTCGACCGCGCCGCGCTCGCACTCCCTCCCGCACGAAATGACGAACGTCGGAGCCCCGCCCGCGCGCGCCCGGCCGGCCACTTCCGGGGTCAAGCGACTTCCGCTCGAGCCGGGCGGGTTGGCGGACGGCGCATGCGCGGACGCGCGGGGGCCGCCGGGAGCGCGCCGCCGCCATCTTGCGGGGCCGGCCTCGTGCGCGCGTTGCGCGGGGCGCCCGTGGGGCGGCGGGTCCTGCGCCGTCTGCTCTTTGCTGCGGGCCTTCTCTGGCCCCCGGCGTTCTCCACGGCAGGGCACGGGGCAGTGTCATGGCCTTGCGCCCCCCCCCCCAGTCATGCGCTTTCGCCGCCATCTGTAACGCGCAGGGCCTTTTACTTTGCAGGCGTGTAGCCCACGTGGGGGCCCAGCCGCTTTTGCTTTCGCAGCCAGGTGGCCATATGCTCGCCCGGTCACCCGAGGCCAACACACGTCAGCGACGGCTGCCCAGGGTCCCGCTCGCCCCCGCCCCACCCTCCTGGAAGTCAGCACCAGCCGCTCGGGACTCCCCGAGAGTCAGCCCTGTTCAAGCCCGAGGCGGGGCGGGGGCTCTGGTAGCGTTTGTCGATCTAGCACAGTTATTTCTTTGGCTGGAAATAAATAGCAAAGATTGACTCGCAAACTAAACACAGGAGGCAACACCCAGAGTACTCGGAAGAAGAAAACAAAGCCGAGACTTATGTTCCAAAGGACGTTCTCGGGGAGCGGCGCTGCGTTCGCAGCCGCGCCGGGCCGAGGTGGCCGTGTTCCAGAGGCCCGGCGGCCTGGACACACCGACAGGCTTTCGGCGCCCGCCGTAGGGTTTGTATATAGATCCCCAGGCATCTGCGCAGCTGAGAAGTTAAAAAGTTCAAATTCTCAGGCTGGTTTAATGAAACTTCTTCACGGGTCAGCCCATGCAGACTGGACTAGTTCGGTCGGCGTGACCACAGACTCCTGTCTCAAGTCCGCTACACTGAATTCGTCCTGTTTCCTTCTCTCATCTCTCGCTTCGTAGCCGGTCCAAGGATGTGCACGTGGCCCTCTGCCCTGCTGTCCCCTGCTGTGGCAAAACTCAGGCCCTAGCACTGCCCTCCCAGAATGGGGTGGGCGCTGGGGCTTTCCCTCGGGAACTGAACAGGCTCGGCCTCCAAGTCATGTGAGCACTTCAGGGAGACTCCTTGTCTCTGGTGACTTTGGAAGCTGCTGGCACAGGCGACACAGTTGCTTCAGTCGGCTCATCACCACATACCCTAGCGTCTCTGTTTGTGTGCACCAGCTGTTTGCAGGTGTCAGACATTTGCCCACATACCAGAGGAGACCTCTGTGTAGCAGCAGAGGGGGCCCGTGTGGCCCAGCCCACAGAGCCCAACCCGCCGCCCGGACTCCTCCCTGAGGGGTCCAGACCCCTAAATGCTCCACGGTAGATCCTGGGGGTGTGCTTGCCCACCTCCACCCCTGGTACTTACAGAATTTTAATAACGTGACGATGGACTCATGCCTCCTTTCATGATGCTTAAACTCCATGAAGGCAGGGTCTGGTCTGGACTCTACTGCCTGGCAGGGAACCCAGGCCGACAGGAGTCCTCTCTCTCCACCCCCCTCTCTTCCCCCACTCTTTCTCACACACCTGCACTGTGCACCGGGGGAGCATTTGGTGCAGAAGGTTTAGTTGGCCAGAAGCAGAGCTTTCTAACCGGTGTTTGATGTGTTGCTCCTGAGGCTTCCCATCCTCGTAAACCTGGCACGTCACAGGGGACCATCCCGCTGTACTGCCATCTGAGTCGCTGCTTGAGGACAACTCTGTTTCGCATAACAAGTGTCTTAAAAAAACCCAGACCCTGTGGTGGAAAATTTCAAACATATGTGTTTTTTGTAATCCATTGCTGTGTAAAAACACACCCTGGATTTAGCAGCTTAAAACCACCAACATTTATTATGTCTCATGGTTTCTGAAGGTTGGGAAGCAGCTTAGCGACGAGGTCCGCGGTTCAGGCTCCACGGCCCTCACAAGGCTGTGGGTGCGCCGTCGGCCAGGCCATGGTCCCCAAGCTCTGCTGGCATCATGGGCTCACGCATGTGTGTGGGCTCGGGTCCTCACGGGCTGGTGGCTGAGGATTTAGCCCCCGGCCTCTCCACAGGGCTGATCACAGCAGGGCGGCTGGCTTCCTCCATGTGAGGCCTTGGACAGGAACAGGTGGACAGAGAGACTTAGAGGACAGAGAAGAGAGACAGCAAGCATTCGAGACAAAGCCGCGGCGTCTCTTCCCACAGACTCAGTGGTGTGGCGCCAGCACTCCCGTGCTGGCCACGCAGACCTAGACTGGTCCAATGTAGGGGGGACTACAGGACGAGTGTCCCAGGAGGTGGCCTGTCACGTGCACCAAAGGCGAAGGAATGGCGTCCTGAGCCCCCGTGGGCTTACCACTTGTCTGCAGGGCTTTCCAGCTGGTGGCCGGTCCCATTTCGTCTGCTCCCTCACACACATGCAGCAAATTAGAAGCAAATCTCAGATGTCTTTTCCACCATACATGTTTCGGCATGTATTTATTTTTAAAGAAAAAGATCCTTTTTTTCTTTTTTTTGTGAACAAGAGTCACAGTACCCTTGTCCCACCTGTCCCATTGTCTGCTGCCAGGTCACAAACGTTCCGAATATGAGGCTTAGCGAGGGAGCCAGGCTCCCTCCTGTCCTGTGGGCCCAGCGAACTCAGTGGCAGGTCGGGAGTCACGGCTGATGGCTGTCTTGCAGCCAAGTGAAGGTTGGCTGCTAGTCAAAGCTCAGCCAGCCTTGCGCCCGGAGCACCGCCCACAGGATGGCCGCGACTTGGGGTGCCAGCCACACTGGGTCGCCCAAGCTGCCCGCATTTTTGCCCACAGACTACAAATTTGAGGGTTCCTACATTCAGCCTCCCACGTTTGAAAATTCGCTAAAACAACTCACAAAACTCAGAAAAGCTCTTTACTGTGATCACTGGTTTATTATAAAGGACAGAACTCAGGAAAAGCAAGGCTGCTGGGGGGTGGGGGCCAGAGCCTCCCTGCCCTCTCCACGCCCCCAGCACCTCGTGTCACTGACCTGGAACCCCTTCAGTCCCCACTGTTTAGGGGCTTTTACGGAGGCTCCATTAAAAGGCATGACATCATCGGCCACTGGGGATTAACAGTCCACGGTGCTCTCCTCTCCGCAGGGGTCAGGGGACGGGGTGAGACTGCCAATCCTCTAACGATGCCCCGTTTCTGGGGACCAGCAGTCATCCTGACACTACCCAGAGTCACCTCCTTACCTTACACTCAGGATGGTGGAAAGAGACTCGTCACGAGAAACGAAAGAGGCTGCTATCAGGAAATTCGAGGGGCTACATGAGCCCTGGGCCAGGAACCAGGGACAAAGACCGAGTCTCCATTCATCATACCGCGGTCACTGCTCTGTGCCTGTGGACTCAGGTACGGAGGCAACCGGGACACCTGTGGCTGAATATTCCCCGTGGCGCTGATGGAGTTGCTGCCTCCACCTCGCGATGTGGTGTGGCGGGCACCTCTGTCCCCCTACGTCTCAGGCTGGACAAGCCCCAGATCGCTTTTCAGAGGGTCCATGGCTCCAGACGGCAGACTGCCCCACCGCCACCAAATGCCCACCCTCCCTCCTTCCAGTGGGTCATCCCCAACAGGTGTCATTTTATTGGACATTGCAAAATGGTGATTTTCAAACACGTCGGCATTTCTTAGCTGGAATTCTTTAAAAAAAAAAAAAACCTTGTCATCAGTGACTTAATCCTTTCAAAATACAATTTGTATGGAAAATAAAACAGGTTCAATGTTTAATTCTTTCCTTTTCTTTGCTGATTTTTAGAATGAATTAATTAGTCCAGAGGTGAACATTAGACCATCTTAAGTATCATTATGAAAACTTGAATGTTTATATACTCAACAAGGACAAAAAAAAAAAAAAAAAAGACTAAGTCTCTTAAATCTCATTAATGTTCACTTGAATGGCTTGTTTAGGATGGATTTGAACATTTAAAAAACTGGTATGCTTGCATTAATTTTTTATATATAAATATTAATTTACAACTAATTAATGCACTAAAACATTTTACAATTTGTTTCTGCAACCTGCATAGTGATATAAAAATTAACTGTCCTAGCTTAGGCTAAATGTTCATGGGCAAGTTGATGTAGTTAAAATTAATGAGATTATCTCCCAGTCCTCCTATGGTTTTATTTTTACATTAAAAATCTATAATATTACTTATTGCTAATTTCACCCCATTAGTTGGTTGATCCCAGGGTGATGCGTTAATAATAATAGCTAACTAACGTAAATCATATAAACACTTCTGAAAATCACATAACCACATATAATCCCGTAACAACTAATATACACCAATCACAAAAAAGAAAAAGGAAAACAGTGGGTTCTGCGGGAAAGCCGCAGGGAACACGAACCGCGCGGGTGAGCCTGGGTCCGGCACGGGTTACGACAGGTTCACTGAAGCGGGGGCAGGGGAGGGGAGGGCTCAGCCACTTTAGGACTCGCATCTTGTCTGGCTGCTCCGCAGCTCCACGCAGACATACCGCACCCAGCGCCGTGCCCAGTCTGTGTTTCCCTCCGGGGTAGAGGTGGCAGTTCTGAAACGAGCTCAGGGGGACACTAGAACTGTTGACATCACGTAAGCAAACAGTGTGTAGATGTTGGGGGCCTGGTTCTCGCCGCCAGAGAAAGGAGTTAGGAATAAGGGGGGACGAGAACGACCCTGTGGTATTAGCTTGGGAGCAGTGACACCAGCATGAACTCACCGTTTTTAATGTTTGTCTACAGCTAGAGAGAGACTGAAATGAGTACAGACGTGAGCACGGGTGAGCTGGCACATACATTTCCTGGCGCTGCCCAAGGGGGCCTAGAAACAACAGCCTGGGAACAGTGAGCACACCCGACGCCAGATCTTGGTAGCTAAATACCAGTCTCCGTGAAAGGGCCAGGGAACAGGGGAGCCTGGGCCCTCTCCTGCAGCTGGAGAGTCAGGAAGTGCTTTCAAAAGGACAGGGAATGCTGAAAGGGCGTAGAAGGGACACAAACAAGATCCCAGTGGCCAGGGCTACAGCAGTCTGAGCAACAAAATGCATGACCAGATTCTGACTCATAGACTCCAACAAACATCCCGGAACCCATACTGATGTCACCAACCGGATAAGTGGTGAAGGGACTGCTCGCCTTTTCTTTTCTTTCTTTTCTTTTCTTTCTCTTTTCTCTTATTTTCCTTTCATTATTATTATTATTATTATTATTATTATTATTATTATTTTATTATAGACTGCTTTCTTAGAGAAGAATTCTGCTTCCTATTGAAGGAGACCCATCAGAACAATTCCTGCACCGCAGGATGCTGAACCTCGCGGGCAAAGCGAGGGTTCATTCAGTCTGTTTTCCCCCCAACAGATTCCAAAGGGGTGAACAGTAACTCTACAGCAGAGGAACCTAGCAGCTCCCCGTGAACTGAGTGATCAAGGTGACGCTGCTAGTAATGAGACAAACCGCCATCCAGAGTCCCCCAGGACGCACCGAGAAGGGGACAGCCCAACCGTGGTGTCCTTGCCTAGAATACGTAACTCAGTCTAAATGGAAAGTGAAACAATTCCCAGTGGCACCGATCTTCAAAAGTGCCAAGGTCACGAAAGGCAAGGAAAGGCTAAAGCACCGTCAGTCAGAAGCAGCTCAGTGTCGTGGACCAGGAAAAGCATCTGCAACACAAGTGGCCAGGACAATAGGCTGAACTTGAACAAAGTCTGTCGCTTGGGTGACGGCATTGCATCAATGTTGATGTCTGAGTGTATATGAGGGTGTCTTTGTTTTTAAAGAAATACGCATGGAAAGATTTAGGGGAAAGTGGTATCATGCTGAAATTACTCTCAATCTATTCAGGGGAAAAAAAAAACAGAATGATGAGAGATTAACAGCTGGGGAGCTGGGTCAGGAACGTACAACTCTGCAGACTAGTCTCACTTCTATAAACCCGAACATCAAGATGACAAAGCAACACTTAACTTTCGCAGTTAAGCATTAATAGGCTGACCTTAACAGAAATAAGGGAAGATGCGAGTTATATCAGTTTCAGGGAGATCTTAAAGTTTTTACGTCTTTCTATGAAAGTTACGTAATGCGAGGTAATGTGAAGAGAGACAAGATGTGATTCTCTGCCAATATGGACAAGTGGTGAGGGGAGGACGTGGGGACACCGGAATGTCACGCTCCGCCGGTGGGAACGTGAGATGGGGTGGCTGCTGTCGGGACAGCGCAGTTGCCCTGTGACCTGGTGACCCTGCTCTACTTTTGGGGAACCAAGAACATAGGTTCACATAAAAATGTGCAAATAATGCTCTCATCAGCATTATTTTAATAGCCAGATAGCGGAAACAACCCAAATGTCCATCAACTGATGAACAGATAAACAGAATGTGACGTGTCCACCATAGAATATTGGGCAAGAAAAAAGACCGATTTATGCTATAAAATGGGTAAAATTTAAAAACGTTGCATTAACTTAAGGAAGCCAGACCCGGAAGGTCAGGTGCCGTACGGTTCCATTCACACAGCAGGTCCAGAATAGGCAAATTCAGAGACAGAGAGGAGCCTGGTGCCCGCCGGGGGAGGGGCGGGTGACTGGGAGGGACTGCTGGCGGGCTTCTTTCTGAGGCAATGAGAAGGTTCTGGAATTTGAAGATGGTGGTGGATGTGAGTGTAAATACACTAAAATCACTGAATTGTATATAAATTGGGAAACTTTACGGTATGTCAATTATATCCCAGTAAAGCTCTCATTTAAAAAACCCATAGCAACACGGGGCTCACCTGAACGGTGCTGGGAAGGCATGTCGTCGGCTTTTTGTGCTGACTGAACGTGTTACCTTTTTGATTTAAAACCTGGTTTTCTTAAACAAGCACTTTGCCACTGAAACAATACCATAAAAGCCCGCTCCACCGTTGCTGCCTTGGCCCCCGTCTATGGGTCACCTACCTGAGACCCCGAACACCAGCTCGGCAGCATGCCCCCAGGCCAGGCTGCACCTCTGGCCCGCGGCCCACAGGCTCCCGCGTCACCTGCCCCTCCACGCAGCCACGGGGCAGCCTGGCTCGCCCAAGCTTTCCAGTGATCACCTCAGGACCTCCACACTTGCTGCTCTCGCTGCCAGTACAGCTGTCCCCCCAAATAGCCGCGGGCTCACACCTTCCCCTCCCCCCTCCGCGGGGCCTCTCTCCTGCTGCTGCCCTGCCGTCCTCCCCCACCCCACAGTTTCCCTGTCGCCGCCCTCCTGCATGGAGCCCGCGCCCCGCGAGGGTGGGAATTTTGTTTTGTTTGGGGCTGTTTCTCTGGCACCCGAAGGGGGTGGCTGGCAGGTAGCGGGCGTTCACGTTCACGGTCGTCAGGTGAGTAAACAGACTCAGATGCAAAGATGACCTCACTGTGCTCTCGGGGGGCACACGCCACTTACACTGGACACCCGGGAGTGCGGGCCGGGGATGGGGAGCACAGGCCCTCTGCGGGTGTCTGCTGCCGCCAGTGACAGGGATGCCGAGTCCAGTCCCACGCTTGACTCATCTCTGGTGTAGTCGTGACGTGGCGTGACAATTCCGCGTCCGTTCCGGGTCAGACTGTCGCTCCCCGAGGAAGCAGCCATCGCTGGGCAGTGTCACAGGACTTTGTGGGGAGTCAGCGGGGTGCGGCCACCGTGCGTGAACTCGTGTTGCGTTTCACCCCGTCTGCAGAGGAGCTGTCCCTTCTTATTCCAGATGGCTCCGAAACCCGCATCTTTGCTCAGCCCACCCGAAGCCGGGGCGCACGCTGGACCGACTGTCCTGTGCACAGGGCCAGGGGGTCGCAGCGGGCACAGCCCCTCCTCCCGGGAGCTGCTTCCCCTGCAGCACCTTCGAGCACCCTGCTGACCGACGGAAGACAAGCGAGTCGCAAGCCTGCTCCGAGCTGCGTGGGTGCGGAGCCCAGCCCTCTGGTGTCACGGAGGTGCTGTCACGGAGGGCGCCCTGCGGCTCAGAGCCAGAGCGCAGGCTGGAGAGGACATGCAAGACCAGCGAGGGCCCTCACCCTCTCCCTCACTCAGGCGACTGCGGATGAAGAGGGTGCTAGCCAACACAGGGAAGCCCAGCACCGCCCTGGAGGGCACCAGCCGCCTGGCTCCGCTGACCACGGGTCCTCTGTGCACGTGTGACAGCCCCCACCTGCAGCTTCCCTCAAAAGCGTCCCCATGGTCCATCAGTCCAAGAGGCAAATGGATGTCGTCCCCATTTCACAAATCAGGATGCTGAGGCTGTGAGCTGGAGAACCCCGCTCAGGAGCCCAGGGGGCACCTGGCCCTGCTCGCTGCACTGGGTTTGCTGTTCTCAGCCATTCCCCTCACTGCACCCCCAGTGACGTCGCCTCTCCTACACTCTCTGGGCCCGACCACCTGCTGCTGTTCCACATGCCCACAGCTGCCCGACCAGCTGTCCAGCTCAACGCCTGAGCCCAGCCCGAGCCGCCCAGCGGCCTCCCGCACCCAGCTCCGCGGGTGACCGGCTTCTCTCGCTTTCTTCTTGGGACCCTCAACAAACAACATCCTTGCGCCTGGCCCCCTCGGCCCCTCCTCGTACTGCCCCATGAGCCCTCCCCAAACCCCGAGCTGCCGCCCCACAGCTCCCACCCCAGTGGCTGCCAGCCCAGTATTCGGGGCCTCCGGCCCAGGCTGACCTCAACCTCCACCGAGGGCTCCATAGTCCCTGGACCGCAGGGAGCCAGACGACCCCTGCCTCCCCCAGCTTGGCCTGTGCCTGCTCAGCCCAGGGCCACCTCCTCAGGTACACAGCCCGACTCGGCCTGGACCACCTGATCTCCGTCTCTTCCATCCCTCGGGCCATAGCAGCTGAAGCTAGGTACGTGCCAGTCCCTTCCCCTGCTGGACAGGGTTCCTCCGAGGGCCGAGACAGATCACCTTAATTATCTTGCTCTCCAGTGCCCGGCTGTCATGATGGCACAGGCTGTGGGACTGCCTCCTGGGAGGGCGAGGCCCGTGCCCTCCTACCTTCCCACTGCCATCAGCCCGCCCCGGTTCCGCAGGACGGCTGGGTGCACTGGAGCGCGGCATGCTGGCTCCCGGTCCCCGCTCTCAGGAGGCTGTCGCCACCTCCTGAGCAGCCCTGCAGCAGGTGGTAAAGGGGCAGAGGCTGCCCTCCCGCCCCGGCGCCCCCACAGGTGCCTGTGAGCCACCGGACAGGAGCCCGGCGCTGGGGAGGCCAGAGGAGACTCCGGAGAGGCGCCCCCGCTTTGCCCGCTCCGGGGTCTCGCCTCCTGAACTGCCCCAGCTTGCTGTCCCGGGGCGGTCCAGCCGGGCACATGTTCTACCCGCTCCTCCAGCTCACGTGAGGCTCTGCGACAGCTCCCATCAGCCACCTCAGCGGACGGGCAGCGAAGAGAGGACGCCCCCACGCAGGAGCCCGGGAGCGTGAGGGGATCACGCTGCGGAGTCAGGGAGCTGGAGCCGGGTTTCTAGCACCGGAGGGAAGGGACGACCCGTCCGGGCCACCCGGCAGCCAGCAACACTGGTGCCCTGCTCCCCCGTGGGGCAGGCAGAGGGACTGCACTGTGCGCCCACCCACCCGGTCAGAGGCGAGAAGTTAGGGTGGCAAAGCTAAGACAGCCGCCACCCCACATCAGGTCCCGGGTCCCTGCCTCCCGCCCAAGTGGACGCCAGAGTTCTGACCCAGGCAAGAACTCCACCAGCGGGACGAATCGAACCGTTCCAGTTCTACACACATTTCTATTTTATTATGGGAAAGGTGGAAACGCCACCTTTTCCACAACAGCAACCAGTAAAATTTATCCCAAAAATAACTCAGTACAAAACAGGTCTGTTTCAGAATTAAAAAAAAAAAAAAAGGAAAAAAAAAAAGAAAAAACCTTTACATGAGTTTTAAATCCTATTTTAAAACGTAAGAGAAACAAATCCATCATTGCCAGCCGCGGCCCGCCGCCCCCTCCCGCCAGGGAGCACGGACGGCACGTGGGGACCCCGCTGCTCGCGCTCGCCGGTCTGCTTAGCTGGTGTCCATCTGAAACACAAGAGAGGGTCTCGCTCGAAAGGAGGCCGCGCTCCGGTCGCCGGCCGGCTCCCCAGCCCGTCTGGGACTTACTCTGGCGTTGTAAGCGTCCAGCTGCGCGTCCAGCTCCTCTGCGGAAAGCTGCTGCTTCGAACTCCGGCCGGTGCCTCTGCCTCTGCCCCGGCTGCCTCCACGGGCGCCTCTCCGAGTGCCGCCGCCGAAGCCTCCAGAACCGCGGTTTCTAGTCATCCCGCCTCTGTTGATGCTGGCGAGGAACAGGGGACTGGTTCGCACACGTGCGAAGGCGGGGGCGAGCCCGCGCCGAGGCCAACCCTGTCCCAGAGGCCCCAGGGCTCACCTCTGTGCCGGTCTCCGCTGTGTGTCAATCTGTGATGTGACAAGCTGAATGTTCATGGGGCGGCCTGCGGCAAAGAACACAAGAGCGCCCGTTGCAGTCAGAGCTCCGACGCCTGCCCGGGGCGCTGGGGCCGGGCGCGGCACGCACGAGGGGGGTTGCGTGTCTCCTACGCTCCCGACGGGGCGTGGCCTGGAGGACGAGGCGGCGCCAACGACAACCCACCGACACCTCCTCGTGCCTTCGGTCAGCTTAGGTGGGTGCCTGGCCAGGCGTCCCGGTGCTCATGGGCGCAAAGGTGTGGGTGACCTGACAGGAGAAGAACCGGTACCTTCGTCTTTACGACTACAGCCCCGCACTCAGAGGTGTGCTATGGCGGTTCTGAGAAGGCTTCACAGAAGTGAATCTTCCGGAAGGAGCTGAAGGAGGGGAGGGTGGAGCTTGCTGGATGGGGGTTCACAAGAGGTTGGTCCAGGTGTGTGGGGCAGCATGAGAGGTGGCAGAATGGAAGAGAGAGACAAAGGGGCGAATGCAAAGTGTCCTCGGCCAGAGAGGAAGCCACATTCCTGCGTGGACAGGTGCCAGCCCCAACTCCTCAAACTAGGTTTGGCCCTCGGTCTTTCTGGGTCCGACCCGAACGCACCATCCAAAGGGACACCGTTGTACTGTTTCATGGCTTTCAGGGCGTCTGCCTTCCGCTCGAAGTGCACGTCAGCGGTCCCCAGGCTGCGGCCGGAGCGGTCGTAGTGCACGGCTGCCTTCTTCAGCGTCCCAAACTCAGCAAAGAGCTCCTGCGTGTTGGAAAGAGCAACTGTCAGTAAAGCTCTCTCCCGTCTGGTGGCCCAGGGACAGTCCCCTGGCAGCGTGTGCTACTTTGAAGGCATTTCCCTGGGAGGCAGACATACGAGTGGGGGGCAGGGCAGAGGGAGCGGGAAATGGGGGAGAGGATGGGGCAGGTGGGACAGCGCCTCCCAGGAGCAGCTGAGCCTGAGGGCTCCTGCCAACCCGGGGACCTGACATCCGGACCACGATGCAGGTAAAGAATCCCGAAGCCCACGAGTGAAGGGCAAGAGCTGAGGTCGCTACCTTCTCCAACAGAGGAAAGTTCAGAACACACCCAAGGACTGTGCCAACACACAGCCAAGGCCGAGATCACAGAACGAGGGATGCCATCCGACAGGTGGACCAACTCAGAGGGCCCACTGATCCGGAAGCCCTGACCCAGCCCCTCCCCCAGGGCGGGTTCTGGCTCACCTTTCCCTCTCCTCCTACTCAAGCCTGCCGCAAAGTCTGAAGTCAAGCGCTGCCATGGGAACTGCCCTGACCTCAGGCAGGCTGGGAGTTGGAGAGGGAACCCAGAGTGTGGGGCTACTCCGGCCGCAGGCACACAGCGGGAAGTGGAGTTCGCCAAAAGCGGTTTCCAGTGGATGCCAGAAACCACCTTAAAAAAAGTGTTGAGACACTGTGAGTGCTCACCGGCCTCGCTCTGTCCTCCCACAGCTGGGCTCTGGGAAACTGAACCCAGGACGGCCCAGCACCCTGACCCGGCCATCTCCAGAACTGACCCCCAAGATGTCATCACTTAACCTGAAAACAGGTTTAACTGCCTTTGGGGTTCAATCCAAAAGTAAAAGTAAAAAATAAAAAATAAAAAAGAAGCTTCAACCAAAGATGGGTTTAAGAATCAGGCTACTGACAAAACCCAAGGGATGGCGGTAAGCGAAAAGACACAAAAGAGACACAGCGCTCGAGGCAGACAGAGGCGGAAGGCCGCGCCGTCCGCTCTACACGGAAGGGCCTTCTCCCCGCGAGCTGTGAAAACGGGCCCGTAATAAAGCGGACAAGCAGCCTAGCTCTATCATAACGCAGGAACCACTCACGCCTGGCCAGACTCTCCCCGTTAGAAGCTGGCCGTGCTGGCAGAGAACTGTCACCCGCGAGCGGTTCCAGTAAGGAAAAGCAAGCTCCTCAGGCTAAGCTGGGGCCTGCTCTCCAGCACAAACGGACCCACTTGTCGCATGTTCAACCCTAGCTTGCCCTCTGCTTTGCACTCCAGCAGCCCCTTACAGGGGACAGTGGCTAGTCCTTGGATGCGTGGGAGAACCCACTGCCCTAAAGTGACAAGCGGTTCAGGCCCACATCCCAAGCAACACGATCGGTCCTGCGGGGCCAACTGCTCACCGAGAGGTTCCTGTCCCTTACCTGAATATCTGCGTCCGACACTCCAAAATCCAGGTTGGACACCAGCAGTTTTCCACCCGTCTCCACGCCGGCACCACCCCCAAAGCCGCTGTCGAAAAGGTCATGTTGCCACTTGTCAGGAAGTTGTTTCGGCTGAAGGGGGGAAAAACACAACAGAAACGCGCCCGTGAGTCTCGTTCCAGGGCTCTCCTCGCCCTCACGGCCACGGCAACACCCTCAGCATCGCGGGCCGGAGGGAAGTGCGGAGAGGGGCCTGAAGCCCTCCGCTTCCCGCCCCGCGCCGGGGCCCACGTCCCGCAACTTGTCCGTTCCCTCCAGCTAACTTCCCGCCGCCCGTGAGGGTGCGGCCGCGGCCAACGTCCCGTCGGCCCCCGCCGCCACGAGGTTCGGCGTCCAGCCAAGACAAAGGCCGGGAGAGTCTCCGTGTCCCGGGCCGGGCCGGCGCGCGACCTCTCCGCCCGGCCCGGTTCCCGCGCCCACTGGCCTGGGCCACCGCCTTCTCCGCCGCGCGCCGCCCTGCCGGCCCACGCCCCCGCCGCGGCCGGCCGCTGGCCTTCGCACTCACCCTGCTGTAGGGTGCCGGCCGGTTCCTGCCGCCGCCGCCCGCCGCGCCGCGGGCGAGGGCCGGCCGGTTCCGCATGGGCCCGCCGCCCCGGCTCACTCGCGCGGCGGCCTGCGGTCCGCCGCCGCGACCGCCCTGGGAGCCGGCCCGGCCACGGCCCCGACCCCCGCCGCGGCCTCCTCGCTGGCTCCGGTTCAGCTTAATGATGTCGTCCAGAGACATGTCCATTTTGTCGGCCATGGCGGGCGCGGAATCGGCCTCGGCTCGAGCCCGCGCGTCAGCACGCTGAGGCGTCACTTCCGGCGCCGCACGAGCCCTTCCGGTGCCGCTTCTTCGGAGCGGCCTCCGATTGGCTGCAGGCGGGGGGGCGGGGCGGCGCGTGCGCGCTGGGGCGCGGGACTCGGCGGGCGCAGCAGCTGAGTCCCGGGCCGCGGCCTCGGTCGTTTTCGTACCTTCCCGCGCGGGCGCCGGCGCTGCCAACTGAAGGCGGGCAGGGCTGCGCGCGAATAAATCAGCTTGGGTGCGAAGGATCAGGGGCGGGGCAGGGCGGGGCCTTTGGGCGGGGTAGGGCTCCACGCCCTTCCCGCCCCTCCTCTCGGGCGACCCCGGCTGGGTGGCGGTTTTTTTGGGGCGAAATAGTGGCAAGCGGGGTTTGAGTCTCTGTGTGTCACCCCCAAATTGGTTACGTCCTCCAAGTAGTGCTCTGTGGCACGTTCTTGCAGTTATCAGCGAAAGCCAGCGCGCCTTTGGCGATCTTGGCAGATGCCCTGATTGCGAGGCGGGCCTCTGGGGCGACCGTGGCCCCCGCCCCAGCCTCCCTTGCCCCACTCGGCGGCTAAAGGGGTTCCTCAGAAGACCCCCTGCCTCGGGTAGCATCCCTTGTTTGGTGCCTAAATGCTGAAACTCTGCAGACTAAGGGCAGCAGGCGATCTCTTCCCTCGCCCGCAGGCTCCACCGCCATGAAGGTGAAGATCAAGTGCTGGAACGGCGTGGCCACTTGGCTCTGGGTGGCCAACGACGAGAACTGCGGCATCTGCCGGATGGCTTTCAATGGCTGCTGCCCGGACTGTGAGTGTCCCCCTGTGCTCACTCTCTGGAGCTCAGCTACTCGCCCTGCCCTGCCGTCTCCCTAGAAATAGCCACACAAAGTCCCTGGGATTTGGTTTCCCGTGCCTCAAGATAAGTTGGCAGAGAAAAGGCAAGCCTCTGGGGCCCTTATTTGTGTAAATACCCCATCAAAAGTTTTGTAAGGAAAAATAGTGCAGCCTTTTATGGTGATCACACTGGGCTGGGGAACATGTAGAAGAGATGTGTTAAAACTTTTTATTTAAAAAATTTCAAACAAAGAATAGAATATTATAAGGATACTCTCCCCTTACCTCCGCCCCGTTAGGGCATATAGAGTAACAGTGACTAACGTTGTCCCGTTGTCCCGTGTTTGCTTGGGGGTTTTGAGGAAGTGTTTTAAAGTAATGGATAAACATGACACCCCACTCCACTCACTTCACTGGCATCTCTTAACTCCACTGTCGTCACATCAGACAACATGAGGATAATTCCTTAGTGTCACTGCCCATTCCTAGTCTTTTCATTTCTGTCCCCAAATGTCTTGTTCTTGGGTGGTCTGAGCCAGGGCGTCACATTTGGTGACTCTGCTCCTTAGCTGTTTAGTCTAGATCAGTCCTTTTCAAGACATCTGACTCCTTTAGGAAGCTCGACGTGTTGTCCTGCAGAGTGCCTACCATGTTTTTTTCAAATTTCTCCTTTGCGACGTCTCTTTCCTTTTTCCTTTGTCCCTGGTAGTAGAAACGTGTGACTATACATTTAGGTCAAAAGCAGATTTCTGCACCAGTGAACTGATTTTTTAGTCAGACCCAAGTGAACATAAAGCAGAAGCAAGGGTCAGGGCTTTGCCTAGTGGGCAGGGGCGGCCCCAGGAGGAAAGTGGGGCTTGGGGACTACTGAGGAGGGCTCCTCACTGCCCTGTGAATGACTGGGCCTATTTTGTGGGGCCAGGTGAGTGCCCAGAATCATAACAGGGCTTTGCTTCTTGCAGTGAAATGCAAATCGTTGAATTTTAGAGCAAATGCTATTTTATTCCTGGCTTAATCTTTCTATCTGCCTTGGCTGAAAGGAAATCTCCTCACGGAGGAATTAATCCAATCCAATTTGATTCAATCAATTCGATTCAATCAAATCAGGCAGCCCTTGATCCGCTGCACTTGAGAACAGGACCCACAAAGCCTGGTTTTGTTTCATCTGTTTTAAATCGTCTTTCCTAAGCGGGATCCAGAAGGAGCAAATTCTTGTAACTTTCTAAGCAGCACGATTGTTACTGCGAAGGCACTTTTGTGGCCGAGCCCTCAGGCGGGACGAGCGAGCCACCTGTGTAAAGGGTCTTGCAGGGAACGGTCCAGCTGGGCTTGTGGCTGGCCATTTCCGCATGTGCCACCTGCCTGGGTGTCATTGAAGCGGGTCTGCCAGCTATGGAAAGTAAGGGTCCCGGAGTCTGATCCTCGGAACTGCTGGTGTTGAGAACGAGCCGCTGGCTTGTAACGTGCAGGGTGTCAGACAAGCCTAAGGAGCCTCGTGTGCAGACTCAGGGGCACTGGGTTCCTCTCATGAAAGGGACTCCCGCGGAAAACCAAGGGCAGCTGCGGCTGTCACAAAGCCGCCCCACCCCGCATGGCCGGGTTGTCAGTCTTTTGAGAGGTGTTTCAACCAAGGACTTTTATCCAGACACTAGCAGGCCTTGCGTGAGTCGCTGTCCTTGTCTCATCACATGCCCTGGGCAGCCCCTTCCTCCAGGCAAGCTCTGCACTGGTGGCCTGGTGCCCTGGTCGGTGGTGAGTATGCTGACTGGCTCCCGCTCATGGTTTTCCACCCTGTTTCTAAGGGACTCTACTTTTCGTAGGGCGATCCAGAGCAGGCTCTTCTGAGGTTGGGAAGGCACTAGGGGTGCGGCGGGGACTAACCCAGACGCTGAGTGGCACCACCCGGGCTCCTGGCACGGGGCCTGCTCGCCCCTCCCCCACGGCCTGGGGAGTAGTGAACAACATCATTTTGTGTTTGACGAGTATATAGTTTTCTGGTTGTTTTGTCATTAAAGCTTCAGGAAGGGAGTGACATTTTTGTCATAGAAAGGATTTTTTAAAAGATTGAGAAACACTGCCCCAAACAAGTGAAGAAGAAGGTAGGGCCGTGGCCACCCCTCCGCCCACTCGATGGGATGGATGCCATGCGGTCAGGGATGGGGAGGAAGCTGCATGTCCTCAGCAGACGCTGAAGCCCACGTTTGTCCCTGACCTGGCACCCACCCTGGCGGCCTGAAGGTGAGGTGGGGTCCCGTGCAGGCTGCGGGTGCTGAGGCTGGCTGAGGGCACAGGCCAGGTTCTCAGGCCCTCGATCTGTGCGGAGCAGACACTGAGCGGGGTCTGGAGCTTGGCTGTGGTAGTGTTTCTTCAGCATGTCGCAGGCTCTCATGTCCCCACATCTGCTGTCAAGAGTCAGGACCTGGACCACAGGTGACCAGTACTGGCCCTGTGGTCACGGTCCAAAGGCAGCGTCTGTCCTGAGCACTGAGGACATGCGTTGTAAACGGAGCTGCCACTTGGACGAGGTGTCCCCCGTGCGCCAGGCCCCGGCCCGCCTGCGTGGTCCCTTGCGTTTGTGTGGCAGCGACTCGATCCAGCCGGCACTGCGTGGGTGCGGACCCCCAAGGCAGTGGCGTTGGGGCAAGGCTCCCCCAGAGAGGGCAGGGCAGCGAGCTTCAGCTCCTCCTCGAGGTCCCTGGGGACCCTGCCCAGGGGCCTGGGGGCGGTCACTGCTGGCACAGCTGGCTGGCACGGCTTCTCAGTCGCGGGCAGAGTGGGGTGTGTTCTCTGCACCAGGCCTGTGTGTGGAGGTCGCACTTCCAGTGTGGAGTGGCCTTGGAGGCAGGACCCTTTCAGGCTAGAACCGAAAAAGACGTGGACGGTAGCTCCAGGCTCACTCCCAGCTTGCGACAGGCTGGCCATAAACTCCAGCGTCCCCAGCCCCCTCCTGTGCACTATACTGGGTCCCTGCCACCCAGGGGAGGAAACTTCCCAGCCCCGGGCCCAGTCTTTGTTCTCGATCAAGAAGGGGGGACGCTGCCTGCTCAGATGTGCACCTTCTGAGCGGGCGCCTTGGCACCTCGGGTCCGGCGGCCGAGCTGCAGGGGTCTGCGCCGGGCTGCGGACCGGGCCCGAGCCGCCCTCACCCGAGGGGTCGCTGCAGGTCTTCGCGCGGGGCGGCCCAGTGGCAGGATCGGCCACGACACTCCCAAAACGTCTTCCCTGAGGCCCTGGCCACCTGGGTGCTTCCCGCCCCCCGCTTGTCACACGCCGGCTCTGACCCGCACGCCCTCCCCTGTCGCCCGCGCAGGCAAGGTGCCGGGTGACGACTGCCCGCTGGTGTGGGGCCAGTGCTCGCACTGCTTCCACATGCACTGCATCCTCAAGTGGCTGAACGCGCAGCAGGTGCAGCAGCACTGCCCCATGTGCCGCCAGGAGTGGAAGTTCAAGGAGTGAGCCGCCGCCCCCGCCCCCGCCCCCGCCCCCGCCCGCGCGAGGGCTGCACCCGGCCGTCGTCTTCCTCACGACGTTGACACTTTTATTGCATCAGGAAGACTCATTAAAGCGCCCGAGCCTGGCTGGAGGCCTCTGGCTGCCTGTGTTCCTGGGCTGATGCGGCCTGCGTGTGTGTTGATGTGGAAACTCATGAATAAACATGTCTGCGGGCTGCTGAGGCCCTGAGTCACAGTCCAGACGAGAGGCGCAGGATGAGCCGGGAGAGCCCGGGGCAGTAGCGGCCGGCTCGGGCTGGAAGGGCCTGGAAGGGCCGGTGCTGTAGACGCCCTGGGGTCTGTTCTCGCCAATAGGAACCGTGGCACCGAGGCCCAGGGCCCATCAGCCAGCTTCTCAGCGACGGAGGCCAGCCTGGGGCCCTGGCGACCGCCCCCAGTCTGGTCTGTGGGACCCTGGCTGGGCACTGCTGGTGGCCACTGCCCACAGGCCCTCCTGCCGGAAGGCCGCCCCAGAGCAGGCGCTGGTCAGGCCGAGGCGGTGGGCTGTGGGGGTGCGCAGTCTCAGCGCCTTCCTTGCCCAGGCTAAAGGTTGGCTCTTCCCTGAGGCCGACACCCAGCGTGGGAACTGATGTCCCCAACATCAGGCCGTGTGTCCCTGAGTGTCTGAGGGCCTCCCTCACCTCGGGACGGACAGCTCTTGGGAGGCTCTTTTGGGCTCCTCTGCGCCACAGCTCCCGTGGGCTGGTGGGCCCCAAAGGGGGCCACTGTTCCAGCCCCAGGAGTGAGGCAGCTTCTGGGTAGAGACAGCTGTAGGCTGCGTGTCCCTGCGAGCTGCTGTCCTTCC
This sequence comes from Eidolon dupreanum, assembly GCA_028627145.1. Classification (NCBI taxonomy): domain Eukaryota; kingdom Metazoa; phylum Chordata; class Mammalia; order Chiroptera; family Pteropodidae; genus Eidolon; species Eidolon dupreanum. The sequence continues at coordinate 107,001,469 of CM053506.1, forward strand.
TCTAGGACCCCCACCCCGGGGTCACTGCCCTGGGCCCTTAGTTACCCCTTCTATCCAGTGGATGGCGGTCGCTGAGTCTGCCTGTCCTCAGCCCCCAGGAGAGGAGACAGTACAGTTCAGTTGGAGGGGCAGGCCTCCTGGTCACCTGTGTGGCACCCTCCCACCACCCAGACGTTTGCCCAGAGAAATGGACCCATCACCCTCGCTGAGCCCTGAGATCCAGTGCCCCCCTCCAGAAAACCAGCTGCAGGGCCCCGCGCCAGCTGCTGTCCTGGGAGGACATACCTAAAGGCCACGTGAACAAGATGTTTGGGGAGCATCAGCAGGGGAACGGGTGCCCGAGTGAGCCGAAGGTCTGATGTCACCTGCCAGGGGAGGGCAGTGGCCCCACCTGGTTCCCTCTGAGGCTCTGCAGACAAAGTTACATCTGGCCTTGGGTCCTGGGCAGCTGGCTACTCTGTACAGTGTGTTCGGATCTGCGGAGCCCCAGTGGGGTCAGAAGGGGGAGGTGGCCTGTGGCCTGCCCCCTGGACTTCCACGTTTGTTGAGGGTTCTCTCCTGTGACAAGTGTCCACAGGGACCCAGTCTCCCAGGCTTTTCACCATCACCCATTGGGATAGGTGCTCTTAGCCCAGAGGGCTTCTCGGCTTGCCCCAGGTCACACTGTGCCATGCTGAGGGCCACCCCCCCTCCCGCCACTGGGACTCGTCGCTGTGTCCTGGGTTCCAGCCTGGTTCTCAGGGCCTGCTTGGTACTTTGAGTTGGACACGCAGCTGCCCGCCAGGCCCCTGACACACCAGAGTCCAGGCGTCTGCCTCCCAGGGAGCCCAGGACCCCATGCTCTCAGCCCGCCCGCCCTCCCCAGCCCCCTGTGCCAGAGGCGCGGGCTCACACCATGCACCTCCACAGACTCCTCGTCCACTGTGGCTTCAGTCAGGGACTGGGGCCAAGTCATCTGGACGTTGGCACGTAGTAGGTGTTCAATAAATGAGCTGCTGTTAGGCAGTGACATGTCTCCTTCCCTTAGACCAGCCGCGGGCGTGTGGGGTGAATGGAGAGAAGGCCCCCAGCCCCTGAGGCCACCACTTCCGGCCTCTGGTCTGTTCAGAGGGGGCTTGACCTGGAGGCCCCATCTCCCACTGGACGGGTGGGAGCAGCCCCTTGGTGGAGCCTGCCCCACTGGGGCCAGGCCTCTTTGTCACCCCTCCCTGACTCAGTGTGGTCAGTGGCTTTCTTCAGCGTGGGGAGCACTCGGGACCTCTGGGGGGTGACTCTTAGGGCTGTGGGGCCCTGGGATAGGTTGGGGGATTCAGTGTTGCCGGACTGGCCCCTGCTCTGAGACCAGCAAACAGACCGTGGCGATGGAAGCAGCTTGGGCCCCCCTCCCAGCAGCAGCCGCCGCCGCAGGGCCGGACACAGGACAGCGGGTGGGGCTGGGGGTGGGGAGGAGGAGCGCGTCGCCTCCGCCAAGCGCTGGACCCACCTGCGCCTCCTGCCCTGGCCCGCACCCGCCGGAGGAGGCCCGGCGGGTCCTCTGCGCCGCCCCCGCGCCCCTCACGCCCCCCCACGCCCCGCCCCATCCTCGCCGCAGATATAAGGCGCCCGGGCTGCGGGCTGCGACAGCTCTGAGCCCCGACGCCTGAGCCGCTCCGTCCTCATGGCGCGGCCCCCGACGCTGGTGGCGGCCGCCCTGGCGCTGTGCCTTCTGCTGGCGCCGGCCGGCCGCGCGTGGTACAAGCAGGCGGCGGGGCCCGGCTTCCACTCGGTGGGCCGCGCCGCGGGGCTGCTGTCCGGCTTCCGCCGGTCCCAGTACGCGCGCCGCTCCGAGCCCCCCGTGGCACCCTCGGGCCGGGCCGGCGCCTTCCCGGAGCTGCGCCTCCGCCGGCGGAGCCCCGTGAGTGCGGATGGCGGGGACGCGAGCGCTGGAGGTGGGGGGCGGTGGGGGCAAGGGGGTTGCGGGGCGCTGGAGGTGGGAGGCTAAGGAGGGGGCGCAGGCAGCGGGAGTCGCGGGGCGCCGGCCGCCGCTCAGCCGCCTCCTGCCCGCAGACCGTGTGCGTCAAGCACGTCACCCCGCACCTGCACAGCTGCGAACGCCTCCCCGACGGCCGCGCCACCTTCCAGTGCAAGGCGGACGTCTCCCTGTCGCTCAGAGCCGCTGACTGTCGCAGCATCTGAGGCCGACGGACACTTGGAGTCACTCGTCTCCCGTGTGGATCCCTGCAGCCCGCGGCCCAGCTCGGGTACCCCTAGATCCCTGGCCCAGCACCGTCTCCCCCATCTCTGCAGTAAATGGCTAAATGAATAAATGAGAAGTGCCACCGGCCTCCGGGTGCGGTGGGCGCCGCTGGAGGGGCCAGGGCCCTCTCGGTCTCTAAGCCGGGGCTCTGCCCCCAGACCACTTTGGTGGGCCTCTACCAAGTCGCGGCTCTCCTGAAACACCCTGCACAGGGGCACCCCAACCCCTACGGCTGGGGAACGCTGCCGAGGACTTTGTGGGCCCCACCCCAGCCTTACCTGGCCCTGGAAGCTTTCGAGAAGCCCCGCCCAGCTGGGCCAGAGGCCCCGCCCCCTCCCCTGGTAGCGTCGATCCGCAGCCGGCTCGGCTCTCTCCCGCTCCGACGTTAGACCCTGACCGCCCCCCACCGGGCAGCCCTCCTGCCTCCAAGCCGGGTTTCTTGAGGCGGCAGCTCTCCCTTACTGGAGGGGCAGCCCATGGGGTCGCTCCCTTCTTGGGAGACCCACACCCCATGTCTGGAAGGACTGTGCACAATGTCCATTGTATCCAAATGACCAGGCTGGCCAGGGCAGGAGGGGTCAGCCAGACGCCCAACCAGGGACAGCGCAGGGCCTGCCGGAGACCCCTGTGCCCACTGCTGCGTGAGCAGGGGGACCCGGTGCCAGGAAGCGGCCTCCTGGCTGGGGGGTCAGTGCAGACAGACCTGGGCGCTCTGCATTCACCCCTCCTGCAGCCTCCTCCCCGACCCTGCTGAGGAGGGGCCTCTGGCAGGGCGGTTAAGTGAGGGCCTGAGCCTGCCTTGGGGAGTCCCCCACCCCGTGGGGCACTTGGCCAGCCGGGCCTCAGGGAACCCTCTGCTCAGAGAGGCTGTGGGCAGAGCCCAATCCCACTGCTCCTCTTCCAACCGTGGTGCAGCTGGGGCTTCCTGGCTGCTGCTTTGGGCAGTCCCCAACTTGGGGTGCCCCCCAGGGGTGGGCTCTGGGGAGGCCTAGGGCTGGCTCCAGTGTCAGAGGAGTGGACTGCCCCCCACCCCCGCTGGGGTCTACAGAGCTCCCTGTAGCCTGCCGCTCTGGGTGTGGGGAGGTCCAGAACCGTAGGGCTCTGCAAGTTGGGGGCCCGGACGGGGCAGGGGTGCAGATGTGCCTTTCACAGCTTAGTGCCCCCCAGCTTAGGGAGGCCGGGAAGGCAGGTGGCCGGTGGCTGCAGAGCTGGGGGTGTGTGGGGGCCCCTCAGTCACCAGTTTCCGGGAAGAGATCGAAGTTAGACCTCAAGAATAGCTAAATTGAGAGACTGGCCAGGACCCGCCCCCCCCCCCCACCGCAGGAGGGGATGCTGGCCCTGGTGCCCCCTCTGCTGGCAGCGCCCATTCTGGAGGGGATGGAGGGCACTGAAAACACCATCACACTCCGCACTCTGCAGAAAACCAAGCGAACCACGGGCGACAGGCGGGCACTGTGTGCGGAGCCCCCGAGACTGTGGCCCCCACTGGGGAGCCCCCCCATGGTTCCTCCCCAGCCGGGCGGCTCTGTGCAGCACTGTGGGGACAGACCCCAGGCCCAAGGGGTTCGCGGGCCTGGATCTGGGGGCTCCCTCTCTGCTGGGTGGGCGGCGGGAGGGCGCTGAGGGGTTGGGTCCCCCAGTTCTGCCCCGAGGGCTGACAGCAGACAGAGGGCCTCCTGCCACATTTATTGGTTGCACACCAGCCAGTTATGTACAAAATCGAGACACCTTCAGGGACAGCAGGAGGGGGCCCCGCCAGTCTGTTCCCGAGGCTCCTGCCGACCTGGGTGGGCAGGAAGTGGGGTCCTGAGTACGCAGGACCCCTGGAGCGGGCGGGAGAGCAGCGGTGGGGCCAGCAGGATGGAAGCCGCGTCTCCCCGCACTCAGGTGGTGCCCCTGGAGCCGGCGGTGCGCTGTGCTCGCCCCGCCTGCCCGCTGCCCGACGCCCTCTGCGCAGCTCAGGGGAGAGGGCACAAGGCCCGCTGCAGCCGGGGCCCGTGGGCCAGGCCGGCCAGACGGGGCCTCTGCAGCCTCCGTGAAGACGCGGGAGCCCACACGGGCCGGACTGGAGGTGCGGGGAGCAGAGCGGGGGAGGGCCGCACTCGAGGGCTCCCGGTGACCGCCCGCTCCGTCAGAGGTCACAGTCATGCTCCTTCTCTGGCCGTGCCCCCTGCTGCCTCGCGGCCTCCAGGAAGGCCAGCTCCTTGGCCTCCTTCTTCTGGTTCCGGGCCTCGTACGCCAGCCTGCGGGCCAGGACGGGGGAGCTGTGTGCGCGGCCCGGCGCCCCGGGCTCCGCGCGCCCCGCCGCCCAGCACGGCCCTCACCTGTTCTTGATGATGCGCTGGACGATGAGGTCCGTGGTGAGATCGTTCCCGCTGTCAACATGACAGAAGATGCCCCTTCTCTTGGGCTCCTGGAGTCAGGGTGAAGGGGAGATGAGGGCACCCCTCTGGCCCCCCAGACTGCTCAGCCGCCCTGGCCCAGGGGTCCTCACTGAAGGGAGGTGGCCTTGGCATAGTGGGGCGGTTCTTCCCGCTCACCAGCATCCTGCCCCCTGAGACCGCTTCCCAGACCAGCCCTGGAGCCGGGCCCGGCACACCCACCTGGTACGGGTCAGAGCCATCCTTGTCAGGCACGATTTCCGTCTTCCCGTGACACACCAGCTCTACCTGTGGAAGGGTCCGGGGTCAGGGAGCCCTCCCAGCACCACCCCGTGGCACTCCACCCTGAGAGCCCCGCCCAGGGAGCCACCTCAGCCCAGCCCTCCCTGGAGCGCAGGCCACCGGGAGCCCCACCTTGAAGTGGTCCAGGAGCTCTGCTGTGACCGCATACGGCGCCCCAATCACTACTTCCGACACGTACTGTGGGGACAGGGGCACAGCTGGTTAGCTGGGACCCCGCCAGGCTGGTGGGTGGCGGGAGACGGCCCGAAAGGCCAGTTGGGGCTGCCAGTGCGGAGGAGGAGGCGCGGGGAGGCGCGGGCAGGCTGTCCCCCTGCGCCCGCCCAGCCGGCCAGCCCGGCGCTCACCCGGCAGGCCAGCACGCTCAGCGTCCGCTCGTGCAGGTTCATGATGGGGTAGTTCTTCCCCTTGTACTGGTTGACCTCCTAGGGCCAGAGCGGGGACAGGTCAGTGGGCACCCTCCCAGCGGGGCCCCGGGGTGCCCGCCAGCACGGGCAAGGCCTGCTGCAGCACAAGGCCCCGGACCGCCCACATGTCTTTGTCATGCCCAGGGCCCACCCCCTCCACGGCCGCCTGTGCCCAACCCCAGCCCGAGAGCCCCCTGAGGGCCCCACGCCCAGCTGCCCAGGGGTGACCTGGTCAAAGTGCAAGCCAGCGATGACGTAGGGCCTCTCCGCCAGGCCGTGCACCTTTTCCAGGAAGTCCACGTGCCCGATGTCTGTGCCCAGGTTCAGGAGAAGTGATGGGCAGGAGCACTACCCTCCACCCGCCCGCGCCCCCCCAGAGGCTGCAGCCCTGACCCCACCCCAGTCCAGGGCCCGAGGCGTCAGTGAGGCCCCCGGGTCCCCCAGCCCAACAAGGCAGCCGTGGACGTGCAGGGGCAGGTCTGGGGCGACACCCCAGTTCAGAGGATACGGAAGAGGTCGAAGGCGCCGGCCACGTAGATGACCGTGTCGCCTGGCTGAGGCTCCTTCCCGGAAGCAAACTGGATGATCTTCTGGGAAGTCTGTAGAAACTGGGACACCCCTGTCCAGGGGTTCCGCCCCCCGGGGCACTGTAGGCCGAGAGGAGTCTGGTCGGCGACAGAGGCCTCACAGGCACGTGCCTTGCCCGCCTCCAGGCCCCTGAGTCCGGGATGCCCGCACAGGCTCGGGCTGCAGGCCAGGACTCAACTCCCAGCTGCGCAGTGCCAGCTCGCTCGCTCGGGCTGTTTCCCAGCAGGGGTCTCAGGCAGGGACACGAGCGCTGGTTAGTGCCCGGTCCACACCACAGCCAGGCAGCCAGGGCCCCTGTGGCCAGTGGGACTGTGGCTCCGCCCGGTGGCCACAGCAAGCACTGCAGCTACCACCACCTAGGTCCAGCAATCGGCCTGCCAGGAAGGAGGCCAGTGGATGCAGCCCTCGTGGGGACCCCGCACACTGAAGCCACCACCATCTGGTCACCTGAGAGGAGCCTTCTGAGAAAAGTATCTCCCCGGCAGGTGTCGAGTGAGGGGGCTAAAAATGAAGACAGGGCCAGGCCACATGTACATGGACAATCCTCGCTCTTCCTCCAGGCAGTGGCCAAGCCTGGCGGTCAGCACTCGGTCAGGCCCGGAGGGCAGGGGGTGGGGGAGGGTGAGGCTCCGGGCAACACTCACCTTGCCGAAGCTGTCCGCATACTCCCGGCACTCCGAGGTCATCTCCTGCACAGAAGGGTGGGGCTGGGCCCGGCCGCCAGACGCGGCCAAGCCCAGGACCCTGCTGCCCACCAAGCAGCCCGGCAGGGCAGGACGCACGCCCCCTCCTTTCTGATCAGCGTCCTCCGTGTGGGAACCTCAGATATTCCACCCCCACTCCCCGTCACTCACTTGGCCGCGGTGATGAGCCTTGGTCACCAGCAGCATGCGGCCGACGAGGTCCGTGGTGGACACGCCCTGGGTGCGTTTGCACTCTCTGGGGACAGAGGCAGTGACACAGGTGGGTTGAAGCTCTCAGCTCACGGCCTCTGAGGGCCACCGGCCCTTCACCGTGCTGTGAGGGGAGCTGTGGCGGGGCTCACCTGTACCTCCCAGCCTGCTTCACTTCCTCATAGGTGTCCCGGCCATCTACGGTCAGTGTGATGTCATCTAAGGGTGACACACACATGGGAACGAACACTGTCACCAGAAGCCACCAAGACCTTAGGGGCCCAAGACCCCCTACCCCAGGCCCGCTCTTGTTTCTGGGGAGGGACCGAGTGTCCTCAGACCTCCACAGGGCTTGCTGCCCCCCACGCATGAAGAGGCCCAGCAGCCCCGATGCCCAGGCCCTGGGGCTCCAGCCCCTGCCACTCACTGCCGTGGACACAGAAGTCGCAGCTATACTTGTCCAGCGTCTCCAGCGTGGTGACGTAGGGGGCCGCGGGCACCACCTCGTCCACCCACTTGATGGCCTGCACCATCTTGTACCTCTCCTCCTGCGTGAACACCGGGGGCCCCTTGTGCTTGGAGATCTCCTCTAGGGCCGGGGAGAGAGCGACGGTGAGAGGGCGCCCCAGAGGCTCGCCGGCCCCCCGCGCCCGAGCCGCCTCGTCCGGCTGGGGCTCGGGGCGAGTGGAACACGCAGGGCCGGGGAGCAGGGTGGCCGTGCCTACCGTCGGTGTGCACGCCCACGATGAGGTAGTCGCCCATGGCCCGGGCCTGGCGCAGCTGGTTCGAGTGGCCGTAATGCACCATGTCGTAGCTGTGGAGAGGGCAGGGCGGTCAGTCCCTGGGCTGAGGAGGGCAGGGACTAGGTGGCCCGTGGGCAGCTAGGGGGCACGGCTCATCTCTGCGCTCGGGACCTTGGAGAAGCCTCCATGGGGGACTGCTCCCTGGCCACTGGGCCTGGGCTTTGCGTGGAGCGGGGAGCTCAGCGCTCCACCCCGTGGGTCCCCGGGGCCAGGGCCTGAGGCAGCGAGCGCGGGGGCGTCCAGCTGTGCCCATGGGCGAGGCCTGCAGACCCCAGGGCTGGAGAGCGCACGGGCACGGCCCCTTCTTAGCGCTGCTGGGACTGCTGGCCGCCAGCTCCACCCCGTGCAAAGTACCACGGGAGCTAATCTCACAACCCTGAGACAGGTGCATAGTCCTGGGGGGCCAACCGGAAACGAAGCCCAGCCAAAGACACGACAAGATGGGGGCAACTCCTGACTTTGGAAACCCACCCCTCTCCACGCAGCCTCCCGAAAATCAGTGACGCCTTGCTCTCCGGGGCCAACAGTCACCGCCCTGCCACCTGGTTCTAGAGCTTTTATCCTTAAATCAGGCAGGCTTGAGTGAGCTTTCAGCCGAAGGCCTCAGACAGCACCCGCTGTCCGGCTTGGGCTCCCGCGCGCTCCGTGTGCACTGGGGGAGCCCACACGCTTCCCTGCAGGCCCTCAGTGGGGTCCTCGGGCCCGCTCTGCTCCTTCCTGCCTCGCATTGCCTTCTGAGTGGGGGAAGCTGTCCCTGATTCTCCAGGTGACCCAGGCCACTGCATGTACAGAGCATGTACAGTGCTACCTGTGACCTCATCTCAGCACACCAGGCAGTCACAGGGCTATGGCCCTGGAGTAAGGGAAGAGGGAAGTCCAAACTCAGCAGCAAGACTGGCCCTTGTGCCCACTGGACGGGCGAGGCCAGGGATGCAAAGAGTTCAGGGTGTCACCAGGTCAAAGGTTTCTGTCACCACGTCTAGTGGTTTTGGGCTGCTGGGGCAAGGGCGTGGCCTGGCCAGGGCCGAGGTCAGAGTCTACCCACACAAAGCCAGGCTCCCTCTCCCCAAGGCGACGCAGGTGCAGCTACAGAAGCATGGGAGTCTCGCCTGCTCTCCTCTGAAGCCCCGGCTGGCCAGGTCGAGGTGCTTTCTACCTGCTTCTATCAAGTAAAGGTCTGAGAAAGCACTGAACGTGGCAAGTTATCCGTTGACAGCCACACATATCTTCAAAGTGCAGCTGTCTGGCTTGACAGAGACAAGACAAATGGTGTCAGTAACCCTCCTGGGGTGGACCCAGGAGCCTGGGGGCTTGGCTGGGGTTCCTGGACAGGGTCAGGCGATTCCTGCGCAGACATCAAGGAGAATCTCTCTGGTCTTGTACTGGGCAAGCTGGGGAGCCTGACAGAGAGTCGCGGGGGGAGACATGTGGGTGCCTGGCTCCTTCAGTGGGAGAAATTGCACTGAAACGACGGAACTATCAGATTGGACACATGGGACTTTCACCACCACCGCGCGCGAGCTGGGCGGGACGGACGGCTGGGTCTGCGGCTTACGGGCAAACGTCTGGAAAGGGGCCTCTTAAGGAAAGCCGTTTCTCTCAGAACCCTCACGGAGTGCCCAGCGCTGGGCCAAGAGGCCCGTCCCCGTCGTGGGACCCTGACGCCCGGCTGCCCGTGGCGGGGGCGACCCTGGGCCCAGGCACCTACAGGCGCAGGCGGCCCGAGCTCGCCGCTGGCCGCCCCCAACCCCCGCAACTGACGGCCGACGCCGGGCCCCGGGGCGAAGGCCGGCTCACCGACGCGTCGAGGGGGCGGCAGAGCAGCGGCCCCCGCGGCCCCGGCCCCCCGTACCCCGCCGCGCTCACCAGCCATCGCACCACACCCGCACGGCGCGCCTGCTCCCCGGGCCCGGCCGCTCGGCGCCGCCCGCCGCCCCGTGCCCGTTTCGGATCATGTCCCGGCAGCAGCGGCGCGACCCCGCCGGCTCCGCGACTCCGAGCGGCCGTCTCCCGCCCGCCCCGCGCACGCGCCGTCACGCGGGCCTCACCAGCCCCGCGCGACCAATGGCGAGCCCCGCCCCGCCCGCAGAGCCCCGCCCCTCCGCCTGCAGCGCGGCCAATGGCGCGCGCGACCGGCCCCGGCAAGACAGAGCCCCGCCCCTCCGCCTGCGGCCAATGGCCGGCGCGCACCGCCCCTCCGCTCGCACCTGGCGGAGGGGCGGGACAGCACCACGTGGGGTACGCCCCGCCCCTCCCCGGGGAGCCCGGCTGGTGGCCCGCTGGCACAGACAGCAGTCACTCTGGGTCATTCGTAAGACAGTGCAAGATGTTTAATAACAATAAAAAGGTCTGCTGAGGGCCAAGGCTCAAAACCACCCGTTTGCCACATACCAATACAGAAAAAGGTCTCCACAAAGTTAACATTCTTAGAAGTAGAAATAGGGCTGAGGCCCCTGAGAGCAGCCTGGGGAGGGGGACGAGGCGAGGCAGCCTGTGCTTCCTGTTGGCCGCCAGGTGTGAAATAATCCAGTTCTGTTCTCAGGAAGGCATGGCTGCCACCTCTTTAGGAAGAGGCTGGATGACCCAGGTGTCCTCGACACCCAGGCCCATGCCAGGGGCAACCACAGCAGTGCAAGGGGGCTTCCCAAAGACAAATGGCTAAGCATGTCACGGTGAAAACGTCACCCCCAGAGACTTCTCACTAGCCCGTGTGGGGCAGTCCTGGCCTTCATGGTGCCACTGGCCCCGAATAAGAGTCTTAGCCATCTGCAAAGTGCCAGTTGCTGTTCAGACAAGCGCCAGGTCATGTCACTTTCTTCCTTTTCGTGCGTTTGGTGCAGCCCCTGCCGAACCAGCCACCGAGGATGGGGGCTGAGCTGAGGGGTGCGTCCCGGTCGCTGGCCGGGGGCTCCTCTCGGCTCCTGCACAGCGCCTTCCGACTGTGGCTGCCTTCTTCACCAGCACGCAGGGGAGTCGCCAGGGAGAAGATGGGGTCCTGCCACCTACCGGAAAGGGAAACTGGGTCAGGGGTGCGTGTGACCTCTCGCAGTCACAACCCGCCCCAGGACGGGAAAGCTGACTGAGGTGGCCCCGCCCCCACCCGTGTCTTAGCCATGGCAGGCTCTGCTTGGTGGCAGCTGCGCTGTCTCTGAGCTACAGAAAGCTGCGAGAGGAGGCAGCGCCCAGGCTAGCTCGGCCGCGGCAGAACTGTGTCCTCGTCGGCGATCTAGTGGCCAGGCATACACAGGAGGAGCGGCAGTACCCAAAGGAGGGATGAATCACTAGCGACTCTGGGCCCCACCTGTCACTCGCATGGCCAGGGGCAGGTGGACCAGACCCTCTCCCCCTTCCCAGCCTGAGACTTGACGGGAGGGATGGCCAGCTGACTAGGGGTTTGTGGCCTACAGGTCACCCGGTGAGAGAGCATGTGTCCGACTGAGATGTAGAACCACATGTTATAAACGTAAGATACAGATAAGCACTGATAAGGAAAATGAGCTAAGTTCATGTAAAAAAAAAAGTACAGTACACGAGAGGCCCACATCACAGAACACCACAAACATAACATACAAGGGTCGCCAGGCCCAGAAGGTGAAGGGATCCTTAATCTTGAACCCTTTGATTAAAAGAAGTTACTGATTTCCCCTATAAGACCCTGAAAATTCACAGAGAAAGAAAGTGTAAACTTTTTACTCAATACATACACCACATCTAAATTATCACAGATTCTGCAGTAAGGCACAGTTTGTTTAGCTTCCCCAAAGCTCGCCAGCTCCCCAAACCAAGCACACCAAATCCTGTTTGACCAGTTCTGCCAAGAGCAAGTCCCTTCAGGGAACCTTCCCCTCCAGGCTGTCTGAGGTCAAGGGGGACTGTCATGCTCACAGGCTGGCTCTCCCCGCAGGGGTCATGGTGGCCGGGGTGCCTTGGCCAGTCCCTGAAGAGGCCACCACACTGCAGTCATGCCTCAGACACGGCTTTCAGCACCTCAGAGCTTCGTCTACGCTTAGCTCGTGAGAGGAGACAGACACGGCCCACCCGCACAGGGCCAGGAGGGGCGGTGCGCCTGTGCCTCCTCACCTGCTGTAGGGGGGGATCTCCAGACCCAGCTCGTCCATGAGGAGCCGCATGACGTCATCACACTTCCCGTGGAGCTTCAGAGCGGCCCAGTCATCCTTCGGGGTCCACTGGGGATAGGAGAAGGCAAGTGAGGACAGCGCTTCCCTCCTTCCCTATGCCCTTCCCCATGCCCCGAGGCCTGGGTCCTGCTCGGCCAGCCCCCCAGGTGCCTGACTTCAGGAAACGGGAACATCCTGGGGACTCTGGCTCTCCCATTCCAGGGCCCAGGTTTAAGAAGGCGGCTCTGAGCGCCGAGTTACCTGCAAGTTCACAATGTAGAGCCTGGGCCGCCGGCTGGGGGGCCTGGTCATGCACCAGAGACGAGGGTACTTCTTCAGAACCTGTGGGGATGGACGGATGGACGGACAGACACACAGACCACACACACCAGGGAACGAGGCTATAGGAAGCCGGGTCTCGCGCCGAGCTGGCCGGCTGCCATCGGGCTCACCCCGTCCCATCCGCAGCACTGTCTGCGTACCTTCAAGCTGGAGCCTAAGCACAGGATTGTGTCAGCTCTGCTGGCAGCCTGGGTGGCTGCCTCCCAGTTCAGGGGCTGCCCCAGGGTCCCCCTCTCCCCGAAGTGCACGATGGTGTCCCGGAGCGGGGCCCCGCACTTGTGGCAGGCCCGGCCTGTCTGGTGTCGGTGCAGGGCGGTGCGCTCCGTCACGTCGAACACGCGCACGTACTCGCGGTTGGGCGTGCAGGCCGTGCAGACCTGGGGGCGGAGGGCGCTGTGAGTGGGAGGCGCCAGCCCGCCTGGCCCCCGAGTCCCCGAGGGACTGCTCACTTCAATGTACATGTTCCCGTGGAGCTCTGAGATGGCCGGGCGGGGCAGCCCGCTCCGCAGGTGGAGCCCGTCGCAGTTCTGAGACACCACGTGCTGCACCTGCGGAGGCACAGGACGGCAGGAGCGCTGTGGGAGGCAGCACAGGGGCGACCCTGGCCCACGTCTGGCCCAGAACCCCCGAGCCAGGGTGATGCCTGCCTTGCACCAGGCCTCGAAGACCAAACCAGGGCAGCGGGCCGGTCCTGGCGGGACTCGGCAGGGCCCGCCCCCAGCAGGCCTGGCACACTTGAGCAGCCAGGAGGGCAGACGCGGGCATCGCCCCCCTGGGCTGGAGAGGGGTGCAGCCCAGACTGAAGCTCTCTCGAGTCACTGTTTCAGGTCCCTGAAGGCCCGGGAGGACCAACTCCTGCCCCACTCAGTTGGAAGTGCTCGGCAGAGAGTCTCCAGAGGTCTCCTAGGGGTTCTAACCGTGATGACTTGGAGACAGAGAACGAGAGGATCGAAGGGAGGCTCAAGCCAGGAGTCTAAACTGCTGGGCGGGTGCTCATCACGGGGGTCCCCTGGCTAACAGAGGTAGGAGGCAGCTGCCCCTCGGGCGCCAAGGTGGTGCTCTAGGTCCCACGCGTGGATGCGGCAAGTACACCGGCCAGCCACATGGGGCTCTTACCAGATTCTGCTCGTGCAAGCGGGCGATGCTCATGTGGGTGAGCGTCGGCTCGGCCTCACTCAGGTCGGCAGCACTGCCAGGTGGAGGGGACCGGAAATGAGGGAGCTGCCAGGTCAGGCCCCTGCTGCCCTGCTCACCTCGGCGGGTGGTCTACGTCAGGCTGCTTACCTGACGCGTCTCCCTTTCTGCAGTAGCGTCCACACTCCATTGGGGCCCCGGTAATCTGGGATAGAAGCTGCCTGCATGTTTAGGAAGAAAAGCTCAGTGAAACGGCATCGCTGCAGGCACCGGCGGAATGCCCCGGAATGGGAAGTTTCTCCCAGGCTGGCCCACAGACCAGCCTCTACCCATTCTGCAGGCTCAGCATTTCCCGGTCTAACCTGCCTGAACCCAGATGGGGTGCGGCCCACGCGGCTCCGTGCCTCGGCCTGAACCCCTGCCCCCACCTGCTCTAGCTCACCTTCCAGACTCTCCAGCACCAAGTACAGCCTGGCTCTGCAGCCACACCTGTCCTCCACACTGAGGGGGGACTGGTCAGGTTCACCTGTGTATCCCGAGGGCCTAGCCAGTACTCAAAACAGGTACAGCAAACGGTGAACCTCTAGGTGGGGTCCTCTTCTGTCTACATTCTTGGACATGTCCAGATGCCGTAACTGGTTCTTTCTCTACCCTCACAGAGACAAGCCAACCTCCACAGGTGAGGTAAATACTGCCGAGTCCCCCAGGTTCCCAATCCAGGGACACGAAGGCAGCGGAGGCCCAGTGCGAAGGAGTGCCACCATCAGTGCCCTGTCCTCCTGCCGGGGGCCGTCTGCTTCCTGCTGCCCAGGCTCATAACAACACCCACCTGAGTGGTGGTTCTGACACACGTCACAGAGCGGGACCCCAAAGAGCAACACTCAGAGCAAATGAGCAAGCAGCTTGTGGCTTTAAGCAGCCACTCGTAGCTCTTTAAGAGGTAATTTTACTGCTTTTAAGTAATCGCATGATAGGAGTTCACGTGTGGTTCTGGAGGGAAGAGATCAGACTGCCAAGGGCTCCAGATGCTCGTAAGTTAGAGCAGTCAACGCACGTGACAAGTTCTTGCCTCTGGGCCTCTGTGGTTACCCCTGTTTGAAGTGTCTCACTCTAGCCTTTGCCTGTAAACTCGTGTCCACCCTTCAAGGCCCAAACTCAGTGGCGACAAAACCCAGCTGGGACGGATTCCGCACTCCGAGACCACAGAGGGCGCATCTGGGTTTCTGTTCTAGTGACTTAACACAGACAACTTCACATGATTGCTCATATGCCTCATCACTGTCAGCTACGGCCTTCTCCAGGATAGAATCCTCGGTGTTCACATCTGCTGGGCCTACACACGGGTCACACCCAACACACGCCCATCAATTAGATAAATAATGTGCCATCGACACTGTCAAAGCTTGTTATACATATTCCATGGCCTAGGATAGCTTCTCAATACAACTCAAAACTTCTTCTTTACCTAGGGTACTCTAATTCTTACTGCCTGACTTTCTGCTTACTTTTCCTCAACATTCAGAAAAATGAACGGAGAATCAGACACAGTTTTGGGCTTATCTCTGCCCACATAACCTTGGGACAGTAAATTAACCTCCTTAACTTTAAAGGAGATGCCTGCGGAAACTAAGCTATTACGTCCGGTTTTTATTCCTCTTCCTTTCCTGTCTCTAAGAGTTCAAGCTTTTCAAAGTACTTATCGACTTAGGGAGGTTTCAAATTGAGTCTTTTCCAGCTTCTCTAAGAAAAGAAGGAACCTCAATACTGCTTTTAAAGTGAGTTTTTTGCGAATCAGTACTTTTACTCAACTTCGAGCACTTTACTAGGTCCTTGGGTCAGACACCCAGAAGGGGGCGCCCCAGGCCATCCCCCGTTCCGGGTTCGTCCCAGAGCCAGAAGCTGACCCGGGTGTGCGACCGTCCACGTCTCGCCTCGCCTCCCTACCGTGCTGATCCCCGCGCCTGTGTAGACGACCAGGTACTCGGCGTTCCGCACAGCGCCGGCCAGCTCCCGGACCTTCCTCCGCAGCTCCTCCGGGTCGTCGCACACCTGCCGAGACCCCGAGGCAGGTCGTAAGCCCCGCCCTTCCCGCCCGCCCCGGCAGACCCGGGCGCGCCGTGGGACTCGCCTCCTGCTGCCGCCGCTTCAGGCCCTCGCGCCGCCTGCTCCGGCCCTGCAGCTCGGTCACCAGGTCCTCGCTCTCGGCCAGGAGCCGGCCCTCTTCCACGCTGCGCTCGGCAGCCGCCTTCCTCAGGATGCGCGACACCTGCGGGCGCAGGGAGGGCGGTGAGGGCGGCGCGAGCCGGGGACGCGGGGTGGGGCGGGGGGCGACGTACCTGGCGGAGGCGCTCCCGCTGCTGCTCTTCCCGCAGCCGCCGGACCCGCTCGGCCGCCTTGCGCTCCGAGCGGCTCAGACCCCCAGCTGCCATCGCTCTCGGGGAGACCCGCGCTTCCGCTTCCGCCTCCCGGCAAGCCGCGCGCGGGCGCATGCGCGTGAGCCCCGCCCCGCCCTTCCGGCCCCGCCCGCGCCGCCCCAAGGAAGCACCTGCCAAGTCTCTTTAAAAGGTGTTTATTGATCATATACAAAATAAAGAAAACCTTATATATCACAAACATACACTATATACAGCAATAAATACCCGGGGCCCGGCCCAGTGCCGCCCCTCCTGGACAATAATTTAGCAATAAATACTGCGCAGGGCAGGGTGGGTGCCAAGGTCGGCCGCCCCAGCGAGGACCTCCCCCCGCCCCCGACCTGGACCTTCAACAACCCCCGCCACCCGGGCAGATCCCAGGATATCCCCACCTTCCCCTGGCTTCGGCCCTAGGCGGGGCAGGCAGCGTCTGATCAACTCTGCTTGGACCCACCTTCTCAGCGCCAGAGCAGCAGGCTGGCGCACTGGGCAGCCCTTGTCCTGTTGCCCTAAGATGCCAGGAGAAGGCTGTCTGTACCCACTCCCGTTTGTTTAAAGGCTTCCGGGACTAGCAATTGAGGGGAAGGGAAGGAGGGAAGGGCTGGGACACGAGGTTGCTGGAAAGGTCTCTCCTCATAGTTCACTGGGGACACCCGCGTGTCAAGGCTCCTGCTCCAGGGTGGGGTGGAGATGTGTGCGATTGGCCCAACAGGTAGAACACACACCCAGGACATACAGGCCAGCAGCAGGACAGGCCATCAATTTCAAGGGCATACCCCTCCCTGCCTTTGTGTGTTCTCCACTCTCTTCCCGTCTCCAAAACCAGAAAGCCAACAGGAAGGCAAAAACGCGCCAAAAAGAAATTATTCAGTGGCTTCTGGGGAAAAAAATCGTTAATGTGTTGGTTCCTTTCACCAAACCACAGCCTAAAAAAGTAACTTACAAGATCCCAGAGCGGAAACAGTGCTAGGGGCTGTGGCTCAGGCTTCCCAGCTGTGGACAGGAGCTTTGACCAACCGGCCACCCCAGAGGTGGAGGCAACAGGGAGCGGGTGGGGCTCGACTACCAGTCGCAAAACAGGCTGCAGCTGATCAGAGCAGTGGGCCCAGGCAGTGACCACTGAGGCTGCGCACAGACCTGAGCGTGGACCGAGAGGAGAAAAATTCCCGTCAGAAGCCAGCGCACCCCCAGCTGCCGGGGCGCAGCCACGTGTTCTCCCGGTGCCCGGGCAGTGCCGCCCAGAGCAGCGGCCAGGGGCCGTGGGTTCTGCCTGGGGCCACACTCTGGGAAAGAGCTGACCTGTTCCCACAGGTTCTCTGAAATCTGAGTGTCCACGCTGGGATGAGGGAGGAGCTGGGCGGGGGCAGGGTGGTGTGGCTTACTTAGCGGACACGTTTGGGAGACTCGGCTCTGGCCAAGCCCTCGACTCGCTGTGTCAGAAAGGCGGGGGGCACGACACCCTCACCGCAGGAACCAGATTAACGAGAATCAGAAACATGCCAACCAGTCACATGAGGACACAGAATCTACTGTCAAAGAACCAAGGTGAAGGGGAAAGGGGGAG
Source organism: Eidolon dupreanum (assembly GCA_028627145.1). Lineage (NCBI taxonomy): Eukaryota > Metazoa > Chordata > Mammalia > Chiroptera > Pteropodidae > Eidolon > Eidolon dupreanum. The sequence continues at coordinate 107,018,649 of CM053506.1, forward strand.
AGTGGCCCTGCAGGACGCTCCCCCAGAGCCAAGGATCAGTTGCTCTAAACCCCAAAACCCTGAAAGGAACCATGGCCTCACTAACGCCAGAAGCTTCTTCTGTAAACCAAACCAAGGACCTACAGTCCCTGCTCAGCTCACGCTCCACTCGAACCCTCCCGTGGCCGTCCTCGCCCACCTCCTCTCCCCACGCTCCACGTCCACAGCCTGGCAGGGCTGTGCACACACGACTACCGCCCAGCCAGGTCAGAGCGTGACCTCTCCTTAGGGACTGTTATGTGAGACTGCAACTCACTGCGGCTACGGCCATCACCAACTCTAGTCGGAGCCCGAGACAGTGGCAGACTGGGGACGGGGAAGCCAACACGATCCGGAGTCAACAGTCTCTCTCCACTGCAGGCTGACCCGGGTACAACTTGGAACCTCTGAGGCTCTGGGCCCACAGAGGCTCATTGAGATGGCAGAGGTTGACAGGGTGTCCTGCTTCCATCCCACGTGACACACTGGGTCAAACTCTGGGATGAAAATCCTGCTGCCCGTGAGGTTAAACACTGTCAGGCTGCACTGTTGCACTTCCGTGCTGTTCGGGGGGGGGTCAGGGTCCCCGGTGAAGCCAACCAGCAACCTAAGGAGAGGCCGAGGCCCACGTGGCTGAACAGAGCACTAGCCTCTGGGGGCGGGGGTGGGCACCACAGGCAGCCCCCGCCATGAGCCGACGAGGAGCTGCCGAAGCCGAGTCTGGGAGACTGGCTGCCTCCGCCGAGGCAGGCGCAGCCCCGGGAGGTGCACCGCCACAGGCCGAGCCCCAGGCCCCTGGAAGACACAGATCCCAAGGGAGGTGGAAGAAGGCCCAAGCTGGGAGCTGCCAGCAAGTTCTGGGGGACAGGAGGGACAGGACCCGGCCCTAGAGACTGTAGCCCTTGTCTGGCACCGGTGGAGACCCCTAGGCCTTTGGGCAGGCAGAGGGGCTGCCCCAGGTGGGCCCCGAAGCCACCTGGTTCTGCCCGGGGAGCACTGTCCCGCAGCACAGAGATGGTCCAGGATAAGTGTGCCCGGGCTTCCCCTGCCGAGGCTCAAGGGGAGCCTGGAGGAACAAAGTTGGGCTGCGGCCAGGGCCCGAGAGCGCTGACCGGACACGTTCAGAAGGAAGACGACTGGGGCGGCGTGGCTGTGGCCCCACGGGCACCCACAGTGACTCCTCGGTCCCTGCAAGGCCCCCACCCAGGGCCAGAGGCGTAGGCATGGAAGCAGCGGGAGCCCCGGGATGGCCACAGTGTCACCCACCCTGCCACTGGATCAACCCAAGCCTGAGACACGCGTGTGAAGCCAAGGGTCAGGAGGGGTGGGCGCGGCCAGCCCCGAGTCTGACCTGGAGGCCTGGGGCAGGTGCTGAGGCAGAAGGGGCCGGGCTGGTGGGCACGGACCCCCCCAACAAGCTCTGCTGAGCAGGTACCGCCTGGCACCCAGCCTGAGCCCGGCAAGCCAGCAGAAGCAAAACACAACCAAATCCAAAAACAAACACGGGAAAACAGACACAAGAAGTGACACCCACAGGTCAAAGGTCACCAGAAGCACCAGCACTCGACGCTGCACAAGACCTCACCAGGCACGGACGACACCACTGCACCGGCGGAGACGGAAGCAGGAAGGGCAGAGGAGTAAGTCACTTTCGGTACAATTGCAAAAGAGATAGCAAAGAGGACGTCAGGACGCGCCTTCCGGGCCCGCGGCTCGGCTTTTTTTTTTTTTTTTTTGTCTTTTTTTAAACTAAGTTTTATAAATAACATCTGATAACTCTGTGTATATAAAAACTAAACTTCAACAGCCACAAAGACTTGTCTGTAAGTTTACAAGAAAGGGATTTTTGTTTTTGTTTTTTTCCTTTTTTAAACTAGCAGTTTCTATTATACTTTCTTCCCTTTATTTATATGGTCAAATGTTCTTGCTTGCTTTTTTTTTTTAAAAAGACAATTTTATAAATACTCTGCAGCTCTTTTTTTTTCTTTAGCTTTTAAACATATAATTTAATAACTTCGTAAAAGGAACTTCTCTCTTTTAAATAAAGGGCTATGTAACCACACAAATAGGTCATGTAAACAGTGACACGGGACCCACTGCAGGACACTGGACACACCCTCCACGTACGCTCACAACCAGTGATTTGGTCTTGTTCAGTGCAACGCATCAGGCGAGGGCATGAGGCCCCGGGCCCACGGCCGTGACACCCCACCCCCAGCACCCAGGCTGTTGCCCGCCTGTCCAGGGCCCTCAGGAACACTCTACTCCTCAGGGCAGTGCCCGTCTGTGCCTGCTGGCCAAGCTGCAGGTGACCCACCCAGCGCCTGCCAGCGCAGCCCCTCCGGCCTCCAAGCCCTCCTGCTCGGACACGGGGGCCCCGAGCTCTCACCCCATCTTTCCGTCCACTCCCACGGGGCTAGCTCTGGACTCCAAGCCCACATGGCCTTGGTATAAAGGGGGCTGGGGCGACCCCACGTCACCACCGAACTGACCAATCCCAACGTACAAAACACACGATGACAACGACGAGATCAAGGGGCTCAGCCCGGCGCCCCTGGGGTGCAGGTTGTGCTTTGCAGGGAAAGGGGGAGGTAGGACAGGAGGGGTGAGGAGAGGAAGGGGACAGGGCTGCCAAGTTCGCCGTGCACCTAACGGCCCCTCGAAGACCCGCCTGGGCACGCGCGCGTCCCTACGACCGGGCGTCCGTCTTGGACTTTACTATCGTGATGACGCTGGTGGCGGCCACCTTGCCCGGGACGAGGGGCCCCAGGCCGGCAGCGAGGGGACCCCGAGCTGGCGCCACGGGGCTGCGGGCCACGGTCCTGGCGAAGTTCTGCAGGGCCTCGTACTTGGAGCGCAGCGCGTCCAGCTCCAGCTTCATGCTGGCGTTCTCCGAGGCCAGCTTCTCCACCTCCTGCTGCAGCTCCGCCTTCTGCTTCTCCAGCTCCTCCTTCTGCGTCACCCGCTTGACGCGGCAGCTGGCGGCGTAGCCGCGGTTCTTGAGCGTGCGCCGCCGCTGCTTCAGCTGCATGATCTCCTCCTTGGACAGGCCGCGCAGGTGCTGGTTCAGCTCCCGCACCGACATGGTCACCAGCTCCTCATCGGTCAGGCTGGTGCCATTCTCGCCCGGCTCCCGCTTCACCTGGGGGTGGCACAGCGCACGACGTCACGGGCTGACTGGCGGCCCATCCCCGTGCCACCCCGGCCCCGAGCTGCCGCCCGTCTCGTGTGCTCACCTTCAAGGCCTTGTTTCCTTTATTGGGGGTCGTCATAACCCGGGGGCACAGCACGCAGGCACTCTGCGGGACAGGGAGCAGAGGTCAGGACTCTGGAGACCAGCCCCTGTCGGTGGCACTGCCAGCCCCGCCCCTCACCTGCCCATTCCCGATGGCAGGCCCCCAGGACACTCTTGGGCCTTGCCTCTCCTGAGCGGGGCTGCTCCTCGTCCACCCTGCCCTAGGGAACCAGCCGGGAGGCCAGAAGGTCTGAGGCGGGTAGGGGGATGGAAGGGCTATTAGGGAGGCAGAGGCAAGAGAAGGGGCTGGGGACAGATGAGAGGGATGCGGAGGGGCCGGCCTAGAAGAAAGCTGGAGCTTTAAAAATAACCCCAGTGTGAGCCCCAGAGCCGCTGTTCCTGGCGAGTCATGCTGACTCAGCACATTGCTCGCTCCCTCACCGGCCCAGGCCGCCAGCCAACACAGCCCCAGGGGACTGGCAGCCAGTGCGAAAAGCTGCCAGGGCCAGAAAGGCCAGCCTGGCCAACAGCAGGTGAGGGCCAGGGCCAGTGACCCCGTGCGTGTGTACTCAACAGTCCTATCTCCCACAGCTGCCTCCCCTCGCGTGCCCTAGGACAAAGCCCTGCTCCTACCCAGGCTTAGGGGGCTCCCCACAGGGACTCGGGGAGAGGGGAGCATGTGGGGGAATCCTGATTCTCCCAGGGACTCCGCACTCTGAAGAGCGGCCGCTAGCTCTGGCGTGAGCGCGCCGCACTCCGGGCGGCGGGCGCTGGGGCCCTCGGCCCACCTCTGGGCCGATGGAGCAAGCGCGCTGCGGCTTCGGCTTGCAGCACCTCGCGCCCCTGCCCTGCCGGCGCAGGCTATTTCACAAGAGCGCCCACACTTAGCCATCCGGGCCTGCTCGGCCCCCTCTGCTGCGGTCAGCACCCACAGGGCAGGGAACGAAAACAAAGGGGTCCCTTCCCACCCGCTTGGTCACGCTTCTCACACCCCACCTCACTTTCTGCTTCCTGAAGCCCTGCCAAGAACATTTTTGCACACCTAGTCCCGGGATTCCTGGCTCAGAGAGCTGCCACCACACCCTGAAGCGAGGCTGCACCCCCACACACTCTGCCCCCTACTTTCCAGGTTAGATTCAGGAGGGAAATGGCTGGAGGGCTAAGACAGGCTGCAGGCTTCCCTCAGCCCATTCTAGCCCAGTCGGCCCTCTTACCCTCGCCAGGAACTCAAGTGTGGCCGGGAGATGGACGCCCGAGTGGGCTCCCGGGTGGACCCCACCTCGCCCAGCGTGCACCAGGCAAGGAGGCCAGAGGCGCCTGCCCACAGCCAGGCCACCCAGGGTCTCTGGCAGGCCTGAGGCCCAGCGGCCGGGCCTTCCAGAGCACAGGATGGGCAGACCAGAGCTGGAGGCCTGGTCCTCGCAGCAGAGCACCAGCTGGGGGGCAGGGACACTACCCTGGGCCCCACTGCTGTCAGCCCCGAGGAAAGGCCCTGGCACCAGCTTTTCCCACCACCATGCTCCCTCCACCCCCAAATGCTGAGCACAGCGGTGACTTCCTGAAGAGATCACACAGAAAAGTGCCTCCTCGACAGATTTCACCCTCCGCAGAAGGCCTGAACTCAGCACAAGTGCAGCCAATCGCCTCCCAATCAAAGGTGTGCGGGGGAGGGGCGGGTCTCAGCAAAGCCAGTGCTTCCAGCCTTCTGGCCTGGCCTCCGTCCACCTGGGGACACACGCAGATGGGACAGAGACAGCCCTCTGGGGTGGGATCAGAGTGATGGCTCAGGGCACCTCTAGAAGCCAGGTGGAGGGGATCCCGGAGGCCGGATCAAGATGCTGTCCCCACAGCCCTCCTCCCCATCCCGAAGGCTGGACCAGAGCTGGGGCTGGGTCATCCTTCCTCCTCTCCCCTGAGGCTGAGTCCACCTCGTGGAGAGGGCCCAGATAGCCTGAATCCAGCACGGTGCCCTGGACCACCCACTCGGGTTGAAAGCCAGTCAGGAAGGGGAAAGAAGTCCAGGCTGCTGCAGCCCTTCCCCTGGGCCCAAACTCCAGGGCATGGACGCGAGGCAGAGGTCGAGATGGCCAGCCCCTGCTCCTTCCTCGGGCCTGCAAACCCGTGGCCGAACCTCCCAGGCGGGGCGCTCTGGCACCCCAACCCAGCCCGGCCTCACTCCCACCCTGCCCTTCAGACCGACTCCTCCAGAAGCCCTCAGTCAGTAAAAGCCCCCCTGAAATAAGTCTGAAACTTAATTTCCACTGAAGCACACGGTACTGAGACTTAAAAGAAATGCTCCTCCAGGAACCTGCATTTCCCTAGGGCATAAAATTCCAGCCAAAAGGTCAGCTGAAGTGTTAGAACATCTGGCTTCTCTGAGCCCAGGGCTGAGTGTGGGTGACGGGTGGGGTAGGGGAACCCTTGAGGACAAACCCCAAGGCCAGCCTAGCCTAGCCATGAGTCCCTAGGCAAGGTCAGCTCTGCTCTAGACAAAACGCACCCCCACTCCTGGAGGTCAGGAATCACTCATACACTCAGGAGAGGTGACCGAGGCCACACCACCCTCGAGCTGTCATTTCCCGAACGGTCCCCGTCACCTGGCCTGCCACCCATTAGGGGCTTCTTCTCTGCCAACCTGCACAACACTGACCCCCAGTCTCCAGCGAGCTGACTCTGGGGTGGCTGGAAACTGCATCCTTCCACCCCAGCCCACCTGCTACCCCCTGAAGGCTAGGCACCCTCCAAGCTACCACCACCCCCCCGCAGCCTGGACCTAGTCCCCAAGGCCGGGCTGCAAAGAGGGGCAGGGCCTGCTCACCAGACACCTCGGTCCCCAATGTCTAAATCCTGCTGCTTCCTCTCATCTGCAATCCCCGGTGGGGTGCGTCTGCTTGCCCCTGCCTTGTCCACTGCCACCCGGGACTCCGGTACAGGGCGTGTTCCGCTGGCCTCTTCCGCGGAGCCCTGGACTCCCGCTCGACCCCACCCTTTCCTCTCGCCCTCCCCTCCCTCCAGGAGGCCCCAGTCTCCTTCTCCCACTGCGTGCCCCTCTGACCAGTGTACCCCTCTCTTCCCCGCCCAGGGGCGCCCTGGCTGACGGACCAGATCAGTCACAGGAAAGCCTACTTCCCGCCCCCTAGCACGGCCCCCCTAAGCTCCTCCCCTCCTCTCACTCAGAGAACTATTTCCCAGTTTGGGGAACTGTCCCAGACGTGGGTCGGGGACCAGCTGCCTGAGAACCGCACGCCTGGGAGGAGAGGGACAGGCCAGGGGCTTCACCTTCTACCGCACCGCGGCCCCCTCCACTTCCTCCTCCCCACCCTACCTCCAACTCGCAGCTCAGCCCAAACTTAAAAGGGCCAGCCCCTGGGCCTGGCCCCATCCCCACGTCCCCACGGTCCCCTTCCGCCCCTCGTTTCCCGGCCTTTCAGGCCCCAGGCCCCTCGCTCAAATCCCCCCAGGCACCGGGACGAGCGTCGAGTGACCTCATGCTGATGACTCAGCAAGTCTCCCTCGGGGCTCTGGCACGCGTGTGACGGAGCGGAGCCGGCGCGAGCAAGGTCTCCCCGGCGCCCCCGGTGCCGGCCCGCCCCCGGCCTGCCGAGGACCCCTGTGCCTGGGGGTCGCCGACGCCGACACCTGATGAGTCAGCAGCTCCGGCCGCGGCCGTCGGGCTCCTCGGTGCGGCCTGGGCGCCCCGCTCGACCCCACCCTTTCCTCCCGCCACCCAGCCGCCCTCCCTCCAGGATGCCCCGGCCGCCGAGCGAGCCCCGCGCACGCCTCGCCCGCCCTCCGCCGGCCCCGCGGCCCATCCTCGGCCCCCGGCGCAGGGGCCGGCGGTGCCCTGCCCGGTGGCGACGTCGAGGCTCGGGCCGCCAGAAGCGCGCGGGGCGACCCGAAGCCAGGGGCGCCCGGCCCGCGCCGTCGCACTCACCCACCACACTGCGGGCCCGGGCGGGCCGAGGCCGGGGCGGGGGGCGGCTGGCGCTCCGAGGCCGCGTGGGGCTGGGCGGCGCGAGGGCTCCGGGCCCGGGGTGGGGACTCGCCGCCTGCGCGGGCCGGGCCGAGCGCGCTGGGAAGGCCGGGCCGGACCAGGCTCGGTATCCGCCGCCGCCGCCGCCACCGCCGCCGCTCCACAGACGTCACATGATGTTTGGTCACGTGGGCTCCATTCATGAAGCGGCGACGCGACCCGCCGGGGCTTAAAGGGGAAGGCGCGGCGGCGGCGGCAGCGGCGGGGGCGGGGCGCGCCCTCACCACGCCTGCGCGCCTGGGCGCCGTCGCCCCGGCAACGCGCGCCGCGCCCTGCCCAGGCGGGGTCTCGCGGGACTGTCCCGGGCGCGCGCTCCCCGGCGGCCACGCCCCCTTTTCCGGCCTTCGAGGCGGGGCCTGGTGGCCGGCTCAGTTGCTTTCCCGGCCGTCGTGCGCCAGGAAAGGCCACGTATCCCGCGGGCCCGCCTCTACCTGCGCGGGGCGGGGGTCTGTGCCGGGGGCTCACGCCTTAGGAGGGTCCCGCAGGGACACAAAGTCCAAGCTGTCCCGCAGGCATGCCAGGCCCAGCACTGGCTGCGAGTAGTGGATGCGTGGGGAGTGTCAAGGCCTCTCGAAGCCACCCTGGCAGAGACGGGGGAACGCAGTCAGGCCCCTCGTTTTTTCTGCCGTGCATTTTCTTGTTTTTCCTGTATCTTCCCTCTCCCCTTAGATGTGGAGGTCTGTTCCTTGTCCCCTAAGTGCCTCCTTTTCCTACGCACGGGCACTGGGCCTTGGTTCTAAGTGGGCCCAGGGGAAGGGTAGAACTGAAGATGAGATGTTGCAATGTAATTCCTCGAAAACCTGGGCTCAGAGACAATCCTGATCCCCCCACATTCCACCCCGTATTCCAGGGACAACACTGCTCGGCCTCCGTGCTCCCAGCTCAACCTAGCCACCCAGTCCAGCCCAGGGGCCGGTGTGTGCCTTGTCAACCTCTGAGGCAAAGGGCCTGGTCTTACTCTCTCCACGCTCTCTCTGTTGTTGCAACAAATCCGAGCACTTTTGGACCCATAAAGGATCTGATCTTCAGCAGCTCCTTTGACCTGGTCCGCCTCCTGTGAGTTAATTTTGTGTGTCTACTTGACTTGGAATGCCGAAATAGTTGGTCAAATATTATTCTGGCTGTTTCAGTGAGGATGTTTTTGCAGGAGATTAACCTTTAAATCTGTAGACTTTAACACAGTGCCCTGGATAATGTGAGCGGGCCTCACCCAATCAGTTGAAGGTCCAAACAGAACAAAGACCCACCCTCCCAGGAGGAAGACGATTCTCTGTCCTCAGACACCACCCGCAACACTGGCTCTCCCTGCCTGGTGGCCTTTGGGTTGGAATACCAGCCACTTGGGGCTCCAGCCTGCTAGCCCACCCTCATGCATTTCCTCATGAATCTTTTTCTTTATATATATCCTAATATCTATCTCCATGTGTCCTGATTCTGCTTCTCTGGAGAATTCTCATACAGCTCCCTAGGGACCTCCTGCCCCCCTGCCCTGCCCCTGCCTGGGTGAGTGGAGAGACTTGTGCCCCGACTAGCCTGGGAGGCATGTGGGGTGCAGAGGCCGGTGCCCCTCCCACAGCAAGGCAGGCCAAGCCCAGTCTACGGTGCCAACTTCCAGTCGCATTTCCAGTGACTGGGGCTTGAGAGGGTGTGTCCTTCCCCTCACTGGGAGACCCAACCGCTAGCAGCTTGGCTGCCTGGGAAGAAAGGGCTCTGGGGCCTGTGGGTCCCTAATATCACACCCAACAACAAGGACAGCTGGGGGCCTCACTCCACATGTGCTGGCAAAGTTGGAAGTCCGGGCACTGGGCTGGAATGGTTTATTCAAAAAAAGGTCAAGGAGAAAAGTAACAGCATATGTGGGTTGGGTCACAAGTGAGAACTGGTGGCCTGAGTGTGCTGGTGTCCTTGGAAGTCCAAGTGTCTGAGGAGCCCTCTTCTCACGTCAGACGAGGACAAGGGGTGGTCGGCAGCCAGCCAAGCACTGTGGTCCCTCCCACTGGGCTCAAGACACCCAAGACCCTCTGGTCCTTCCCACACTGAGGGGGTGCGCCCCCCCCGAGAGGGGGTGGGGAAGTCACAGCTGTGGGACAGGGCTCTCTCCTTGGCTGGGCCTTCATGGCGGGAGACCTTTGTGCTCAGGAAGGGGCCAAGCCCCAAGCCAGCTGATGCTCAGAGATAGCCTCCCACCCTGAGCTCCCGGAAGGTGGTCCTGACTTGGTTTGGGGGCTGAGGAAGCGGGAGGTTGAGGTCAGAGGGGCCATCCCTCTCTGGGCCAGGAAGCACGCGGGGACTGTGGAGATTCCCACTGGGAAGTGATGCGCCCCCTCCCTGGCTGACCCGAGCTGACCAGAGCCGTGGCGGTAGGCTACCGTGGGGACACCCTGTGTAGTCTGGGGCTGGAGACGCCCAGTGGAGGAGCTGCAAGTCCAGGAGAGAGAAGGTGGAGGGCAGCCTGGCGGGCAGGTGGGGCACCTCAGTCCTTCTTGCCTGACGGGGCCATGCTGCGGGGGAGTAGCTTGGAGTGGCCGGAAGGAGCCAGCAAGGTCTCTGGCGGGGAGTCCAGCTTCACCTTGTCCAGGACAGTCTTCTTGATGGCAGCTGGCGACACCTGCTCCTGGTCAGCCATGGACTGAAGCTCCCTGGGGAGGCAGTGAGGGTTAGGTCCAGGGCTCCACCTCCCTCCTGAGCCCACATGCCCATGCGGGAACAAGGCCCACAGCTCCCAGCACCAGCCAGCCCAGGGCACTGCGGTGCTGTCCTGCCCCCGCGCCCCCAGGGCGCTGGCACCTGCAGCCCCCTCTGCCAGCTCCCCTCCCCAGACTGCTGTCTGGCTCTCTCTCGCAGCGTTCAGATCGGCTCAGCATCACCGAATCTACTGGCAGCCCCCAGACTCTGAGCCCTCATTGCCCTGAGCACAGGACGTGGGCCTCGCCGTCTCCCCTGCAGGCTGAGAGCTGCGCTGCACCCCAGCCTCGCTGTCAGGCCAAGGCACTCGGAGAAGCCTGGGGGTTTGGGGACCGGAGGGCAGACGGGGTGAGGAAGAGGCGCGTGCGTCCCCCAGACTGGACTTGGGACAGTCACTCCAGGGCCAGCACGCTGTGCTGTGTGCTGTTTGTCTAGCTTGCTTCATTCACCTTCCCAGCCAGGCCAGGGGGAAGGTGTTACCCTCACGCCCACAAAGGTTCCCTCTGGTTCCCACTGGCCTGCCTCCCCAGCTCGGATGATCGCTCCAGTCTGGGGGCCACAAGTGATAAAACTGTGGGGAACAGAGCGAGGGCCCAGAGGGCAGCCCCCCAGCAGGACGATGGGCACTGCCAACCATCCTCCAGGGAACCTCGGGGCTCCCCACGCCCTGCCCACTGCCAGGCCGAGCTCGATAACGATCGGCTGAGCGAACGACTGAGCAGACGGGAGTGAGGCTCAGGCTCCGGTGCGTGGGGTGGGGGCCGGGGAGCAGGCGGCAGCACGGGCCCACCGTGTGCGGATGCAGGAGGCCTCCACGGCGTTGATGAGCAGGGAGCGGAAACCCCCACTCTCCAGCACGTGCAAGGCGTTGATGGTGGCCCCTCCAGGAGAGCAGACGTTGTCCTTCAGCTGTCCTGGGTGCTGTTCTGAGTCCAGCAGCATCTTGGCAGCTCCCTGCAGCCAGAGAGGGGCTGATGGCTGTGGGCACCCACCCGCCTGCCAGGCACTGCTCCCAGCCCCAGACACCATGGCACCCGTAGACACTCCACCCATCCATCCCAGTGCACCAGCCTCTCGACCAGCAAGGGGTGGCTCCCACCAGAGGGTCATGAAAAATACTGACCAGCAGAGCCTGGGCCCCGAGGCGGACTGCCAGGCGCCTGGGAAGCCCCATCTTCACGCCCCCATCAGCCAGGGCGTCCACGGCTGTGAACGCCTGCAAGGAGAAGGCACCTAAGATACTGTCCCAGGCCTTTTCTCCTCTGGGTGATGGCTGGTCCAGCAGCTCTGCCCGCAGCGGCAGGAGCAGGGAGAAGGATGAAGGATGGACAGATGTGCCTCGAGGTATCGCCCACCGCGGCCAGCCCCCGCCCCCTGCCCTGTCCTCGCAGGCCAGGCCGCGGCCAGCCCCGCCCGCCGCCCCGTCCTCACGTAGGCTGGGCCACTGCCACTGAGCCCCGTGACGGCGTCGATCAGGTCTTCCTCCACCTCCGTGCAGAAGCCCACGCTGCTCATGAGCTGCTCCAGGAGCCTGCCGTCCTCCACCTGGGCGTGGGTGCCTGTGGCGTACACGGTGGCGCCCTCCCGCACCACAACCGGGGTGTTGGTCATGCAGCGGATGACTTTGGGGGCCGGCTGGAACGCTGTCAGCTTCTGGAGAAGAAATCGGCTGAGTCCGCCTCGGCCCCCTGCCCAGCAGGGCGTGCGAGGCGTGAACATTTCCTGAGTTCTCACTGTGGGCTGGGCCCGCGCGCCCTTTTCGCACATGGAAGGACAAGGCGCCAGAGCTCCTGACCTCTCTGCAGCGCACACGTCCACCCGCTCTCCAAACCCCCCTGGGTCTGGACCCGCAGCTCCCACCTTCTCAATGGAGCTGATGGTGACGCCAGCCGCACAGGACACCACGATGTGCCGGTCCTCGATGTCGGCACCGATCTCGTCCAGGATGAAGGGGATGATGTGTGGCTTCACGGCCAGGAAGAGCACGTCGCTGTGCTGCACTGTCTCCTTGTTGTGGGAGGTCAGGTTCACCCCCAACTTCTGCGGGTTTGCGGAGGCGGGCTCAGCCCGTGCCCGTCGCTGGCTGGACTCCCACATCCCTCCCCCGAGCCAAGAGCCTCCGCGTGGAACAGGCCAGAGGCTGCCGGGGGTGCGGGCACGGTTGGGTTAGGGGCTCCACACGAGGAACTGTGCATCTCTGCCACAGCCTTGGCCCACCCCACCTTGGGCTGCAGCCCCCAGACCCTTGCCCTCTGCTCTCTGGGTGAGTGGTGGTCTCAAGCCGGGCGCCTGCAGCCAGCCTTGGGTCTTGGGTCTGGAGCCCTAATTCCATCCACTATGGCAAACCGAAGCTCTGTCAGCCTCAGATGTGTCCCGCCTGGCCCCACATTGTGGCTCCATCTGTCTGGCCCCCCAGCACCCCATTCCAGACCAGCACCCACTCCCCACCAGCTGCACGTGCCCGTCGCCCAGGTCCCAGCCCAAGAGCTGAACAGGGTCCATGAGACACTTCAGCCCCGAGCCCCTCCCCCAGCTAGGGTGGGGGCAGTTTCACCACGCCCACTGCTGGGAACTGTACTCCTGGCCCTCCAGGGTCAAGGCTGTCACGAATGCACCCCCAGGCACACTCCTGCATGGACAGCCACCCTGTCGTCCTGCACCTACCCTGAGGGACGAAACCGTGGCCAGGTCCATGTCTGGGGAGCTGGCCATTATCCTGTGGGCGGTGAGGACGCCTGCAGGGGACAGAGTTCCTCCCTCAAGTCCAGTCCTAGCCCCCCCCCCCACACTCCCAGGAAGGAAGCAGAACACCGACCACCCAGGGGAAGACCCCACATATCCTGGGGCTGCCACTTCCCACAGGCACGCTCTCCAGGCCCCTACCTCCACCTTCCAGACGGCAGACGGGTCAGGGCCACCCGCAGGCACTCGGCCCCCTCCTGGCCACGGGACCTACCTGCCGCTGTGAAGCCCTTGGCCAAGGCAAAGGCCAGCTGGCCGGCCCCAATGAAGCCCACGCTCATGGTGTCGGAGGCGCGCCCACGACCCTCGCGGCCGGCACTGGAGGAGCAGGAACAGCGGCCGGCGGGAGGAGACGGGGCAGGATCCAGCGCAAGAAGTTAGGCGGGCAGTGCGGGGCGGGCCACTTCGCCGCCAGCCGGCGCCCCCCGCTGCCCGTCACAGCCGGCCTAACTCTGCCCATGGCCTCCAATAGCTCGGGGCCAGTACCTACTCCGACCTCCCGCCCACATTGGCATCCCCGACCTGCTCCCGAGGGTCCCAGACACAGGGGGAAGGGAGGCGCGGGCCCGCACCCCGAAGGGGTCGGGAAGCGGCGGGGGACGCCCGACCGGCGCCCCGAGGCCCCTCCTGGGCCAAGCCCCCCCCTCCCGTCCTAGCACCCCCTGCCCGGAGCCCGGGAACGCAGACACGCGTCTCGCCGGGCCCGCAGCGCCACCCACCTGCCCGAGCCAGACCCCAGCCCCGCGCGCAGCGTCCAGGTGTCCGGGTGCAAGCCCCCGCTGCCGCGCCGCGCCCGCCACGCGGCACCCGCGCCGGTCGGCCCCGCCTCCGACGCCCCAGCCACCCGCGGCGAGGCCGCCCGGGCGCCGGCCAATCGGCGGGCGCGGGCCGCGAGGAGGGGCGGTTGCATCATCCGCTCGCCCCAGCCCACGCCCCCGCCCGCCCAGCCAGGTGTCCCCGCCACCCCCCAGAGGGCGCCCCCGGGCTCCCTGCCCCAACCCCATCTGCTGTTCCCCCTCCGATCCGCGTCCCTGGGACCCCCCACCCCGTAGGGACTGAGGACACCGGGGCAGGGGCGGCGGGAGTGGCCCCCCCTCAAGGAGCAGCCCTGAGCAGGGGCTCCCCACGCGGGGCCCTATCGTGGTCCACACGCACCCGGACAGGTCAGGCTGGCGTCCGCCACCGCGTGGCCGGCGCTGGCTGAGTCCCTGCCTGTTCAAACACGACCTCGGCGTTTAGAGACCTCGCTCGCTTGCACTGGTGGCGGACCGTGTAGGTAGAAAACAATTGCCAAATGGAAACATTTACAGTGTATCACTATTTATTTTGATACTGTCGTCATTCAAAACGTTTTTTTTATTGTGCCAGGAGGCTGGAGAACCAGCCCTTCTCAGAATCTCAGCATAGGGGGCACCTGGGAAGCCTGGGGTGGTCCCCTGAGAGCCGCTGCTTCTTCTGCCTGGGCTTTCTCTGTTCCAAGTGCCCTCACGGCCAGGTGCCCCTTGAATGCTGCATGACATTCAGGCCATAGGCCTGTTGCCGTGTCAACCAATGGAGGGGCGTCAACCAATAGAAAGGCAGATGACCCTACAGTGCCCGCCTCAGCTCGCACGGAGCACCCCAGTGTCCCCTGACATCTGCAGTGTCCAAGCTCTGGGCCCTGAGTGGTGGGGAGAACATGGCTCCAGGCATTTGCCCCTGAGGACGGGCTCAGGGCTCATCTAAGCTGAGTCTCCAAGCGGCTTCAGGATAGTCTGGGGTCCGCAGTCAGCAGCAGGGTTCAGGGTGCAGCGAGAAACGATCCTTGTGGCCAACCCCTCCTCCCACCCGGGGAAGGCATGAGCCACGTTATCAGTTCTGTAAACTAAATGACAAGCTGTTCTAAAAGATAATTTCAAAATGACTTGGGTGTTTGCATTGCAAAAGCAGGGCTGTGACTTTTCGTTGACACTGACCAGGACTGCCACCGCTGCGGGGGCAGCGCGTGGTGACCCCGTGCACAGCGGTGTCGCAGGGCCACTCGTCCATCCATCCTGGCCATCAGTCCCCACCCCACCCCACCCCACCCCCAGGGGCGTTCGGGGGAGCGGCTGGGAAGGGCGCGGCCCCCGGGCTGCACCACATCCCCATGACTGTCCAGAGTCAGCCCTCCTTGAAAAGTACCGTTTTTCAAGTAATAACAGCGAATGACTCCCTGGTCTAAGAAGAGAGCCTGGGACAGAGTGTCAGGGGGAACGACCCCAGGAGAGTGCCCAGGACCTCTGCCAGGCTCCTCGTGAACCCTGGATCCCTCCCCTGCTCCGTGTCCCCCTCGGACCTGTGGGGGAAATGTGGGGCGGGCGGAGTGCTGGGAACAGAAGGCCACTGGACAGGGTGGAAATTGGCAAGTTGGTGACATAACTCATTTCAGAAGTTTAGCTAGAAAAGGAGGGACCCCTGCTGTCCAGGCCTCCCTGTGAGCTGGGAAGGGCGTGGCCCATATGCTCCTTTGTCACCTGGAAATGTGTGACCTAAGCCCCACCCGCCTGACGCTCAGGTTCCTGAGGACACAGATGCTCCTGCCTCCTTCCAGGATCTGCCCTTGAGCCTGCCACACCCACCCCCTGGGGAGAGGGAGCCTGGTTAGTGGGCAGGTGGCCGCTGGGAGCATGCCTGAAAGCTGCTTGGGCCCTACTGCCCACCAAAGTGTCGCACCCCGCTGCCCACTGCCTTGTTGGGCCCAGAAACCCCAGTGAGGGTGTCGGGTGGTGGTCAGTGCTGAGTATGGCTGGGAGTGGGGACGACATGCTTGGCGTCACCCCCATCTTCCTCATGCTTGTCCCCACTGAGGGAGAGGACGCTGCCTGCTCCTTCCTCGGGAGCTGTCCCTTGCCCCCAGGGTACCCCCAGGCTCCCCGCAGCCACTTTCTGCCTTAGCTTGGCAGGTCCAGGCTCTTCTCAGAGTGTGCTGGGAGCAGGGGGGTTAGGGGGTGCAGGCAGCCACCGCGCCCTTGGCAGAGACTGCTCACCAGAGCCAGCATGCACATTGGCGTTGGCATTTATTTCTTGCTCAAGGCCCCGGCCAGTCGGTGGGCCGAGGCGCTACTGTGCTCAGGGCTGGCCAAGGCTGGGCTCTTGGGCGGGAGATGCTGGCTGTGACATGGAGGACGGTGGCCCTGGTGGTCAGCAGGCCCTAGATGTCGGCGACTGGGCAAATGGACACTTAAGCGGAGGTTGTGGGGCTGGTGCCCAGGCTCCACGTTCTGGTGGCTGCTGCGGGCCAGCCTCCCGAAGCTGCTGCGTGGGGATAATGGGGGAGCCCGCTTGGGAGGGGACACACCCCCCCAGCATGCCGTGCTCTGGGCAGCGCCACCAACGCCTTTGGGCCTGCAGGCTTCCTGCGGTGGCTCGGCCCCTGCGGCCACCCGCGTGAGCACACCACGGTCCTTCGAGTGGGCACCCATCCCCAGCAGAGCCCTGCTGTGACAACTGTCACTCCAGGGTTCAGGGAACTGTCCCCTCAAAGCTACAGAGGGAGCTGCCCCCCACGCCTCTCCACTGGCCCAACTCCGACCCTCTCTGGGCTCCTGTCCAGCCCCTCCCCCCACCTCTGGGAACTGTCCCTCTTTCAACTCCACCCAGGTCACCCAGCCCACATGTGGGCTCTGGACACTGGTGGGCACACGGGGCCGCGTCCTGAACCCTACCCCCAGTGTCCCCATCTGCAGAGCGGGTCACACAACAGCACCTGCTTCAAAGGCTTCTCGTGTGTTACGTGGGTGACCCCACTGAGCCAGGGAGGGCCAGGCAACGGAGAGAGACAGAGGTAGAGCTAGAGATGATGAAGGGCAAACGGCTAGAGAGACAGAGACGGACAGAGACGGAGGGGGAGACAGACGAGGGAGCTGGCAGCTGCCCGGCGGAGGCTCCCCGTGTCCTGCTGGGGCCCCCGTCCCTCTGTTCCCCGCTCCCGTCCCCGAGCTGCCAGCGCTGCTGACGTCCAGGAGTGGCCGTGCTGCTTGTCTCCTCCCGGTCGCGTCCGGAGGGTCTGCTTTCCTCTGGGCCCGTCACAGTGCCCGGCACCCCTGGACAGAGGAGGGCGGGCCGCGCGCTGGGCTACAGGGCGGGCACGAAGCGGAGCCTCTGGGAGTACGCGAGGTCAGCGACGTAGAGGAGCAGGTTGACGTAGGTGAAGGTGGCCACCACCAGCTGGCTGTCCCAGGGGCAGCTGCCTCTCGGGCAGTCACGGGGCCGCCCGGGCTCGCCGTACTTGGGGTCGAAGCAGAAGACGGGCCAGATGACCGCAGCGCTGAGGTACAGGAGCACGGCCAGGAAGGTGTACACCACCACGACGCGGTCGAAGGGGCAGCCCAGGCCCCCCGTGTGGCCCATCACGCTCAGGGCCACCACGGCCACCGTGGCCAGGAAGCACAGGCTGTAGACGGCCACGCACCACTGGGTAGCCGCGTAGCGCCCGTAGCGGCTGTCATGGACTAGTGCCCCGAAGATGACGCAGGCCACGAAGGCCTGGACGATCTTGAGGAGCCCGGACACCGTGGCCATGTAGCTGGCCACCTGGCCGGGCCGGGCCCGGGTGAGGGCCACCTCCGCGGCATAGGCCAGGAAGAGGAGCCCGGCGAAGACGCTGGCGGCCAGGCGGAAGTCCCTGGCCACACAGCCCGCCGGCTCGGGCGGGCACTGCAGCCGGGCGAAGTACAGCGGGTAGATGACGGCGGCCGTGGCCGACAGCAGCGTGGCCAGCATGGCGAAGGCCGCCGTGAAGTTGCCCCAGGAGAGGCGCAGGCAGCCGTGGAGCCGCGTGAACTCACAGGCCACCACCAGCCCCGAGAGCGCGAAGCAGAAGCCCCAGGCGGCCATGCAGAAGGTGCCTTGGACGCCGGCGAAGCCGCCACGGTGGGCCACCAGGCTGAAGGTGGTGCAGCCGAAGGCCAGCTGCAGCACGCGGGCTGTGCCCACCGGGGACGTCACGGCGCCCAGATGCAGGTACCCGCCCCCGGGGGGCTCCACAGTGCTGCCCATCTGACCTGCCCGGTCCTTGCCTCTCCCTGCGCCCGGCGGCCCCGGGGTTCCTGGCCGGCTGCAGCCCCTCTGTCTCCTTGGGCTGC